>CM030180.1:10874407-10974295 GCA_017639675.1 Aplochiton taeniatus | reverse complement strand
GCAGCTGATTATGCTTGATAATTTAAACATAATTGTTCTTGTTGTTTGGAATGCAAATTGTCCCTGATTGCTGTAAGAATGGCAATACACAAATGCGGGATCAGTATGTTCAAGCATGAGGAACACAGTTTCTGGTGCTACAAGGTTGCTGATGATCACTTAAGACCATTCTAGACTGCTTAAGATTGCAATTCAATCCAAGTTCATGTCTGGGTCCTTTCTCTGGCTGCATCCATGGATTTTCTTATGTTATATTTCAAAAACATAACTTTAAGCAGTTTGCAAAATGATGCCTATTAATCCAACAAAGCTCCAATAAGAATTGTTGTGTTGAAGAAATGCAGAAAGTAATAAATAGGCTAAGACTTGCCAATTTACTTGATGACTTGGCAAATGAGAGATACCTTTCTTACGAGTAATTAAATTATAAAGCTCATCTATACATTTTTAACACAAAACATATGTCCATCTATTTTATTACAATAACTCACATAAACCAAATTATCTAGATGATATTATTGGAAGTAAAATTAATTTATTTGTACGTGAAATATGTTATTGGTGGGTTTTAAATTACATGCAACACAGAGTGTAAGAGATCATTCTTATCCTGTGACACAGAGAGGGGGCATTAAACATTAGACACTAACCTTGGTTCGGTCTTGGGTGGAACAGTGTTCTCATCCATTAATTAGCTGTTGCTGTGGTTCGTTTCCAGTCAGGATCCCTTTGATATTCAACTCTTCATTTCAGGACGTCTGTCATTGCGTGGTAATTTGCTTGCTGAATTGAATAAAGTGACCTCTGACGTTATAATTTTATGAAATGATCAAAGACGGATGATTGTCACACTGATTGTTTCAACAACTTTTGTTTTATTAAACGGTTGAGATATATATCATATCCAGTACTAATGACATTAGACTATGCAACCACAGATGCTAGGAGGGAAAATGGTCTGCTGCAACAAGGTCCCCATCAAGGCAGTGTTTTGTTGAATGTACCATGAATCCAAACAGTTCATAAATTACTTTGTTGAGGGCTTGTCCGGCTGCTGCCTCAGTCCTCTGATGAGTACATGCCACAGCAAATAATCGCCTAATAGGAGACCCCTTGGAAGCCTGGCCTAAGGATCCCCAAAGCAATTCTTTTGTAATTGATGTTGCAACATAAAATAGCTCTCCCTAGACCTTACTGATTAGTCCGGCTTTGTTGCTGTCTGGTTACTTTGGTCTCACAAACATTCACTCTCCAGGTAGGATGACAGTTTCAGACCCAATTATACTATTAGGCTTGACATCATTCTTCTTTGTCACATCATGTGCTCCCTGTCTAATTAGAGAGGTTTCTCAAAGCCGCACCAGATAAGATAGCGGAGTCTGTTACAAATAATAGAGAGACAAACTATCGGTTATTGACAACATCATGCATTTAAAAAGGGCTATAGAAGCCAACTCATCATCAATCATTCATGAGAGTTGGGTGGAGAATTTACTCACAAAATGAAGACTATTGTCTATTTCTCTGACATCTCCTTCTTTTTCTCTCTCTCTCTCTCTCCTTTTCTCACTCACTCTCTCCCTCCCTCTTATTCTCCACTTTGTTCAAATGTGTTCAAAGTGTGGAAATGGTTCAACGTGCACTCTAGAGATGGGATGCAAATCCTAGCGTTCCAATGACTCTTGGTTCCGGCCCGGGCTCATAAGGAAACCTACTTTGAAATACGTTTACTGATCCTCTCTGGGGAGAAACCCTGGCTTTAATGACCAGAACATAACAATGCGAAGTTCTTGAAATAAATGCCTGTCAATGAAACTGTCCCACATGTTCCCATTTTTTTTAACTATATGAGGAGGAAGTCAACAAAGAGAGACATTAGGGAATAAAAAGTGTGGTGCTTGTCCTAAGTTAATTTGTTGACATGTTGCTTGTCTTTGTAAGGTATTAGTGATGTTTGAGGAAACAGCTGCGGAATAACTGTGAAAGGTGTTTTTCCACGGGACTGTCCGCAAGCTGTTTAACAAATAAAATCACCAGCTAGAACAGCATAATCTTCAATTAGCAATATACTTTGCAGCGTCGAAATCTAATTTCAACACATTTCATGTTTTAATTAACTGTTTGTATGTGCATTATTAAGCAATGTCACCTATGAATAGTGTGAATAACTTCTGTACATATGGCAGCCTTTCTAATGAATGGAAGTTGCCTGACTGCAAGTATTGCCATTTTACAATGCACCCCTAGTGGGAATAAAAGTCAGGATTGATTTGTGCTTGCACAAAAATACATCAGGCGGAAACCATCACATCAGTAATAAATTGATCCTGATCTAGTCTGGGGAATGGCGGAACAAAATGCCAGCACATTTTGCTTCAGAGGCTCTTCAGTCTTACTATCGATCTCTCTACAGAACCTTTTGTTCTATCAGGTAATAAAGCAGCATATTGATTTATTGGCGGGTGATGGTTACCTTTAGCCTCCTCTTGTGTTCTCTGTTTCAGTCCACTTTTAGGTCCTACGGCCATTAGGTGGGAAAAGTTTTGCCAGTTTGGAACCAGAGGCCTTACCCTGTGTCACACTGTGCAATGCACATTGACACTGATTGGAGGATTCTACTTCATTAAGAGACACAACACAAAGGGTGTGCCAGTTATGCAAGGCATGTGGCTTGTAGCCTTCAGTATACCTTGTATTTAATGGAAAGTATCCATAGTATTGCAATGCCATTGTTAGACTGTGACAAAAATATGATAACATCAGCAAACAAAAAATGGGATTTGAGTTGTGACCCCTCTTATCATGGCATCTGTCAGAACAAAACAAATGAGAAGTCAGACACCGTTGCTTGAATGGTAAAAAGGATAGGTATATTTCTTCAGAAAAATCTTCAAACAAAAATGTAATGCATGGACAAACAAACCACAAAGAAATAAAAACACTCAAGCTTCACCATAATGAGACGAACGTATTTTTTAATAAACCATAACATGACAAACTTGAATGATAGCTTACAAGAAGTCTTGCCTTTCTCTACCCACTCTGCTGAAGATTGAGAAAAGAGCTATTTACAAGCCTACAATAATGAGTTATGGCTAGCTGCCGCTCCAGGAAGGTTTTTAACATTGAGGCTCATAATTGCAGAAAGAGCAGAGGGCAGTTAAACATCATAATTGTACAAATCTACCTGGGGATCTTTTTATTTTACACATGGAAAAATTCCTGGCTTTACAGGAAAATGCTCTGCCTTCGTTTATTGTATTTCAGGAAAAAAGCCAGATTTGAGGTGAGATTAATTATAATGCTACACTGCTTTCAAATGGTACCTCGTCTGTGTCTGAGACTCGATAACTACCCCCTACCCCCAACCCCACCATCACTTGAAGAAAATAAGTTTAACTTCTTGACAAGTTTGCTTTATCCTATTGAAATGTTTTAGTGATATCAAAGATTCAGGGGACAAAGTGCCTTTCACAAAGAAAGGATGCTCCAGGATAAATGGAACAAGACTAAAGCACCATCTTTTATTGCTTTGTAGATGCCTCTTTATTGATTCTCTGAAATGGTTGTTATTCCTACATAATTGACACCGCTGTGTCAAAAGGACAAAATGTCATTCAGCAATAAATTCACCACACACCTCACATCAACCTCAATCCATCCATGTAGCCTCCCTGGAATTTAACTTTTGACATGAGTTGGATTTGATAAGCGAACCCGACAGATTGAGGTGGCAACCACTGACCTTCACAATTGCTTGAACTTGTGCCGTTGTGCTCTCCTGGGCTGCAATGCCACCGAGACATGAGCATGTTAGCAAATTAGATCTGACACCATCCACCTGACATTAATATTGTATATATGAATCTTTGACCATTAGATGCAGAGGGGTGTTTTGTTGACTCCATGTGGGCTGCAGAGGAGAGTTTGAGGTATCACCCATGCCATGTTTACCAGTAATTCCATGAGTAAGCTTTCAGTAATCCCAATGTTTGTAATCCCAGATATCACCACAAAAATATGACATTTTATATAGCCTTCTTATCCACGTATGCAAACTGTAATATTTTAAGTCAAGCAATTCATGAGATTTGAATATTATATTGAGCTTTTTCGGAAGGGTAAACAATCGGAACAAGATGGTATACTGTAGTGCAGACAGTAGGTTATTTCATGGACATCTACCACATTGGTCTATGGAGAAAAGGTCTCCTATGTATTCAAATTGCCTCCCTTTAAATACATTTAAATATGCCTATCTCTATTTCTAAACTAGTAACGATTTATAGAACATTTAAGGCACTCTTGTTTAGCTGCATACATTTAAACTGAGCTGAATGCTAAGTTGCCATTTAAGTTTGGATGTAAGGATTCTTTCATTCCTGTGTCTTTATTCTTTATTGTTAGAAGGTTCAATGATGAAATATGTGGGTTTATTTGTGTTTTAGCTGTTTAGACTACTCTTTCCCATCAATAAATATGTTGTAAATCTGGTAATAAGGATAAATAGTAATATGAAATAATTCTGATGATTTAATCTAACTATAATTTAAAAACTAAATGTCAGCTAAAAACTATTATCTTTTTATTCGCCTCTATGAACAAGTGGCTGTATGGTCATATTACAGTGATACGCTTTTGCTCTTAGATAAACCCTACCCTGTAATAGAAGGAGGTACTCTTACAGCCAACTCCCCGAGTCTAGGAAGAACAAACTAAGCTGATGCAGAGGGATATTGGCTTTGGAACTCTCCCATTGTGTACCACTACACCCCTCATCAAGAATAATGAGAAAAATGCCTTAAATGAATGACAGAAAACAAATCAAATATACTCTACGGTCATATTTACTTTTATCAGATACATTCCTTAAGTAGCTTCAATTGCAGCTTCAATTGCATTGCTGCAGCAATACAAATCTAAAAATACCTCCACAGTTCATCTGTTATAACATGATCTTTTAATAACAATGTATCTACAAAAACTGACTAACACCACTGTAATCTGGTCCTCATGGAAAGTGCACGGTCACTGAATCAAAATAACATATAAAAAAGTTACAAATAAACATACTGCCCCATTTATATTAAAGTTATCTTCTTTTGGTTTCAAGAAATACTGTAAAAATGAGGTGAGACGAATTGTCAAAATTGATTTACAGAGAGTTTAACATTAGAATTGTTGTAGTTTTGCTAGTTGTATGTGTTGGTTTATTTAATCTGGTCAAACCTATACAGTCCATTACAGACAATAATACAATAAGCCAAAGGGCCTGATCTATACATTCATCAACTGTTCAAATGTGTCTCCATGAAGTTAACCATATAGTTGATATAGTTATCCAGAGAGCCATAGCAAAAAAGTACAAGCCATAGTAGCAGGGCAAAATGCATTGTCTCCCCGCAGCCATTAAGAGCCCAGTTCCCCTTACCACCTGTTAACTACACAGCTTGGTGGTCTCGTAATCCAAAGAATTAGGCAGACGTGAGCTGAAGGCCTGTAGGGAGCCATGGATGCGGACCACCTCACTGGCTGTGAGTTTGAGTCGGTGTCGGAGGAGACAGGCGAACAGGTTCAATCTTGGCTGACCGGTGGGAGAGAGGCGGTTGACCCGGTCCCTGATCTCCAGCAGCTGCAACATGGCTGTGTCCTGGGAGCCCTGGGTGTACGGGTAGTCCAGCTGGAGAATCAGGTCACGGATTGCTTCTGGGTCAAAGTGCATGCTATAACCAAACACCTGGATGCTATTTATCTTCATATAGCCCAGATTTCGAGCAGGATCCACCATTTCTAATGGCTCATAGTAAATACTGTCATTCCCCATAACTCCACTTTCTGTCTTTATCCTGCTCCTCAGGTAAATATGGATGGTCTCGAAGAAAGTCTTCCACTTGTTACCCAGAGTCAGGGTCCAGTTGTAGCACTCCAGGGGCAGGTCTAGCTTAGTGGCATGCCAGTCCGGGAAGCTGCTCTCACTCACAGGGATGTACCAGCTCTCTGAGTGACTACCTCCAAAAGGGTTGATGTAGAGAGTGAGGGCAGGCTCCAAGGTGCTGTTCTTGGTAAGGCAGACTTGTAGAGACACACCGAGAAGCATGTGGACCAGGTTGGACTTATATTTGTTACTCTTCAGGGTTAGCAGCATTCGTTTTCTCCAAGACGGGTCGAACCAACTGTTCAGGCGCATGTCATTACTGATAAAGATGGCGTGGACCTAAACATAAATGGACACAAGCCATTTTACAGAATAAAACAAAATATATGATAATGAAGCCATCAATATTGTTAAATAAGCATGGTTATTTAAAGTGATAGTTCAAATTTTTGGGAAACAAGATGTTCCTACTTACCCCTAGTCAGACGAAATGACCAATGTCAATCTTATGTTTGTACGTCCAATATTTTGGAAATGTGGCCTAGCCTACATTAACGATGGCTGTAAGCTAGCGGTAAGACCATTGACAGTATATAAGGGAGAAAAAGTGATCGTGACATCACCCATTGGTTTGTGGACCACCGTTTTGAAGCCTCGAGTTTGGCATTATGAAAATCGCCATCTTGGTTTCAAAGGCCATCGCCATCTTTTTTTGTTACAACTGAAGTGACGACGTTGACCATATTTGGACGAGAGGGTGGGACTGGGGAGGAGCTGGAAGGAGCGAGGGGTGGAGCCCGTTGCTACGTCTCTATCCCAATTGAGTGTCAATCACAAGGCAGCCACACCCTAAAGCATACCCTGCTTTATTGTCTGTTTTACTCTAAATGGGACCATCATTTACAAAATGAACATCATGCTGTATTTAACAAGACTTTGAAACAAATTGAGACCATAAACTCATAAGGAAATTGTTTACTGATGTAATATAGCAAGTGAGAAGTACATACTCCGTCTTTTTAAAATACCAAACCCCCATTAGCTTATCAAAAACTGTAATAACCTTTGACTTAACCAATCGCAGCTGAAAACCCAAACAAGAGTTACGATATAATTTAGCGACTTCGCTTGCAGTCTACTGCTGCACAGCCTTTTAGAACGTGTCAAATTCAGCAATGCCGATCACTGCAATTTCCAAAGAGACTCGTCTTACACTAATTGAATGCATGTGAATAGTGACATTTTGGGTACTTTGGACGTACCAGAATAATCCCCGCAATCCCGAGCATAATTTTGGGTTTTACTGATTGCCTGCCCGCACCCATGGCTTTGCAGTAGTAGGGTAAATGATACAATTAGACAACGTTGTTGGGCTTTGACACACTTTATACCGTTTCGTTTTGGTAAGTATTATAAAAGAGCATGATTTTACTTAGATCGGTGCAATTTTGTAAACTGTTGATCATTGTTGTATTTGTTGATCTTATTGAATAATTAATTGGCGCTATGATGCATCTTGCCCAAGAATACAGTTTGAGCTTGTGCGCATGAGCTTGTGATTGCTGGGAGTAAGAGCTAGTCCGAATCGAATCGAACTATTCGGTCAAATTAATCGAACTTTTACTGACTTATTGAATATGGTGCTAAACAAAAGAAAATTGCCCATTATCACTCACTACCGCTGCATTGCGTCCAGGTTTACATACAAACTGAAACAACATTTCGAATTGACAAGAGAGGCACTTCCTGACACAAAGTGAGACGTTTCTGCCCGAAGACTCAGCTCAGCGATAGTTCGGCTCAAACGCAAACTCTTGTTCAGTCCGACTCATTGATAGTTCAACTCAGATACGAAGTCACGTTTAGTTCCACTCATTGAGAGTTCGACTCCGACACGACGTCACGTTTAGTCCGACTTATTGATAGTTCGACTCAGACACGAAGTCACGTTTAGTCCGACTCATTGATAGTTAAACTCATGCCCGGCCTGTCCCGTGACTGTAGTGCCCGAGATACAGAGGCTACGGACCGTAACGACTCAAGATTGGCCGCGGAGTAAAGCTTCGATAAGAAATAGGAAGTGTTGGGTCGATCTGTGAATCAAAGGCTACTTCAGTTCAGTATGACGAATTAAATTAAATGTAGCTTTAATCCGGAACTCATAGTTCAACCACATTTTTACTTCAATACAAATCTTAGACTTGTAGGCTAAATTGTAAATTCAAGTGAAATCTTTATTGCACATTAAAAATGTAATAAAACAAAAACTACAAATAGGCTAGCATGCACTGGCTTGAAATATATAGACTATTATTCAAAATTGAAAATAAAAAAGAACTATTAAATAACTCGACAATTACCTTTTTTTATATGAAAATATAGTAAAAAATAGGAGTATACAAAGCTTACTCTTAAATAAAAACCAACAGAATAAACCCCTTTCTGGGTATTGGGTTAGGCTAAGCTGTAGATCTATAGGCCTGGGTTAAGTGCCCATGCTATGAGACAGTGTTTTATTACAGGTAAGCTTACCTATATTGACTATAAGAAATAAGTATAGGCCTACCTATATGGACTCATTTAAACATTTTCTAAACATATATTATAGGCTCATTTGACTAATTTGTTCAACTTGGTTAATTCCTAATCACATTGATACATTTAATATGCTATTGTATTGCCATGACAATGATGTCATTTTGACATACAGTATAAAGCTGAATAGTTTTTACTTCTGTTTTCTCTAATATTCACTGGACTGGTAGTATCGTTGTATTGTGTGATGACATGATAGAGAGCTATTTTTGGTGAATGCATTCATGTGCAGAAATAAGGGTAACCTGACAAAAGCTGCAGTAGGCCCACATGAAACCACAAAGGCTACCTAAATAATGAAATTATATCCCAAAACGTATTAGACCTGGTGTTTTAGTCTATATTAAGAATAATATTTGCCCAAACAAATGACAAGTAATCACTTGCACTTGGCTGAAGTAGTAAAAAAAATTAAATATTTGAGAAAAAGACAAAAATAGTTTGAAATAGTTCGAATCATTTACATGAACTGACTCGAATTAATTGACATAAAAAAGAGTTGAACTGCACATCATTACTCCGTACCCCCTGCCCCAAGTATCTTCCCGCAGCTACGGCTGAACCATAGTTTTACCTTGTTTTACTCAGGCTGCCTAGGTGAGGGACCTAGCATCTCAAGTAGAGCCGTAACTGGATTGACAGTTACAGTGTTCGGAACTTTAATACTATCTACTATACTCAATGAGTACAACTGCATACCGATTGCTGAAACCGAAATCTAGTATACTACTTTTTTACAAAGATTTGCTTAAATTGTTAGTATACTCAACTGGAACGTGACCCCGGCACTGTTTTATATTCTGTCAAAGCCAGAAGGAAGTTGGAGCATTGCATTTTGGGGCATGAGGCATCAACATCTCTCGGGTACAACATTTTTCCCCAAATACAGTATGTCATCTGGGAACTTTTTCCATACACAATTTTAACATAGTATGTACCGTTGGCACACATATACATTTTTCGTCAAACGTAGTATGTTAAGGATGCGTATTAGGTGATTCCGATCACAGCCACGCTGATTATAGCTCTTTAGTTTACCTGGTAAAAGGTGTTACCGTGGTTCTTAGTTGTGCTGTAAAGACAGCAAAAAGAAAAAAGCTTTGGAGTTTTTATAAGGTATATTTTGTCACTTTTGACCGAGCCATGCAAGGATTTACTACTAGCTTACAGCCATCGTTAATGTAGGCTAGGCTACATTTACTAAATATTGGATGTACAAGCATGAAATTGATCAAACATCTCGTCTAACTAGGGGAAGTAGAAACATATCTTATTTCCTAAAACTATCACTTCATTTTTTTTTTTTTAAATACCTCCAGCCTTCGGTCAGCTCTCTGCAGCAAGTAGCGCAACTCCAAGTCCTGGAGATCCGTCTCAAAGCCCAGGTAGTTCTCTGTAGAGTCCGCCACCATTGGTCTGCAGCCCCCTTGAGTCAAGGCATACCCTGGGTTGCAGCTCCCACAGCGGGTGTGGTTATCCTGCGCGCATGCAGCACAGGCAGGCCCTTCACCAGTAGAGCATGGGGGAGGAAGCTGGCAAGGACTGTGCTCATAGCTGCAGGTACAGCTCTGCAGCTCCTCAGAGAAAGAGCCCAGTTGGTTGTTCTCCGAGCAGTAAAGAAGGGACTGGAGATGACTCAACCAGTATGACTGTGGCCTGAGGTGAAAGCGACAACTACTCATTGAAAGAAATTGATTGCCTTTTAAACAAACTAATGCGGACAAACAAAGAACCAAAATATCATGGTGCGTTTTACAACAATATAATATATCTATTCATTTGTGATCTAATGTGAAAGATAACGAATGTATAACAGAATATAAAGATTGTTCCTATAATATAACAACAATGGCGTTTGATTCTTTTTTAAATGCACTTTCCGAGCCATGCATTTAACAACCATATTTTAGTTGCATCATAAGTCATGTTACAAATCCACAACATGTACACACGACTCACACCTAAGATCAGGCTATCCAACAGAATATAACAAAGCCATGTGGAAAAAAGTGTGCGCAGTTTAAGCTATTTCAATAAGATATCATCAGCCCAATAGGATATAATGAATCTACAATACAAAGAAATAGAATGTGCTGGAGCAATTTATGTCAATAATATTGCTCAATAGCAAAATCAAATCTCATCAAATACATTTTATTACGAGATTATGACCTTTTTTCCAGTTCATTTTCCCTTTTTACTATCCAGAAAATATTCCCTATACCTAAAACCAGTTAATCATACCACTATGTACTAAAGTAGTTATGGTACAAGAAATAGAAAAAATGGCATCAAACATCATTATGCCCAATTGTAAAAGTTTGAGCATAAAATAGTTTCTTGCAACTCATAGGCCTTATCATCATTCGCCTTATAAAATCAAACTTCCTTCTCCCCTGTGGATTATTCGAACATAATTGTCAGCACAGTGAGACTGGCCCCAGGAAGCAAAATCAATCACATATCTTTCAACCGTCTGCAGTGCTGTGAATGGAATATAGGGGGGGGTAGGGGGGGCTTTCAAATACTCCACTTCACTCTCAGACCAACTGACAAACATTATATTCCCAATCTCCACAATCCAAAGAGAGTTTAAAAAGAAACTCTTCATGCTCTTCACAACCGCAATAACGCAGATAAACACAGGTTTGATGGGACGACACTCATACTCACAAAGGGAGTGAGGGGCATAATCAGCATCCTGGATCAGTGATTAAAGTGCAATTTGTTACTGCTGCGAAGGAGGATAATTTAAGGGCAAGGCTCACCGTTCCCTGGGCAGGCGGATATGGGGCTGTCTCTGACACCTCTTACTGAGGCTGAAGAGCTTGAACACCACTCTTTGAGCTCGTCTGAAGAGCACTCGCATGCTGTTCTCGAGCTGCTCGTAGCGCCACTGGAACACACCGTCCAGTGACCAAAGGTGCTGAATTGTTGACACGTTCAGGAAAAAGGTATGTGGGAGCCTTGTCCTAAACGTTTTGAATTCATCTGTAATCAATTAGAATTTTATTTAGTTTTTAATTAACATGGATTGACCATAGCTTTATACAGTATGTTTCAGCATGTGCTGTTAACAGCTTTTCACAGTTGTTTACCCCACAAAATGTTGAAAAGTACAAGAAAAATCAAGCATGACAGACTTTTCCAGACTATATGAAAGGGTTATTCCACAATCTCCTCCTGGCATGTAGTTTTGCTGATCTTGCAGAATGTTGAGTGTCATTGAAGGACATTTATAATACTTGAGAAAATGTTGTATTCCTGTCACTCCCCTGCCCTTTTCTCTGACTTGTTCTTAAAATACAAAGTTTGAAAGTAATTGCACTTACAGATATTTTCCATATCGATATCAGCTTGGCAATAATAGCTCCAGCAGGGTGACCTAGCACTGCAGTAATCCCTAAACATTATGCTAAGTGCTCTCATTCATGCTCTGTTTTACAATGTTGTGAAATGCCGGAATTGCAGTAAATGTGTTTTATAGCTTATTCATCTGCTCCAGACATATTGTAAACTACCTGTGCAGAGAAATGATTTGTTTAATTCCAATCTTGTCAGCCAGTTGATTTGCTGAACACAGATTGTGTGGCAAGTTACAGAATTCACAGCCAGCCATTACAATTTGCACAGCTTAGCCTGTAAATCATAGCATTAAGAGCACACAGAGAAAATGCTCTTTGCACTTTTAATTGTATATCATATAACAACTGGAATAATGAATGCTCTCACAGTTAAGGTATCACCAGGAATCTGACACACTATAACAAAGAACTTGCAAGTTAAGGTGTGATACTGCCTGTGTCGTGTTGTATTTCATAATGTACCTGAATCCTCAAACTCCTTGTAGAGGGTGCTCCAAGTCTCTATTATTCGTTGCAAGCTGTCCTCCATAGCTTGAATGTCCATATAGGGGCAGTTGCACTCTGGAAACTTGGGTTCACACTTGCACCAGCAGTCATTGCCTTTGCAAACAAAGTCCCCCTCTCCATTGCAAGCAATGTAGCTGAGTGCAGCTTGGACAAAACTATCCCTCATGTAGTCAGGGAGAATAACCTGTAGACCTGTATCCGAACAAGGGGGTAGTAAATGATCATGGAAGAATTACAATATATCTCTGTTTCTCACTGCATGAACTCAACTAGTACTCATTGTAATGCATCGCAAAAAGCATGGCATGCACCATTATAACAGCAGCCCAGGGGTCGGGAAATAAAGACATATACCTTGTAGGTGAACTTTGTTTTCGGGACTCTGCACTAACACAGAGCTTACAGAATCAAGGTTGTCATAGTTACTGCAGCCAAGAGGACCTGTTCGAGTCTCTGTTACCTGGATAACAACAGATATGGTTGACTTTAATACAAAGTTTTACGATTACTCAGGCATGCACAGTAGAGCCAGTAGTTGGACAGTTGTGATAGATTCCTCCGTATTGTTCATTTTGTTCCAGAGGGAGTAAAACCTCCAGCAGAATATATAACTATAAATAACTATATACTGTATATTATTGTCTCTTGCGGACATAGAAAACAATAAAGATAATAAAAAATCCTTGGAAAGGATTTCCACACCATCCCCCAAAAATATTTATTATAGAGTGATTATGGTCTAAGCCCTGCTTTGTCAGAATGTTGCCATCGTTTCAGATGCAGATAAATTCAGATGCACTGTGTATTACACTATGTGAAGACTTTAGTGCGTACCATTCCTATTTTCTTACACTTGCAGCTGTCAACTGATTAATTGCTCTGCCTTTCTAATTCAAAAAGACAAAAAGAGAATTGGAGAGAATTGAAGACTCCACACCCACTGAATGGGATAGCCCATTGACTGAACATCTGCATTAACCTTTGCTGCAAGCTATCTCCGCCAGTACATGCGTTCCACCTTTGTTTTCAATAACAGTTCTCAATCCAAATCCCTTCCTCTGTTGCTGTGACATGGTGCAGAGCATATCATTGATTCTCATTTTTCTTTCTTTGTAGGAGTGAGACGCTCTAGTTAGACCGGCAATCTGTCCAGGTCTCGCTTGTCAGAAGATTGTCGGAGCGAGGGGACAGATGAATGTGGCGAGACAACGAGGGTCAGTCCATCAGTAACACAATCAAATAGTGCTGAAGGGCCTGGAACCTCAGGCCAATGTCACAAAGTGAAAACTCAAGTGACTATTCCATCCAAATATGAGCCCCCCAAAATTTGGTTTCTACAACAGATGAATATGTTCAACAAACTGGAGAGCGTATGCCATCTGTGTGCCTTTCCTCTCTGGTATTATATCTTCAGTATATTATAAATCACACGTTCCCCTCATATGGAATTTTACAGCTGACACTGATATGAGGAAATGAGGTACAAACTAGAGTTTCAGGGACACTTCAATATTGAATCTATATGGATTTGATATGCCATATGATATCCCATATGGCAGAACCTTGACTGATGATCAGGGCATTCAATTTCCTCTGGATAGCAGCTGCTATTCATTGCGAATATTATGTTATATTACAAAATGCCTAATGCCACATTATTGCCCACCTGTATCGTGGTATGCTGTTGTTTTAGGGGCTTATTACAAAGACTGATACTGTATACCATGAATCAATGCTCAATTTTCCCTACAGTCCCTCATTGATTGCCACTTCAAAGAGAAAGGTGTAGATCAAGGTGTGTTATTCAATTGTTTGTAAACACAGCTAACAAAAAATGCACATGGTATTACAAAGAAATACCATGGTCTGTGATAATGATAATAATAAAAAAATAGGCTCTATCGGGGAAAATATGTATCACTCGCCGTGGCGCTACGAGATTCCTGCTGCTTAAAAGTTTTGTCTCACCGTTCATCATTTGGTCGACACTCTAACAACAATCACTCGGGTCAGCTGGGGATATCAGTATCGATTTAGTCTGGGAAATTGTCAAATCATAACAAAAATGATCCCTGCTGCTGTGCAACAGCTTGAGTCATTACTCATTATACAAACAACCTGTTCTCCACAGTGGAGCTGTTGCACACCGTGACTTCTTTAGGAGGGCTCGCATTTGCGGAGCCAAAGCCCTGCACACCGGAACACTAACAGGCTTTTCCTCCAAAATGAGCTGCTAGATTTCCCCTCCACACAGTGGCAGCAGGGGGCCACTGCTCCGGCCGCCTCCCCTGAACCTGTTCAATTTCAGAGTCATACAACTGAACGCTTAGTTGTGACTGTCTCACAAGCGCGGGGGTCGACGCCCCGTGGAAATGATGCGCGTGTAGAGGAATCAGGCAATACCACTGCGATTCAGTCTCCACCTGTGGCAGAGCTGAACTTATACGCCTTTCTGCTCTCACCTATCAGTCACGCCAGGTGCCTGTCTGTGAAACATAAAAGCAGTCTGTTTTGACAAAAAAGCAACTACAAAGTCACAGAATAGACAAACCACTATGGCGAGACATACCCACCCTAGCTATGATGGAAATGTACAACCTCCCAAAATGTTTATGTATCCGATGACAATGCTTAAATATGAGTGACATGAATAGAATTGTTTCTAAAATATGCCACTTTCCACATAGCATTGCTATCATTGAATAACAAGAGTTATGATCATTTGTCCTCATTTAACTTCTCACCTTCTTACTTCTCTCCACTAAACCCTTTCATCTGAAGATAACATGCATTATACTTATTCTACCATCTGGATCAAACATATCCTGCGAGTTTATTTTGCACAAATATAAATGTATGTATGCATATGAACATATAAAATGTGTGGGTTTTGCAATACAAATGGAGAAGATGAAAACCTCTGATGTTTACCTTGATAGCAGTGGAGGCTATCTGAATGTGGTGCAGCTTGCGCAGGGTGCTCTCTCTGTCAATGAAGTAGGAGGCAGCCAGCTGGTGCAGAGCCTCCAGAGTCACAGTGGAGGAGTTACCAGAATAATCGCTCCCCTCAGGTTTCTTACTTAGTTTTCTTTTGTCCACAAATATTGTTAAGGCCTCTTCACCTACAGAAGAATACTTTTTTTAATCAAGGTAATTTGTGACAAAATGTATAGATTTCCAGTGCAGTTAATTCATCACGGTAATACTACTACTAATAATAGTAATAATAATAACACCACATCACAAAGTAAAGAAGTCCGTAGTTACATTTGATACATTTTTCCTCCTCTGAAGCCCAGCTTTGTGTTTTTTTGTTTCTTCAGAGGTGTATATTTAGGCTGGGGAATATAGCTTTAACATAAGTTGTGTTTCTCTTGTTCAGCTGTATGGGGTGTGCTTTTAACACTATTTATGAATTTCATGAAGTCCATATGTTCCTGAGCATGTACAGGCAATCCATTTATGAACCCTCCGGTACATTGCTGACACAAACCCAAGACTCGTTCCTCATTTTCATCTCTTCACACACTAACACTCTAAATTGGTTGTGTGCTAGAGTGTGGGGGCTGCTTCTCGTTGTATAGCTCGGGAGGAGGTCTTCAGCATCATATGAAGCCACTCATAATCGTGACCTTTCAGGCACTAGCAATGCAGGCTAAAGTCATCTACAAGCATTGCTCTCTAAAAGGAAACCCATTTTAAAAGTTTTTATGACATGCTCAGCTCATTGCAACTGAAATTAACTCTGCCTCAGTGAAATGCAACCATCCCCTCTGTGTCCATCAATAGTGGTGCAAGTCTCTAAAATGGAGTAAAGGAAATGGAAATAGGGCCTTTTATTTATTTTTGCCTCTTTGTTTGATTTCTAGCTGCACTGTACACCAAATGTGTTGTGTTTATCTACTGATCCATTTAATGTATGCAATATGCACTAAACAATACATTATTTAACACATTATATATATATATATATATATATATATATATATATATTCATAGATACAGTATATATATTACATATATAACACATAATGTTGTGTTTACCTCCAAGGGTAGCCGACAGCAGAAAGTGGGTCCCATACTTTCTGATCAGGTTATCAGTGATCATTTGTATGGTTGGCCGTCGCCCCAGGAGTCGAATGTTTCGGATAAACTCAGTGGTAAGAGGCAAAGGGGACTCCAGGAAATCTCTCCTCTCCACAGCCAAGTTATTCACTTTCCACCTTCCAAACTCCCTGGAAAGCATGAAAATATAAAGATGCCATTGAAAAACGTATTTTGACAAACCAAGACAGTAACTAATTATGTGCTTTTATTAACCTCCATCTGGCAAGGTGAGACTGAATCTTTGAGGGTAGACGTCACATTGCACCACTTCATCGTTAGCTTAAAAATCAGAAAAAAGAAAGGAAGAGAAAGTAAAGATGGAAGAAAGTCTGTGAGAGATAAAGACATAGAGGGAGAGAAACCGAGAGAAACAGACAGAGGAGAGAGGGAATTTTATACTCCCACCAGGTACCATTTGGAAGATTAATGCATCCTGGAAGAGGACTGTGTGCTCAAAATAAGCAGCTTACAGGTGCTGTTGTTAATAAACACATCATGGTGGAATGTGAAATGACAGGGAAACAAAAGAAAAATAAATATCCTAATAATTGACGTCTTGAAGAAGCAATACCTTACAGACAAAAACATAGACTTGGTACCAAGTTTGATAGCAATTGTTGCTTGAAACAGGCAGGATTCTTCCATTTACTAATGATGTGATGTGTATAAAACCTTTGGATGAGAAAAGATTATGCTTTGTTTATATTAACTCTCTGTATGACTCTGTGATGATATACCATATCTATTTCTATAACCTAAATATGTATATCTCAAAAGTAACATCCAAAGATGTTAGGTAGCACGCAACAATTTAGGAAAAAAGGACAGGGAAAGTGCCTCGATTTCACCGAATTATTTGTCAATCAATCAATACATACTAACATTTCGGCCTACTCAGCCTTCATCAGATTATCTACAGTAGTTTGCCAGCATTTGGCCACACAAAATATAGAACTAGAGAAAATGCATTGTTCTGCAGGCTTAAATAAATGTCTCAGTACCTTTTTTAACATGTGTTTTACTGTATATTCACTTGTTTGAGCCCTTCCCTGCATGCAAATCTAAAAGCAGTCTAAATGCCAGAATCTTGAAATGGTGCATAGCGCTTTGAAGTGAAGGCTTTACTGCTGTAACAAGAAAAGGTGGGGCAACCTTGGCTGTTGATGATGGATGGATAGAGGATGGCCTTTTGAAAGGGTATCTATCACATTAAAGAGGAGTAATGAGGAAAGCCCTACCAGCCAGCTGTTTTGAATGATTGATTCAAGGTAAACCCCTACTTTCAACCTGCGTCTCAGGGAGGGCACAAGGTTACATGTAAACATCTCGAATGTTGTGGCCTTTCAGAAGGTTGCCACATAGTCAGTTAAAAGTATTAATCTTTGTTGTAATCTTACAACAAAGTGATGCTATTATACAGTATTCATATCCAGTATTCTTTCTGAGAAACAGTGGATACAAAACAATATGAACATTCACCCTGATTATCTTTTGGGGTTGGGTATGCTAATAAGTGTGGTCATTAATGTTAACTGCATTTTGTGACATAGAAACACATGACCTCTTCAACGGGGACACTAGTTATTCCTTGTTCTACTCGTTTTCCATTGGAAATCAAAGTTGTTCAAAGCCACAACACGTAATGACAGAGAGTGAGAGGGAGACAGAGGACAGGAAGGAGGAATTGGTACAGAAAGTGTATCTGCAAATCCCCTCTGTTGCTCGTTCCTCCAGTTATCGTTGGCTGTGATAAGCTAGCCCCGTCTTATCTTAAACCCCCGTTAGGCCAAAGGGTTCGTCCAACAGGGAGCGGAGGAATTGAAATTGGTTGGATGTGGAGTTGGTTTTGGGGTCTGCAGTCTTCTCTGAGAAACTGGTAGTCAGTTATCATTCCTAAGGTAGTGCCATCAGTTAAGCTGTGTAGTTTAACTGTTGCTTTAATTCTATCATCCCTTTACTTGCAATTTGTTCTGTATTTCACAGCATTGCTTTTGTGTGACATTGTAGAGTGTGACTGTACACTATTCTAAATCAACAGAATCCCTGATATCCAACAGCAATACATGCATAGTATGGTAAAAGCTCTGCATGACCCATCTCAAACACAGCAACCCTCCCTTGGAAATGTTTTGGATTGGGCAGGTGGTACAAGCAGGAGCAACACTTTGTATTGACAGTGGAAGCCATGATATTCACACGCCAAAACAATCCCCTCAGAGACTCCCCAAACGCAAAGAAGAGGCCCCATTTCTTATAGGGGAGTCATTAAAATTCTTTCAAATTCAATCAGCAAGAGAGGTGGAAAATTGAAAGAGGGATGAGATGGTGAGGTTTCATTACCCCAACATGGTGCCACTGACACACACACACCAATGTAACAAGAAGCACCACTTCTGGTAATTCATCTTCTCTCTGTCGTCAGGCATTATGAGAATTTAGCAGAGATCCAAAGTCCTCAGGAGGAGAACCTAGGCTACGAAAATAATATTGTCACTTTCCATCTTTCAGTTGGTTTTGTGCAGAAATTATATTTTGTTGTCAAAGAGATGGATGTAAAAGAAAAAAAGACAAATAAACAAACTCAGGGCTTAGAGAAGAACCCTTTTTGTATGTTGGGGGAAACAAATAAATAGAAGGGAAACTGAAGCTCAATTAAATGTCCCAGCTACAGAACACCATTTGCCACCCTAGAAAGCTGTTTGCTACACAAAAGGTAATATTATATGTGTTACCATTTGAACACACTCCTGTCTAGTTAAAGGTTCCAGCCTCGATCTCTCGAAATCTCTGGGGGGACTTTAAGGTGAGGGAAAAGACAGGAAACATCAGTAACAATGTTCTACCACGCCGTATTGAAACAGCGCTGAGGGTACGTGTGCTCCCCTCACCTCAGACTCGTGAACACCTGCAGTGGGTCTCTCCCCTGTGATTTGGTACTGGTGTAGCTGTGCAATGTTGCAAGCGTTTGTATCATAGTAAAAGCAGGTTACTTTGATCATGCCAAGCTAAAAGACATACTGTACCTGTAGGCTACTTTACATTGCAACTCTGTTTCGTTTACTGTTGTAATGAAAGACCATGTAAGCCAACTCTGGTTATCAACAGCTTTAACAAACTGACATATAGCAAATATTTTTGTGTTTTTGAGTTTTGAATTTTGAGTTTTGAAAACAACCTCAATTGAATTATATAGTAAACAATAAATACAGTATGCTGACATTTGCATGTTATTCAAGTAAGACCTTTTTAACTCCTGGCATCTGCTGTAAGAGTGAATTAGGATCCTGTTTATTTGAGTGGACAATAATGAAAAAAAAGAAATGCAACAATCTTTTTTAATGCTGACCGCTCAGCATTTTCTCCCCAAATTGAAACAATTTAATAAAATCACTGTTAATCAAGTGAAGTTGTAATCTAGCAGGCCTCAAACACAGTCTTGCAGCTGACAGTAGCCTCTCAGGGGAGTCTGTGATAATGCAGAGTAATAAGTATTAAGAGCCCACTAATCACTTGGCCACATGATAAGACTATTAATCTTACCGCCCATGCAGCTCAACTCTGATGGGCCAGCTTTAGCCAGAGGAGAACATATTTAAAAGCCTTTACGGGCCAGCCGTTCACCGGCGTAATAAAACATCTCGCACCAATCCATAGATGTCAACATCCCATCTGCCATTTCCACATGCCTGTTCAATATTTTCCAATGATGGTGATGGATACAATTTACGACACGATTGTCACTAATTTCAGTAACACGACAAAACTTCCTGAATAAGTTACCACCGTGACAAATTATTTGCCCTGCACTAATCATGATAATTTACCTGGAGGTATGAGAGTGCATTTTGCTCTGGGGTATGAGGAAACAGAGAAGGAAGGCAGTAAAATGTAATCAATGGCGGGCCAGCAGCACTTTTACTAAATGTGATATGTAGTAGTCATAAATCAGAGCTATACAGTCATTTGTCAGATGTAATGGGATTATTGGCACCAATTTTTTTGCATGAATGCAGGCAAAATAATGAACAGCCCTTCGGCCAATTCAATACCAGAATTCAACAATGCAATCTGCCTGGTGTGTTGTGCAGGATCTAAAGACAATAACATTTGGGTGTTATGCTGGAATCCACAATCAGTTACATCAGAAAGATGCTTTTTGGGAATCGTTGAATAAACACAATACAAACTTGATAGCTTCGGCCCTTGTAATGACATGGGTTCATCATGGTCCACCATTTTACTTGTTATATCTACTAATGCATAAGCCAACCCACCAGTTAAGCTGCTAAATAGATGGAAGCCATTCCCTCCGCAACCCAATCCACCCCCACCTACCCATTCCCCTCAAATCCACACTAATTTATTCCCTTCACCTTATTTGACAGCAGCCAATTTATTCAGTCAAATATTATTTCCACCTGAACTTTCTAATAGAGTTTGGGTAAGAACTTGCAGAGATTCTTTATATTAATCTCGAATACTTTATACCTCAAACATTGACAAGCCAATTGTGAAGGTGAATTATTTACCACTTAAACTACCCAAGCAACAACCCAACCCAATCCCCACCCTCCACCCCATCACCACCACCACCACCACTCTTGATAATCCACCTGTAACAAAACATTTCTGGAAGCAGGTGGAGGCCAACAGCTATAGTAATACTCAATAAACTCTATATAGTCATATCTGATAATCTAATAACCATCATAACCTCTTATAACCAAAATAAGTTATGAGTTGCTCACATTTGTTCAGTTCATCATCACACCAACCTGTAGATCTTGTATCTGGTGGAGAAGCCTTGGCGGTTTCTCTCCACAAAGTCTGTGTACTCCGGGGAGTGGTGGAAGGGGCCCTTGTCTGACAGGAGCCAGTCCAGGGGCCCCCCGGGCCGGTCGTTGGGGAGGCTGCCCTCTGTTGCTGTCCACACGCAGATCCAGCAGTGGAAGCTAAGGCTGAGGAAGCCCCATGGAGCCATCAGAGAGGGAGGGAGCAGAGAGAGGGACGGAGGGGTTCACCAGCCGCGGCCACGTGTCAGCTCGCTCCTCCTTAAGGACCTCCGGGGGATCTGCATGCCTTCACCTTCCCCTGAACACCTGAGAGGCACAGCCAGACAAAGTTAGGTTGTACACACTTCCGTTACAGACACCACAAGTTCCAGAGGCACTTAAAACAACACTTAAAAATATCACTAACAATAAACCCCTGCAAAAAAAATATTCATATTTTTATTTTACTCTTTTCGAAAACGATAGCTGGGTTCTGCCAAACGACACATCACCAGTCATCTGTTTTCAGTGTACGTGCTGTTCCAGACCTTGTCCAGGACTCAAATTATTCTCCATCTTTCTACAAAGAACTGTCAATCATTCTCTGCAGCCATGACCAAACCAGATGCTTTGTGGGGGGAAAAAGTCCCATTACTGTATTTTGGTGACAATCTGTCAAGTGGAGTCAGCCATGTGACCAGGTATGTGGGTGGATTTAAAAAACCATTCCCTTCACACAAGACAAAGATGGGAGCTGGGGATGGAAAATAGAATGCGAGAAAGTGTGTGAGAGAGAGACAGTGAGAAAGAGAGAGAGAGAGAGAGAGAGAGAGAGAGAGAGAGAGAGAGAGAGAGAGAGAGAGGGGGGGGGGGGGGGGACTGAAGAAGACTGAGGTTGAGACTGTCGCCAAGACTTAGAAAGAGATAGAGATGTGGTTAATCCTATGAACTTGACTGACCCTATGAGTAGCTATGGGCATTATACAAGATGGAGCACACCTTTATGACATGATATTAGTCACTTGAATACATTGGAGTGTTTTAAGATTGATGCTTCTGCTTGCCATCAGTCATCACCCTGCCCCTGTCTGCAAAAGTGTATACATCTACGTTTTCTACTGGGCTTCGTTTCGGTGGACATAACGAACTCCACACTGGGTGTAATTCACAGATAAGTGGATTCACACATTGGTGAGAACACACCGCCATTCTGGTGTACAATGCTTTTTGCTGTGATTACTCCAGCTTTAAATGCTTGGGTTTTGCTGCATGACATCTAATTCTTCAGTGAAGACATCCGTGCGTGTCCCTGCATGTTGATTAGGGCAGGGTGTGAGTCTGTGTCCGGGTGTGAGTCTGTGTATGTGTGTGGGGTGTGCAGTGGGGAGCCAACAACAGAGCTCACCTCAGCACAGCGGTGATCCAAATACATGGAGGGGAGGTGGTAGTGGGGTTAAGTTAGCAAACACTGTAACTGTGCAGCTCGACATCATTCCCTTTTAACTTATACGCAGTTGATGTTGTTAAACAGTGATACAGTTCCTGGTCCTGATCCTAGTGATTTCAGGTCATCTGCCTATTCACAAGAAGAAAGAAAATAGATGTATTTGCATTGGAACAGCTGTGTTAGCTACATGTTTTACATTGCATAAAATGACCTTGCACACAGAGGGGACTGTCGGTCTGCCATGTTAATATCAGAATAGAGAACAAGGGTCGTGTTTAAAGGCTCTTTAATGCCATCATCCAATGGGCAGCGGTCCAAAAGCTGATGCAGGAGGGAGGACAAATCTGTGTCTTTCCTTTCCTGTCTCCCTTTCGCTCCCTACCCCTACCCTACTCCCTACCCTACAGTATGTTAGTGTTGGGGGATATGTTGGTCATGTGTGTAAACATCTATTCTATTTTGAGCAAGCTGCACCAGGGATATAATCACATTATCAGTCAAAACACATACGCCAATGTCCAATATACGAATAGGTGCTATCATTTGTCTGAGTGAAAACAGATGCATGCCATCATCACCTTGCAAGGGTTTCACCAAGCATAGTTTTTGCTCAGTCACATTTTATCAACCCCTTGTTTAGATGCTTATCCTCAAGCTGCAGGCCTCGTGGATCATCATGATGCTACAATTGAATTGTCTGTCCTTCATGTAAAAAGTCGTTTTCCTCGTTTACAGTGGGAGGGCACCTGACCTCCAGTGGATCTATTCATGTATTGTTTACTCTACCATACATAAGGTAGCCCTGCAATAACCTCAGGCAATTTGAAACTCTGAGAGCATTGCGAAGCCAGCAGGGAGCGTCTATCTCTGTGGTGCTCAGAATGGCCTTGTGAGAAGATAGCAGACGATATATTTATTCAAAGGATGTGCAGAAGACTGGCATTCAACACTTAACAGGTCATATAGGTTTCCATCAAAGTACCAAAGGTAAAGAACTCAATACTGCAATAGTCCACAATACATTTTTCTTATGAAATCTGTAAGGTCTAGGTGGGCAATGTTTTTATTACTAACCCTAAGCTAACAGTGTATTGTGTGTTAAAAAAAATGGCATATGTTTTTGTAAAAGCTTGTTTCCCCCACTAGAAGACGTTGAGGAATCAAAGCAGGTTTAGACGCCATTCTCTGGGGTAATTTACAGTCTGCGTACGCCCCAGTGCACAATTGCCTTAGCCTTGTCACAGGACATAACATTTTTCATTCAAACTTTCCAAAACATTTGTGCAGGCACAAGGTTTTCGGCAGCAAATAAAATACAGAGTCTATGATTCGTCATTTAAATGGTATCCGTGACCAGTTCCTGTTGATTTCTCAAGAGGAATGTCTTTTTTTAGAGATACTGCCATTCTGCCAATGAGACAGCGAACAATTCATTGTCCATAAAAACAAGGTACAGCCGAACTACATTACATTTTTAAATGTTTTGAACTCCTGTTAAAAATGTATACTATAATTTTTACTCTCACATTGGTCGTAGATCTGTACAGCATGCGTTCTTTCTATGGCTCTTTTATAATAACATACTTTGCTAAATGAGCCTAGAGACTACATCACATTTTAACAAGGATGTTGGGATTTGTGTGTCTCTATAAAGCAGCTATGCATATAACAAGGCCAGTATTCAATCATTGCGATATTTTGCCAAGCCACAGGTTGTTGACTGACACCTAACTTCCAGGTTGAATTGATTGTTTTCTCTTGCGTGTGGTGTAGCACAGCATTTGAGCGTCACTCCTGCCTTTTCTCAACTGTATGGTTAATGAGATTTGGGAACTCCCCAACCTAATCTTTCCAAAGCATTTTGAAATCCGTGGGTTGAGGTTTCAGGGGCGATAGGGAACATTCTGACTCGGAACATCTGTCTGTTTACTCTGTTTGGACACCAGCATACCTTCCCATGTGCAGGTTTGTGTGTGTGTGTGTGTGTGTGTGTGTGTGTGTGTGTGTGTGTGTGTGTGTGTGTGTGTGTGTGTGTGTGTGTGTCTGTGTGTGTGTGTGTGTCGGGAGGGGGGGGGGGGGGGGGGGGTTGGCACAGGGGGAGGCTCTGCCGCATGTGTTTACCCATGAAAACCCTATTTTGCTCTGCAGACACACATTCACAGCCACAGCTTTTTACCTAGATATAAATACAAGTCAGGTGAAAGAAAGAAACAGGAGATGGGCAAGCTGAATGTATGGCTGGCGGGGATTCCATTAAAAGGTTTCATTTTAGTTCCTTGAACTGGATTCAATTTGTAACTCTTGCAATTCCAAACTTGTCTGCCAGCCATCCCCTAAAACCATCTTCAAAGTGTGGAAACAGGAACTGATAAACTTTACATCCTCCCCTCAGCGCTGACTAATGAGATTCTTGGCCCTAATTAACCTAGTTATCTTCCTCCCACAACTGTCAACAGCGCCTCTCATACTGATGCCAGGGGTAACACAACCCTTTGTGAAGTTCTATTATGTTTGTGGGTCCCAGTTCTCTTGCATTACAAATAAATGGTAGAGATGTGCACCGACACTGTCTTGAGGAGAAGGCATCAAAGAGAAGGGGCTAATAGTAAGAGATGTCATCCTGTACTGTCAGCAGCACGTTAAGAGAACAGAACTGGTTTTTGACTCCGCCTGTTTTTTGACCGTGAGTTTGCCTGCTGATTTTACAATGTTGTAAATAAAGACCTCTACACTTGCATCCTGACTACATGGAATCATTACTGACCTGCAAGTTGTTATCCCACAGAAGCTGCAAAATATCTGCATTATTCTCGCTTGATAGTTGATTGCCTCTGATCTATCTTTGGGGGGAAAACTACTGCTTCGATACAAATTACATAAATGTAAACTATGGCTGCAGTTTCCAATCAGCTTAAACAGAGCATCGGACATTTTTGCGTGTGTGTGTGTGTACTTCTGATATGTAAATCACTGTGTGGGACACTGTTTGTCTATGTGGGAGAGTATAAAGAAAGTGAGAGAGAGGCAGATAGAAAGCAGGAGTGGGGGAAAGGAGGGAGAAAGAGCTTCGGTGTGTGTATATCTGGATAAATAGAACGGTGTGGAGAGTGTGCAGAGCCATTTTTTATCAAGATATATAAAAACAACCATCAAATTGATTCAAATGATATAAAACAGCCCACTTCAACAGTCAATGCTGGGAAAGCAATGGGAATAAGGCTGCCTTAATTATGGCTGTCCCGCTCGTAAAGTTCTCACTTGTACATTTTTATTTGGCTGCATATCACTGATTGGCGGAGAACAGAGAGAGGGGGGGACTTCTATAAATCTCAGTAAAACACACAAACCTTCTAATGACAAGCAGGCACAAAAGGTTCTACTAAATAAAGTGCTTTGTTTTACAGCAATCTATCTCTTTCTCTCTTTCTACACATACCTACACATTTAAATGGTTTTTAATACTTGTACAGGAATTGTCCCCATTATATTTTATTGTTTTTGCGACAGTTGGTGCATGAATATTGTGTTTTATTGTGTTTCATATTATTTTGATCACAAAGTGAATCAGTGAATTTGTGTTAATGGCTCAATTAGTCTTAGAGACACATTTTCTCCTACACACTCATTTGCTCTGGCTGCCCGTCCTCTCTTCTTCTCATCTCTCTAACTTTCTATTCTGTTTTTATCCCTCTTTCCCCTCCATCACCTCAGATCTGATTCACGGCCACAGCTCCACTGATCTGCCCATTTGCTCATTATCATAAAATAATGGGCCCTGGGTAGTCAGCCCAGAACAGAGCCTGCAAGGCCTTTCCTACTCCTTTTCCCCTCACCTTCGCTAACTTCACTCCTGTCTTTATAACATTGCTCTTATCTTGTCTTCCTCAGCTGTGGATATTCTTTGTCCATTTTCCCATCTCTTTAATCACTGTGAACTAGTGTGTGTTGGCCTGCACCCCTTTCCATTGCTGAAATATGAAGACATTTTATGAATTAGGTCCAACTGAAGATTCATGAGTGAGAGGACATCTTGCATATGCATTCTCCTATCAACACTGATCTGGAGGAGCTGCAGCAGTTATTGATGAATGTGCGTGTGTGTGTGTGTGTGTGTGTGTGTGTGTGTGTGTGTGTGTGTGTGTGTGTGTGTGTGATTGAATCAGAATGTATTGAATCAGTAGGAATGAATCATTTGCCATTAAGTTCAGTTCCATTTCAGTATCAGTAAGGTTTATACCATGCCTTTATTATTTATCATATTCCCAATACCACGAGAACAGATTGTAGAAACCTTCATTTTGCAAGAACATGGTTTCAAAGATAATCTAGGCCATTATGTAAAGAAATAGTAATTCTCTCAGAGGGATGACAACATACCTCTCACCTCTCTGTTATCATTTGGAGTCTGCTCAACTCAAAAAAGGTAGGCCAAATACCCCCCCTCCCTGAGATATTTAGTTCCAAAATAATTACATTATTTGTATTTCTATTGACTTTAAATTGAGATAGAATGTAGTGTTCCTTCCAAGAGTGAACATGCATGGTTTCGCAGTCCAGACTGTGTGGATGGAGATTGTGGAACACTGGGCCCATTGTTGCCCAAAAACAACACCAACATTGTCACTGCTTTCTTGAATTCTTTCAGGTCCTCGACTGACATGAGGGACGGCAAGAATGGCAACACTCACTCTCTCTCTCTCTTATTTCCATAAACAAGCTTAATAAATGCAGAATGTCTCATCCATTCTAATCCTCTCTGAAAAATAGGCCATAAACTACATTTTGACGTAATTATGTATACATCAAAGTCATATGTATTAGAGCTAGTTGGATTACTACCAACATTAACTTTATTTATAAATATTTTATATATAGAGAGACTTTTTTGCAGAGTTAAGTAGAATTTTGAATCTCTTATCTCACAATACTTCTCAGTCTCATGTCTTTGAGAAGCTTAGGGGTGAAATTTACAATTATCTAATCACTGGGAAAATTGTTTCTGGCTGGCTGGAAGCTGGTCTTTGTGCCTCGCTGGCACTTGGCAAACCTGTTCAGTGCACATCATTGTTCAATACCTGATTCTCTGTACCCTGAGGAATATAGACTACACATACACCCAAAAGATTTGGGAGGCATGGGAGGCTTGGGAGAGAGTGAGAAAGAAAGAAGGGGAGGGCTAAGCAAGGATATATGACTCTGTTCATGTAAATCTGCAGCTGTGCCATGCATTGCAAAAGACACAAGGCTGTGTGCGTGTGTATGTGTGTGTTTGTGTGTATCTGTGTTTGTGCAACAGTGTGTTTGTGAGTGTGCTTACAATATGTGTGTGTACGTTTGAGTTGTTTCTTTGGTAGAGTAAGAGAGAAATACATAATGCAATATTACCGTTTACCCCCCCCCCCCCCCCACACACACACACACACACACACACACCACCACCACCAGCCCCCACCCCACCCCACCCATACACAAACACACACACAACCCCCAAAAGAAAATGATAATAATACTTTTTTGTTGAACTGCTTTGCTACATTATGTTTAAAGCTGCTAAGGTACTAATGAACATGTAGGGGAATGAATGCTCACCAATATGTATGTCTATCAATTATGTTATGTCAAAACTAAAATATGGGCCTTTCAATCTGACAGTGCCTTGTACATTATAATAAACATTTCAACTTACCACAAATTAGAACAGCAGGCAAAGTTTAACTCAGCATATCCCATTCTCTTCACGAATATCTAGCAAGGTTTGCTCCTAAAGCCGCCAACATTTTAGAACATCTCATTTTTAATATTGAAGGCTGTAGGCTACCAGCATTAGGTGATCAGGCTTTCACTTTAACTCCATCAATAAGAAAACGATCCAGAAGGTGAAAGTATTCGTGAAATGCTGCGCCGGAGCTATCCGTCCTATTGCTCCAACCCCCTGAAGAACTTCAGTTGCAAGCTGGTTTTCTATGTGGTACGACAGGCTAAAGAATAATATCCGAACATATTTCACGTTCCTTGTAGCAGAGAAATTGACCTTTTAGGATATACTGTTTTACAAAACCACCCATCATCCGAAGGACATAGATAGAACAAGAGGGAGAGAGTCAGGGAGCACACCCGTTCTCAACTAGAAATGCGTGCGCTCTTTTCCATAGCTCACTAAATACAGTGGTGAAGGTGTGGGGGGGGGGGGGGGGGGGGGGGGGGACTCCTTACGGATGTCAGATGCGTCGGAATGCGGTTCGGGGAAGCTTAACGGGATCTGCAAGTACCTCTGGACGGTGGTTAAATATTCCTTTATAAAATCCGCGCTAGTACCGTGGTCTGCTTGACCCACCTACTTCGCATCCGTGTCTGGAGGAATAAAAGAGACAAATTTCAATAGGTGGGCGCTGGCAGTAGACACAAGGGCTTCGACTCTCTCATTTCGTCTCTCTCTCTCTCTTTCTCTCTCTCTTAGTCACATGTTTAAAACACAAGTAGCCCTCTGTGATAGCAGCTAAAGCAGCATACACCAAGGTAGGTACCGCGGCAGGAATAACAAGCGTTTTGTAAACAGATAGTATTTTGTGTTCGCACTTGTGAACCGATCTGTCTCAATAAAGCATTATAAAGAAAATATATCCTATCTGTTCTGAAAAGTGAGACTTTTGTCTATGTACTTAGATTGGAGCCCAGCAATACCTTACTATGCAATGGTTTTGACAGCAATTACTTACAAGTTGTTTTCTTATAGCTTGTGGGCTCATGCTGTCTGAGAAGGTGCGTAGGTTATCACTGGTAAACTGGTCTGGCATATGTTAACTGTCTGCAGTGGGAGTACAGAGCAAAGGGTTGAGAACAATGCAAGATCCACTGCTGTGTTATGAAAGTCCCAAGTCTATGCATAAGCCATGAGTCATAGCCCTAGAGGAGCAGTTCTAATGGCATTGCAAATAGAAACTTGAATGGATGCTTGCATTTCCCAATAAGTCTGACAGCACACATTAAAGGAACAGGAAAATTAAAAGCACCAGCTAAATGGTAGTCTTTTCATTAGAGCATTTTAGCATGCATTCTGAATAGCAAGACATCTTGCAGGTGCTTAATAATGTGCCTTCTGCTCTACAAAGCAATACAGAAAAATATGTATAGCTTATCTGAATGAATGCATGCATTTCATGGTTGGATGGATATGAAGGCTGAAAGTTTGGAAAATGTGACGTGCTGGCGTTAGGGTCAGTCATTGTGGCATTGTTTTAGTTGTTACATTCTTCAAAGTTAACCATATTTTAGTATATTTCTATCTTTCAGTGGCATGTGTATAAAGTAAAGGTTCTGTGACTTGCATGACCTGATCTATCTAAAGCTGCCTAATTGTATTACAGAGAAAATAAGAAATAAAGGTTTCCTCGCTGAGCTGGCCATGGTCCTGAAAATAATATCAAAACAATACCTATCAAAGTTGACTACAAAATAATCATGATTGCAGTCGGCATAATCATAACCCTATATGAATACTCAGTATGAAGACCACTTGATGCTTGCTAGGATCGATTACACTGATTCTTAAATTAAATAGTTTAATAAAGTTATTAATTGTAAGTTAAGTAATACTGTAAACCCAATGCAAAATGTTCCTAGACATTTTTATAGAGAAACTGAATTTTCTTTGAAATTTAGACTGCAACAAAATTAAGTTTATGAAAATTGCCCCTGTATCTGTCTAAATCGACCTTCCTGCTTTTAATCCTGACCCACTAGGTGCTCTAATTCCATTAATTTAAGCATTTAGCAGAAATGACTGAAATCAGCATATCAATGTTCTGGAGGTGGACATATCTGTTTCGATGGCGTTAGAGTGGCCCAGTGAATTTCCTGTTTCAACATATTTGATGAGCAGGCCTGTGTGACACAAGTTACACATTAAAGGTGCTGTAAAGCAAATTCCGAGATTTCTTTCTAAACACATTATACATCTTAGAAAATAATAGCTGAAAACATGTGAGAAGACTGTGAAGTATTTTGTGCAGAATTGTGGAGTTAGACCTTAAAATAGTTTATCACCATTTTTGTGTCCAGGATTTTTTGGGGCGCTCCTTAATGGGGGCCTGTTGACACAATGCGGCCCCTACTTAGCATGGCACTCTAAAAGGACTAGAGTGCATTTGCATCCCGCTCGGTTACTACATAAGTACCACAATACTGTACGTATTACAGCCTATAGTTTGCTAGCTATGCCTTCTTTCCCGCGATTAGCCGGGGTTTCAGCGCCTTCAGCGGACACGTCCTCAGCATTTCAGAACAGAGACTACTGCTTATTTTTTCACAATTTTTAAAACAAATTTTATATGCTTGCCGATTTTTTTATCGTTCAAACTTGGCTGGGTGGTTAATAACAAATTTCTGTGTGGCAAACTCAGAACACATAATTGAATATCCCTTTACATCACCTTTAAATAAAGGCAAAATCTGTGACTTCTGTAAAGTCTGGATAGTGCTTTATCCTATATGCTTTTCTAATATTATATCAATAGAATACAACATTATTTTGATCCACCTACTCTTGACGTGAAATTTGGATTCCAGCAGAATTTTTATGAAGAACGGAATAGTGTTAAGAGAGTAACGTTTTTTTGATTAATTCTCTATACTACATATGCACTAAATGCACACGTTTTATGGAGTCTGTTTATTTGCTTCTTCACTTGTTTATTTTTGCCCCTGTGACACAACGCAGCTTGGAAAATCTCTTTGTTCTTTGAATCTTCTCTCTAGATTTCAGAAGCTGAATGTCAGCCTCTTTAGAGCTCTAAAGTACCAGAGATCATCAGTCTTTCATTCTGGAAATTCTTGATTCCTACAGTCCAATAGCACCTGAATCCCTGCTTTCTTCAATATCTCTCAACCAGCCTTAGTGGACAGGAGATTCAGATTACTCCATTCTACTGGGCTGGTGAGAAATTAATTCAAGACTGCTCAACTAAAAGACTATTGTTGTTTGGACTACATTTCTCTGGCTATCACGTCCTAGAATAATATCAAGCCTACTGCCCTCCATTCAAGCTAGGATTATTCATTTCCCTGGTCGCAAACCAGAAATGTTCCGTTTTGAAAATGACAAAAGGAAACAGTAGTGTCCTCCTTTTTCATAACAAACAATGCAAATCAATATACACTTCATAATCTAGTGAAGGGAAAATTAACTAGAAAGCTACATAACTTGCAGTTGTTTACAGAAATAAACCAATTTTAGTTTAAACATATCAAGACAAAATATTTTACTTAGTAGTTCCACATCCTCATTTTGCATTGTTTTTAATCTTTGGTTTTGTTAGAAAATAACAATCATGCGACCAATCATGACTTCAACAGAATAAGTCCCAGCCATGACCCCATGTGAAAAGAAAGTCACTAACATTATTGACAAAGTTGTGCCCAGATAACCTACTGTGAAACAACAAGAATACTGTGATAGTTATCACGCTTTATAGTTGAGGAGATTATCGTGGCACGTTGCGCCGTGGTTACAAACTCACTGGGATTTTACGATCGATAAGAAACTGCAGAGGAGACATGGAAGGTAATCTGCTTTGTCCACACCCCTGTAAGCAGTGATCAAATTCTCAATCCCACAGATATAATGTCCTTCTCTATCTTAAAGCAATGTATTTTTCATAAAATTGTATTGGAACGTTCCAGAGAGACTTAGACAAACTTAACTCAAAATTATTTGTTGGGATGATAATGTATTTTTCAACAAAACTTATCTTGAGATAATCAAAAGCTTTAATCTCATGTTGTGACATTTTTGAATAATGATAAAGTAACAGTTAAATGTGCAGCTTTATTCCTATTTTTCATAATCCCCCGAGATTTCAAGTTAGTATCAGCCACTTCTGTAAATGACAGCACAGAAAAAAAAAAAGAAATTGGATAGACATGCTGTTATTCTTTTTTTATGCTACAGACTGCTCAGGAGGTGGGCTATCATCCATAGTACACAAGAAGAACAGATAGGTTGGAGATTTGTCAGAGTTGATGTAGTGTTGTGAGCGAGAGGGGTCTGGTCTCTTCCATTACCCATCCATCATCAGAGATGAACGGGAGATAAACCACTGGGCAGCAACAAAATGCTACACCTTTGAGAACGTAGTCCCATGATGAAAGAGACGAGTCCCTATTGACCAGCCAGGAAAACACAGCCCACTCAGACCAGTACAGCAACTGCAGAGTGTCTCTTTGCAGGAGCCGACTACCATGGTTTTTTGTTGTGTGGGAGTCTCAACAGGACAGAACAAAAGAAAGATATGTCTTGAGAGCTGAAAGGAAACATTTCCTCCCACTACCAGGAATAGGTGGAAGTCATACTTTATGCCATGGGGAAACATTCTCCACCATCAGTTAGCACGGACTCCACGAATGTGGAGAAAGGGGACATGCAGAGTCATGTGAAGTGACCCTGTCTGCCTTATCCTGTCATTATCTGTATTTCATGGCTTGGTGTGGCAGATCCGCAAGCCCCCAGCTGACAAAGATAACTCAAAGGGGAAGAAAGATTGCTTTGTGACAGAATTGGGAACAGTTGTGAAAGGGAAAAAGTGCATGACTCAGCAAAAGGTATTGCCCCATTCAAATTAGAATGTACTGTCAGTTAAAGACACATATTTAAGTACGCAGCTGTAGCAGTAAGAAGCATTGTTGGGGCATGTGGAGGACAGTAGAAATGGGCACAGCTTCTCTGCACAGTGGACTCATTTGTTAAAGGTACCACTACTTGCCCGTGATTGGTTTGGCGGAGAGTCTTGAGCAGTTCATTTTTCAGAAGTGTGCTTTGTATGTCATCATGGTCACCTTCACTACATTAAATTAGTAGTGAGCCCACTTCCATTATAATAATGGATTATTGGAAAACAAATACTTATGTGTAAGTACTGGCAAAGTAGCATTTATAGTATATGATATTAATACTGTAACAATAACTAATTATTATCTAAAGAAGTCTAACTTATGGTCCCTGCCTTTGCACCTTTTTTATTAGATTGATACCTAAGTGATATTAGACTGATACCTAAGAGATATTAGATTGATACCTAAGGGATATTAGATTGATATAATTATATAATATTATAATATATATGCATAAACCTCTCTCTTTTCTTGCATTTTCACAGGTTGGTCCTTAAAAATAATCCCTCTAAACATTTTCCTACAAAAACATAAGTTAAGTTAATTAAGTTAAGTTAAATGTATATGTTTTTGATCAATTTAGTAATTTAGATTCTGCGGTCAGATTTGTAAAAGCAATATTTTGTATGCGTAAGAACAATGCTTTATCTTATCATACCTTACTTTAGATTGAATTATGCAAATTTCTGTAAAGTTTAGAAGTTAGACACCTGTGTGGAGCGCATACTCAGCAACAGAGCAGTTGCCAATCTCTGGCATTGTTGTTTTGTCCCTGATTTCGACAAGGGGTTTGGCGGCACTTTTGAAACAGTGATTGACAGCCACGTTAAATTAAGCAGTGGTTCCAGGAAAGGCTTGTTCCCTTGTGGTTAGACTGGCAGTAATTCTTTCTGAATCCACTGAAAGTGTTCCCATGTTTCCATCCCTAATTTAGCAGTTCTAAAACACCCCTGTGCACTTGTTGCCGAACAAAAATCAAACGCTGCTAATGCCAAGTTAATTAACACAGTCCCAGATGCTCAGCTCTCAGAAAGTCATGGAACGTCAGCGTGGAAATATTTTGCTCTAGATCCGTTTGTTTTGACGCTAATACTTTAGTGTCATTGGGATGAACCCTGATAGGCCCTCTCATCTGCTTTGTTGATTTTGTCTACTGAGCTAGCTCTCTTCCACCATTTCGTGATTAATCTCAGCATCATGACATGCCACAGCTCCATTTGCTGTTGGCTCTCTCAGTGGACGTCAATGTTTGCTCACAGGTGTGAGGTTTTGCTAATGTGTTGAGCAATAGGAAGCATTGTCTGCTGAAATAAAATGTGTTATCTTAGAAAGTGGGAACTGCCAATCTGCTAATAAAGTCCAATAAAGTCCACCTACATTGATTTATCCTGAGACCATTTCTCTTTTCCAGCAGTATATATTACAATACTTTCTTTGTTTGTAATTAGCTCCAGAAATGAGATATAAACATCACTCAATTTTGCATTGGATATATGTCAGAACTTGAAAGACCTAATTGCAGCTTTTGTGGCAAAGGGAAAAAACTCCACATTTGTGCATGTTCCTTGGACTCTGACATGTATCCTTGAACAATAGTAACTTTATAACCTTTTTTTTCTTTCTTTTCAAAGGAAATCTTTTCAATTCTTCCATTGAATGATTGTGATAATTGAAAGCGCTGATAACCGCATGTAGTCATTTGGTTGGGGGTTTTATCTGCAAGTTTTCTTTTTTTCAAAGAAGATAATTGAAGGTCAAATAAGTGACCACAGATGCCGGCTGTGTGTTAAAGGTCTGATAACCGACGGTGTCACCCAATCATTTAATTGGCTTTGCCTTGCATGCAGTATCTCACAAATTACAAGGGCGCAAGGGATCCCACATTGCTGGAAAGCAAGGTCATCAATCATCAACTAGGCACAATCAGTTAAGGTTTCAAATGATAGACGAGATCTTATAGCCACAGTTAACAAATGCCATTGAACCTATCTTATTAAAACAGAGGGATGAACTGTAGCTTAATTCTCCTAAATTATTGTAATAGATCCTGCCCATGAGAGTATTGTACCCGAATCTCTCCATTCTACATATCAATCTAAAGCTACTCAAGCCAAACGTATCTCTTAATGTACAGAGGCTGGGCAGATTAAGAAACATGGCCCAAGACTCTGTCTCGGTGGGTGCCGGTAAAATGTGTGCAGTTAATGGCAGAGAAACATGAAGGTATTCTCTTTATCTTCGTATGCATGCTATTGATTCCTTTGGGGCAGTATCAATCACAGCGGTAACTATAGCTTCACATGCGTTATTTAGTGCCACCGGTTCGCCCAGAGGCAGTGGAAGGAGAGGAATGGAGGACATAGGACGCTGGCCTCTTATTTCTGTGATTAGTTTGACAGCAGGAAGGTTGTTTCTAGCGACAGTCTTGAAGAGGGAAGAAGGCTGACTGATCTGACATTAGTCTCATTAAGAAAATCACTCTAACTGAGGGGAATTGTCTCCTGGCGCTCCAGTGATTTGGAATCATCAGTTATCTGATAAGGTAACAATGAAAACAATGAATGTAATATACTTATGCCATGTATCTGTCTTCAAAACATAGATATCTGGCATGAGTTTTATGACATTGTGAAAGGGCTTGTATTTGCCGTCTTATGGCCAACTGTAAGTAAACAAGCATACATTATCTGAGTGCATCGCTGCCTGTATTAATGTCACAGCAATACTTCTCCAGGGAATACTATGAAATATTCATTGGGATGCAAGTCAAACAATTGTAAGTGAGTTGGAGAGGGCTGTTTTGTCGGTGCTTCCTGTATGGTGTCGGTGCTTTACTGGAAGTCGTAAATTCGTTTAATAAATAATAACAACAGTAGGGTTATAACCCCACTCTCATTTATGCTGCAACTCAGATAAAAGGCTTACCTCCAAGGGCTGCCATTATAAACACTGCCATTGGTATTACCAACTGAAAAACTTATATGGTTATAGTGCCACCCTCTAGAATCTTAACAGGCTCATAAAAAAGTTGATTGCTTAATCTTATCACTGACTTTCTTTTTAATGACACACTTTGGCCAATCCCCCTGATGCATCATAATAATTAAGCTTGTCTTACTTTTGGCTTATGTCACAAATTGGTATTCCATGCATATACTGGCTCTTTGGACAGTCATCCACTGACAGCCTCCCTCTCTGATAATGAAAAGACCTGCAAGGACAGAGGGGTATGGATCTAGCGGGATTTGTCTCTGCAGGGATTATCATTACCATGGTCTCCTGCCCGCAGCCTGAAGGCTATACTGTCCTTATGCTGCTTATTCACAGTGAGAAAATTAGCAAACATCAATCAATGGCTGCCTCGCTCACAGTAGGAGGCTGGGGGAGAAGAATGGGCCAGGAGTGTTTTTCCTGTATAATGTTAACTTCAGAGTTTCTGTTCGTTCTTTCACTTTCATTATTTGCACAGGGTTGAATCCCCGCCCCCAAGGCTCCCCAATTGCCTCTTCAAAGAATTGACAGCTATTGTACATAATTTGGGTGTGTCAATTATTTGGCACTGGAGTACAACAGTGTGGTGCTTTAGCCTGCAATTTTTCAATATCACTGTCTCTATCTGTTCTCTGCTCCTCTTCTTCTGAATCTTCTAAAACAACCAAACTGTTACAAAATCATTTTAAAGTACACAGTACATATTACAGTTTAGTTAGTTTAAGGCTTAAAAATCAGCTGACTGCTGGCCAAAGGCAATTGGTGAGTGGTGGCAATGGAGGACTAATGCTAATCTCAAATGATGACAGTCAGTCCTTGATAAAGCTCTTGCGCAGAGACTCTAATTTGATAGAATGGGAGTATGGGATCATTTACATTGATTATGTCACACTCTTGTTTTAGAGACCCAATCTCAGGGAATTAACTTCAGTTCCGGAACCCTAATCATTTTGAACCATCCTCCTGAAATGAAGGCAAGAGTGATCGATATGACTTCGACTGATTTAACGTGGGGCCTTATCTTCCCGACCAAAGGCATTGACAACTGAATTTAACAAGGAGCCACTATCTGCTGGACTAAGAATAGAATATTTGCTCTAGCCTTGCTTGTCTTCAAGAGGATTGATATTACTGCATTCAGTCAAAAAGAACCAATCCCCCTTTAATCACTGGTTCAATCACGCTTCCATCAAACCACTCTTTGTACACCAGGCTGTGATGAGCGTCGCAATATAGTCGTTTCCTAGGCAGTTCTCGCAACGTTTTAATCACGCAAACGTGTCCTCATTAAAACTGTGAAATGCTCACTGCACTGGATAGTGAGATACTCTCTGATTCTCAATTCTAAACTGGAATGGCAACTTAGTTATCTTTTTATGTGGAATCAGAAAGGATTTTAGCTGCTGTAAATTATGCACATTCATTGTGTGTTTCCAATAGACTCAACTGGTGTATGCAGAGAAGAGTATTTTTTTCCTCAAGCGGAGTACACTTCAAGACACTACTGTTAACAGAGACATTCATATAATGTAATGACTACTTGTGAAAAACGTTTTCCACATATGGAATGAATATATATGGAAGGAATTTCACTTAACTTTAATCATAGCAAATTTCAAGAAATATTTTTAAAGTGAAAGAAAAGGGGTGGAGAAAAAGTTATCTAAAAAAAACACAAAATAGGCACAACTGTCATTGCTGGTTTTGCTTGCTTTTGTGGTTGATAGGAAACATACACCAAGTCAAAAGAGATCTTGTTAGAAGCCTCAGCCTGTCTACGTAAATAATATATTCATGGCTTTCATGACGATAAACAGGGTTTTCTTTGAAATTACCCTAAAGCTCGTCTTCAAACAGCTGAGCCAGACACAGCCTTCTTTTAAAGGAGTTGTTGGCACACTTGCTATGTGCTGCTTTCTGATACAGCCAAACCATTCTTAAATCCTCTCATATAATTTCGATACTGGAGCTCTGGATTAATCAGCACATGCAGTCTTGTGAACTGTATGTCATCATACAAGTTTTGTTTACAGATTTAAACTATTGTGTTTATTTGTGTGGGCTAGGTGATGGCACACACCTGGGTGGTGACACTTTTCACTGACAACATTTGTTATGCTCAAGCACTGATTAAGTGGGGTGCAAAGGTTAACAAGATCCCACTGGGAAATAATGAAGGACATTTATTAATATCGCAGCATGTGCAGGCCTGGGAAAGAAGGATGCTCTTTGTTTCTCCGAGTGGGCTGTCATCCAATGAGTCAACTCGAGGAGGGGGAGTGCTTTGAAGCTGCATTCGCCACTTCTTCTCCTGCTGGTTCTGCTGGCATTTAATTATTAATTTCACCCTCTCTCGCTCTCTCTCTCTCTCTCTCTCTCTCTCTCTCTCTCTCTCTCTCTCTCTCTCTCTCTCTCTCTCTCTCTCTCTCTCTCTCTCTCTCTCTCTCTCTCTCTCTCTCTCTCTCTCTCTCTCTCTGTGTATCTCCCTCTCTCTCTCTTTGTCTCTATGTTTCTGATTGAATTATGAGTTTTTGGGCCAGGGAGGTGACATTAATATAGTGAGCATTAGTTGTTTTTTTTGTCCTTATGGATTTGGCCAGTAGTTTGTTTGTTTTGTGGTAGAATGACATTACACTAGATGCAATCTCTTTTCTTGGTTATCTGTTGTAAACCAACCCTCCTTTTCAGAGTGATTAAAACCGAGACTACTTTCACCTACTTAAATATGTGTTGCTCAAAAAACGGCGTTAAAAGAATTACATTTTAAGCTCTGTCAGACGTTGTCTCACTGTAGCGTAGATTTCAGTTTTCTTAATTAGCCATCCAAATGACATTTCATTTCATTTTGAGATGCAATTAGAATAATAAGGAACTTGGTGTTTGGACAATAACCAGAGGACAACCAGGAATAGCCTAGACCACAATTGCCACTCTGAAGAGTGTTGATGGGTGAATTATAAATGTTGGACTGGCAAGCAAGTAAGAGAATTACAGAAGACAGAGAGAAAAAGGAAGCAAGTGAGAGAAATAATCATTGGGTGAGGAATGTGTTATCCACAGGGGCTCCAGCTAATTGCCTTGCTCATGAGTTGGTGGGACATGCTCGCCTGCTACTGGATCTGGCTCCAGTACTACTGCCTCAAGGGTGTTGGCATCTCAACTCACCAGACGACAGCTCAGTTCGACGTGTACTTTTTTTCAAGCCACTGCAGCCAGCCTTCCCCAGAGGTTCCCCCCATATCAAGTGGCCAAGATGTGATGGATTGGCATCCTGTGTGTGTCAAGCTGCTTTATGGCTCTTTAATGAGGCAACGAAGTGGAGAGAGGCGCCACCGCCACTAAGCATGCATTGTTTGCTAACACTACTTCCTTCAAGAGGAAATCTTCTTTAGTCTTAAGTTTTAATTATTTGAAAAAAACATACTAATGCCAAATTGTCTGTTTTCATTTTCACTGACTTAATAGCAACATACTCAGTCTAGAAATATAAACACGTTGTTTTTTGTAATTGTCTACCAATGCATTTTCTATCTATTTAAATGAATGCATATCATCAGTGTTCACTCACTTAAGGTTTAACATTGCAGTGGTGGTGTTAACTACTCGATGAAAAACCAATTGAATAGAAAAATATTAGTAATCTCCGATGCTTAAGCAAAGCAGATATCAGAATTATTCTTACATAAAGTAGCTTCACCAATATGTGATGGATGTGGACTGTAACATCCAAATGCCTACAGTGCGTGATGAAAGAAACTAGAATCTGAATATGCTGGGATGTTTATTCAGTCATAAACAAAATGCCAGACAAATCTATTTGAGAGACTAGTGAGGAAAATCCCCCTCCCTATATTTAAAGCATTTGCATATTAATACAGGAAAAGGCTTTTCTAAGTTTTAAATCAGTGTGCATGAATGTGTTGAAGTTGTGGGACATGTTTCAATGTTTGCATGTCTTATTACAACAAAGTTGTGCAAAGTTCAGTTACCACAAACCATATTGTACAATATTCAACAAATAAACTATTTTGGAAATGTTTCAATATAAGTAATACTTCTTATTTATGTCTTAACACTTGAATCAGTATTTCCCACAAGACTACAGGGGGGGAAATCATTAATGTCCCCCTACATGAAGGGATTTAATAGTATGTTCTTCATGTTAACTGCTGCAAGTAATGAACTTGTGGTGGGCAAATGAAAAATCATATATTGTATAAAAAGTAATTGTTAATGTGTTATGTCTCCATGGTTCACTGTCTACCAACTTGTAGGATTTTCTAATTGAAAGACTCCATGCTGTCCTATTCTGTGGAATAATTTGGCAATGTCATGGGACTTGACGGGGAAACAGTGTCCCAGGAATCGTTTCCAAACAGATGCAATTTCATGCTGCTTTAACACCCAGGAAGTAATTTGAATGCAAAAGCATAAAGACGGTTCCTAACAGCCTCAGTTGATTTCCATCGCACCAACACAGTCTCAAAAATGTCACTATGCTGACGACAAATTGCTATTGTTCATTAAGGTAATCAAAGTAAAATTTAACACATGAATAATTGACCGCGAGGGATAATCAGTCATTGGATAATGTGAATATATGAACTCACTGTTAAAACCAACATAAACAGTGGTGTACTGGGGATTTTTTTAGTGGGGGAACGCTAATTTAATGACGTAATAACAAGGAATGCCACGGACGCACGTACACACTCGCAATCATACTTGTTTCAATGATCACGGAGCTGGGCTGCACTGGGACTGGAATTCAGTCCCGGACTTTAAGACAGCGGCAGATTATGGGAGCGCCATAGGGCACGAGCAAAAAATGTGAAGTTATCTTGACACCAACACAGTTTTGGGGGGTCTGGACTCTTCACAAGCTTCCCTATGTAGTGCACTCAGCACACAAGGGTGGTTGGTTACCAATACTGACAATATTCATTTCTCCAAAAAAAAAAGATTTAAAAGAGAGCTTGGGCCTTGGGGGCCCCTGGTTGCTTCGGGGGCCCTATGCCCACACAGTCCGAATATTTAGCAAGAAACGGCTCTGGACAAAATGTACCTACATTTCGACAAACGAGAACTCAATCTATGATGTAATGTTTGATAAATGAGTTTGCCGTCAACAGCCAGTGAACCCACAACCTAGTTCCAAATTCAAATTCTAAGTCAAATTTCGATGTCCTTTTTCTTACACTCACACTATACAAAATATAGCCTATACCTACGAGCAAAGCCACACGTGTTTCTCTTTCTCTCTTGCGCTCTCAGCTCTCTCTCACGCACACATACTATTTGCCGATTTAACTATTTTTTGAAGAGGGTGTTTGGAACGTAACGCTATGCCCAACTTGCACAGCACACAGCATAACCAAATGCATTGTTTATAATTCAGCATAATTTACATTGGTTTACTGTGACGTTAACATTTTATTTCAAAGAACACATTATTGGAGAGAGTTTTACTTGATGTGTACAATTGTTGTTAATTTTAAAATAGTAAACACTAAAAATTATGTAAAAAAGTGGGGTATGGGCGTTCCCGCGCGTGACACGCCCACTACACCCTGAACATAAAGCAGAGGACATGAAGTTTTAGCTTTTTAAAATTTTGGCCTGAAGTTTTACGTTTACATTTTTTGTTTATTGCGTTCTACCACTTTGACTGTCCTCTACGAAGATATTCAGTTTATGTTATGATGACAGACATACATCAAGAACAAATGATCTTTTATGTGGGCTGAAGAAAAGAAAGAATTGCGACATATTTTTTTAAATATACTTTTATATTATATGTGCAGTGTGCACGGAAATACATTTTGTAGTAAAACACCCGAATACACCAAAAGAAATAATTAAACGATCTTATATTAACCGAATGTCTCCTAAGGGGATTATTTGAGCTTGTGAAATATTGTTCCATAGAACTATTCACATAAATCATTTTTGTCAATGTTGTCCAACATTAAGACTACAAAATGACATCACAATAACATTATATTTCTGTTAAGCAATGAAATTCCAGACCTGTTATTACTGAACTGAATGTTTCTGACAAATGTCAGCTTTGATGAATCACCTCAGCGAGGGTCCACCATCCCATGCATCTGCCAAGGTCCAGCACATTTCAGATATGCCTAGTTTTCGCGATATGCAGTCCCTCATTCTAATTTTCGCATCAAATACAGTTTATGCAAAAAAAAGCCAATGGTGTCACACTGAAATACAATTATTGAGATCGAGTATATATCCATATCCTGAAGTCTAAATTGAATTAGCAGGAGTCATCGTCTTTTCTCAGCATGACTGACATTTTTGTCATTTGATAAAACACAATGCCATGTACTAATAAATGTTTATCAGTTTTTAATCAAAATACAAATTGAAAATAAAAGTTATCTTTGGCAATTTTCTGAAAGCAGATCATAACATGTTGATTGATGACGTCTTGACATTTAAATCCAGAAACCATCTTAATACAGTCCATCCATTTCAAAGATTTAATTTTCTTGAGAGATTTTATCAAGCCTTTTAATAAGCAACATATAAATATTATGCAAGTCAATTATGGAGATAAAATCCAATTTAAAAAAGGATTTGTTTAAAATTTGTATATTCTTTTAAAGGAAAACTACATAATGATTTGATGTATTGATATGATTAGTCACAGAGAATGCTCAAATAATTCTGAACCAACATAATGTGCCAAACTATATGCTTTATTAAATATTGACAGGTGTAGGGCTTGCTAATGTTCAGTTCCTTGAGGCAAAGATGTCAAATGTTAGGGTTAGGGTTAAATAGGGATTTGTCACAGATCTCATCCAGTAATCTTACTAGTAATGCTTGGAAATATTGCACAGTTTCAAAGCCTGATGGGTCATACCTCCATAAGTTAATTGGTCACACATAAAAAAGTATATTTTGACAGTTGCATTAATCAAACATTTGAGGGATATATCAAGTTCATAGTCCTCTGCCGAAATGCTTGTTATTGGCTCCTAGATAAAAATGTAGTTTATATGCATTGTTTTAAGAAAGCTATTCGATGTTTGATCCAAACCCTATAGGCCCTGCAGATCATCAGTGTTGAAAACAATCAAAACGTGGTTAATATGAAGTTATAGACTTTGCACTAATGCAGTCTAAAGTTATACAATTATATGGTATTGATGTGTGTTTGTGTTTGTGTGTATGTGTGTGTGTGTGTGTGTATATGCATTGATATAAGTAGATTGTTTCAGTATGCAAAGATCATTTGAGTCCTAAAAAGTATTCACATTTGTAGCTATGCTAAATGTTTCAGCACTCAATGAATATTCAGTTATTACAGTAAGCCTACATCCATTCTGGAAGTACTGTACTGTGTTCCCACTTACAGAAGAATACATGCAATGGTATGGTCAAGAGCTTCCAAAGTAATAATGCATAATGATAAGTATGAGTTTGGCTCCATTATACAAACAATGTTCAATCACAGTTCACTTTTATAAATCAGGCCAGAAAATGTATACTTTTTTTTTCTTTTTTGCCCACTTCCATATAAAATGAAACCAATTTAACAAAGGTAGTAAAGTTTAGCTTTATACAAGATCATTTGAGTCACAATTTAGTGGGATGTCCCCAGAGAGCTAACTACATTACTGCCAAAAGAACACAACTCAGCACAGAACCTTTGTTATTTATTTCTGATTGCCTACACCTTTTTACAGTCTGCTTTTCACATTTAAAAAAAAGACCCAAATCTCAGTAGCTTAGATCAATCAAGATTTCAAAGGTACCTCAAATTTGTTATCACTGCCCAATCCTGCTTCATAAATGTGTTTGTCTCTTACAACAAAAGGCCTTTATACCTCTTCATCCTAAGTAACTGTGGCACTTCCCAACTTTGTGTTCTGGGCATGTCGCTCATCTTCTCAATTAGACACTAATTAAGTCCTCTCTGAAGAGTCTTCATTCAAATTGGAGCATGGAGGAGAACTAGGTCAATAAAAAGGGCATGATAGTTTGGCAATGAACCACAGCCTTTATGATTCAATTAAGACAGATATGTTATATCCTAACAAGAACTCACTGGCTCAGTCTCTTCAGAGTTTTTACTCTGTAAAACTGCTACATTTACAGTTTAGGCAACAGATGGAAATATTGTACCAGCTAACACATTATATCCCAATTTGGTTCTGACAAGTGGGCTTCACTGCCTTTGAAGTATATGGAATATCAAGCAGAATAACAAGGTAAGCATCTTTCCACATTAGTGTCAAGGCGTTGTTGAAAAATTCTTCCCTATTCTTTCGATAATGTATACATCATACTGTGTGACATGTGTTCTGACTAGTAAATCATACTTGCCTTTCTGTGGAGAAGTCTACGCAGATAGTGCACATAACCATAAAACAGATCAATACAAAAGACAAACTTAAACACACACACACACACACACACACACACACACACACACACACACACACATGCGTTTGGTGGCTGAAGCAGTTTGATATATAAAGTGAGCATTGGTTAGTACTGATTTGCCCTGTCAATAGAGGACAGGTGAATTTTAGACAAGAATCAATTCATGCAACTGATCAAACATCAATGATAAAGCATTTAGATGTACACCATATTCAAGTTAGCTAACTATGTGCATCATAAACTATCTTATTCAAAAGCTGCAAATTGGGCTAAGCCATAGCAAGAAACAAAACATATATTTTTTCTTCTTTTTTTGCTCCCACTTTTACAAAAATATTTCCAGTAAACTCTGGAGGCAAAATCTGTGTTACACATATTTGGGTCTGTATAGTTGGGCAGAGAAAAAAATCCCATTACACATGTCTGATACAGATGAATTGTCAAAGCTAGGAAAAACACAATGGCTCTAGCAGTGAGACCTGTTTAAGCCCAGGATGTGTTTTACCCTGGGCTGTTCTCCCATGAGGAGGATGGTGTGAGTGTGGGGCTAGAGAGCAGTAGATCTTCACCCACAGGCAAACACCTTTTTGTACAATGATCCAGGTAGACGAAACCAAATATCACAGGCTTTTATTTTAATTCAATGTATTGTTAAATGTAATACCTGTATAGTTAAGGAAGGGCACATCTGAATCCACAAATGAGAGGGGACATTGACTGGGAAAAAAATTGATGAAATGTTTTTTAAAGGAAATGAAAGTAATAATGCAAATGATATTATTTTCCAACCTCAAACACCATTCAGCGTGGTGCATATCCTTGTGTTGCTTATGATGTGACAATAGCCCTCTAGGCCTAGAATAGTTATACTTATATATTAGCATATACGTTATATATTTCAATATTTCTAATGACACTGTTTTTTTTACTTGCAAACACATATATGCAGTAATGTGTAATATAGTGAACAGTTTATTGTGATAACAGAGTCGAGGTCGAAAATCTATACTATTATGCCCTGCTTAGAAAAGATGCTCCATGAAACAAACAGAATTGATCTGTTAGTGCACTGGGAGGCTATCCTGCTACCTGGGAGAGAAAGGCATAGAGCACCAAGAAATATGTTGGATCTAAATGGCTCCAATGTTAGCGTTAGATAGCCAGAGTCATACCCTCACCTTGCACTGCTGCATGGCTCAATACATCCCGTAATTACCGGGCCCGTAATCAGAGGGCCACGAGTTTTTCACTTCACAGTTTAGTCTTTCAAAAAGCAGCCTACAACAGGATCTGCCCAGAACAGCCCCCCTACCCCATGCACACTGGCACTCCAGTGCCACCCAATCGCTGCAGTGTGCAGTGCAGGTTAATCTGTATTATTTGTTGAAAGTGAGAGGCAGGGGGCTGGGCCTGGCTCCCTCTGCACTGATAGCTGCCCCAAACAGGCAGAAAACAGCCCATGTCACACATGTTTACGTAGCCCCATGGCGGTACATTGTTTGCAGTGCTCATGTCGGAGACTCGGAGATAACCTTGCTACAACAAGGGCCTTAATTGCTTGCCCCCTGTGCGCAAGGCTTCAAAGGGGAGCAAGGAGTTAAACCAGCTACTGCTCAGCCAAACACTATCACAATGCACACAGGGCTATAAGAATGAATCAGTAGCTAAAATACATTTTGTATCACCCACTCACAAATTAACAAACACTGCAATGCATTCAAAACTTTCATCAGTATTAGAATAAAAGTCACCCTTCTTTGAAACAATACAGATTTGTTCTTGAATGTACTGTACATTATAATATGCGGTTCTATGAAATAGTGACTAGTTTTTGTTTATTTATTTGTATTTTTATCAAGCACAAATGGGAAAAGCGAGATCATCACAACAATTACAACATGAATTAAGGAATAAACTCTTAGACATTTTCTATATTTTGTCATTTACTATGATTTACAGGAGCCTGCAGTGTACCTCCTTTATGCTTTCAGCAATACTAAATATGTGCACTGTGAAAGCTTAATTCAAGTGAAATATTTACATGTATGGAACAGATTTAATATACATTACATTATAATCATGAATCAATTTATAACTAAGGTTAACTTGAAACCAATCCGATTGCAAGTTCGCTGCATATTTTTTCAATTACCTAATTTGTTTTATGTCACTAGCTAACTAGGTATCACCTCTCCATGTATATTAAATACTATAATGGCATAATGCACTGTGCATCCAGAGAATCACCAAGTGCACAGTAATATAAAGATAAGGGGGTATTGACTGCATGAATGTTGATCTTCTATTAAACCAAAGATGAGGAAGTCCTTTCCATCTCTCAATGTCAAATAACGTAGCATCAATTTCATCGAGGCATTTCAACCTCAAGGTTAACATATTGTGTAATTGGACATTCCCGAGGATTGGAGGGACAAAGATATTCTGTTACACAATCGTACATTTCAGCTTCATATAATAATTTAGTCTCATGTATAGACAATAGCTTCTACTCCCGTGGTAATTCATATGCTCAGCTTTAGTCAAATTATGAAAGATAATAGTGAAAGCAATTACTATATAGTTATCCCCACAATGATGAAAGGACTGATTAAACCATTACGTTTCACATATGTGGCTCTCCATGGAGAGTACAAGAATGAGAAAAACTTGCCATCTCTAAGGATTTCTAAATTAGACACAATTAACACATTGCCTTTGGTTTCATCACTTCAATTGGTTTCTGCTATATTCAATTGCATCCATTTGCTTCCTATTTCAGCACAAATCATAAACCTTACTGGATATCTCATAACAATAATAATAATATATAAATAAATATATAAATAAATAAATTATATATATGAATGACCATCAATATTTTGTGTATTTAAAACAAATTATGTTGTATTTGATAAAGTAAATACCTTATTTATAGGGGAACATAGTATTCACTGACCTGTGAAACAAATTAACATGTATAACTATTACATGTTTATCGTGTATTGTAAGTTGAACCAATTATTATTAGCATGTTTTAATCTTTTCAACAAAGCAGTGATCACATTATTGGTACTTCAAATGAATTCACAGCAAAAGGTGTGTTGAATCATAATATACCGTGAATTGTGACACTTGATAATTAATATGGAATTCACTTTTATAACCATTGGAACTTCAAATGAAGTGACACCAAAAGTTGCATAACAATGAAGCTGTGCATGAATATGTTGTCAGAAGTACCAATTGTGGTTTATTCAGCAGAGTAAGGATTATGACATGCTAGAGCGTATGGTACACCACAAACATGTAATAGAAATGTAAATACATTGCAAAATATATGAATAAATAGCTTAAGCCTGAAATTATCATCACATTTTAATGACAAGTTGAACTGACTAACTGCTGAACTAAATGGTTACCTAATAAAAATACAGGTTGGATAAGGTATGATGACAGCACTAGAATCCTTCCCAAGGCCAAGTTTGAATTCTTAAAGTAGACAAAGACTTGAAAACTTGAACAACAGTGAGACCACAAAACGTTACACCACTGCAAGGCAAAAAAACAGGCTCTCGCAGAAGTTCCCTGATTTGTGTCATCCATTGTTTTCATGAGAACACAACTTGCATTGCATATTACTTGATGTAAATGCAGAGGTGAATAGCTCCCTATGCCTCTGTGCTAACAACTACAAAATCACACCCACACTTGATGATGCTTAAAAACCTAAAACTATTTTGTTATTGCCACCCAATACAATTTATTTCCTATTAGTGTGGGCTTTCTAAAGTGGTTTTACTGAGTGCCGTTACCACCACCAAAGAAGTACTAAATACCTTTGAATTGGAAATCTCGACTTGCAAGCACTAGAGAAACTCAATAAATCTTGAAACCTGAATATCAGATTTGCTATCCTGGAGTTCTGCTGTGTGGCATGTCAGCCACTCAATTGAACCAGCCATCACAAGATCCCTTTGAAAAGACTGTATTTTTCTGGTAGTGGGGCAGAACTTCTTGGTCTATTTATCCAATGACTGCATCAAATACATCTTAGTGAACAATCTAAATCACTAGCTTGGCTTGAAAAGACATGAATAAATATTTTGGCCCATATGCTTCTCTGTGTTGCACTATGCTGAATCACAGGTCACATGTTTGGAGCATTATCTAAGTAAATCATTTTAAAATGGATCTTATCTCCCTCTTGGATGGATAACATCTTTCATCTTACATGCCAGTAATCGTCCTTGTTGTCCTTTTAGCTTAAATGTGGCACACAGATATATTGCTGTCAACTGAAAGGGCTGGTTTCTAATTAATGAAGAAGACTATTGTATGGTTGGGGAGCACTGTCAAACTGTGTGTAACATTTATGTTTCTTCTATAAGCACGTCTCTCTGTGTTAAAGTGTGTGCACACGCATGTCTGTATATGTCCGTGTGTGGGTTTGTATGAGAACGAAAGAGATAGATAGAAAGAGAAAGACTGTGCAAGAGACAAACAATGATATCTGTTTATGTGAGAAATCATATACATCTGCATGTTTGTACTTGATAATATCAAAAAACATGTGACACCTCAGACTTTATTTGTTGTACAGTGCATCCGGAAAGTATTCATACCCCTTCACTTTTCCCACATTTTATTATGTCACAGCCTAATTCCGAAATGGATTAAATAAAAAAATAAAATCTCAACATTCTACACACAATACCGCATTATGACAAAGTGAAAAAAGTTTTTTAGAATTTTTTGCAAATGTGATATTTTATTTTTTTATTTTGAATACATTTACAGTGGGGCCAAAAAGTATTTAGTCAGCCACTGATTGTGCAAGTTCTCCTACTTAGAAAGATAAGAGAGGTCTGTAATTTTCATCATAGGTACACTTCAACTATGAGACAAAAATGAGAAAAAAATCCAGGAAATCACATTGTAGGATTTTTAAAGAATTTATTTGTAAATTATGGTGGAAAATAAGTAATTGGTCACCCACAAACAAGCAAGATTTCTGGCTCTCACAGACCTGTAACTTCTTCTTTAAGAAGCTATTCTGTCCTCCACTCGTTACCTGTATTAATGGAACCTGTTTGACCTCGTCATCTGTATAAAAGACACCTGTCCACAGCCTCAAACAGTCAGACTCCAAACTCAATCATGGCCAAGACCAAAGAGCTGTCGAAGGACACCAGGAAGAAAATTGTAGACCTGCACCAGGCTGGGAAGAGTGAATCTGACATATGGCAAGCAGGTTGGTGTGAATAGATCAACTGTGGGAGCAATTGTAAGAAAATGGAAGACATACAAGACCATTGATAATCTCCCTCGATCTGGGGCCCCACGCAAGATCTCATCCCGTGGGGTCAAAATGATCATGAGAACGGTGAGCAAAAATCCCAGAACTACACGGAGGGACCTGATGAATGACCTGCAGAGAGCTGGGACCAAAGTAACAAAGGCTACCATCAGTAACACACTACGGCGAGAGGGACTCAAATCCTGCAGTGCCAGTCGTGTCCCCCTGCTTAAGCCAGTACATGTCCAGGCCCGTCTGAAGTTTGCCAGAGAGCATATGGATGATCCAGAAGAGGATTGGGAGAATATCATGTGGTCAGATGAAACCAAAATAGAACTTTTTGGTAAAAACTCAACTCGTCGTGGTTGGAGGAAGAAGAATCCTGAGTTGCATCCCAAGAACACCATACTTACTGTGAAGCATGGGGGTGGAAACATCATGCTTTGGGGCTGTTTTACTGTAAAGGGGACAGGACGACTGATCCGTGTTAAGGGAAGAATGAACAGGGTCATGTATCGTGAGATTTTAAGCCAAAACCTCCTTCCATCAGCGAGAGCATTGAAGATGGAACATGGCTGGGTCTTCCAGCATGACAATGATCCCAAACACACCGCTCGGGCAACGAAGGAGTGGCTCCGTAAAAAGCATTTCAAGGTCCTGGAGTGGCCTAGCCAGTCTCCAGACCTCAACCCCATAGAACATTTGTGGAGGGAGTTGAAAGTTCGTGTTGCCCAGCGATAGCCCCAAAACATGACTGCTCTAGAGGAGATCTGCATGGAGGAATGGGCCAAAATACCAGCTACAGTGTGTGCAAACCTGGTGAAGACTTACAGGAAACGTTTGACCTCTGTCATTGCGAACAAAGGTTATGTTACAAAGTATTGAGTTGAACTTTTGTTATTGACCAAATACTTATTTTCCACCATCATTTACAAATAAATTCTTTAAAAATCCTACAATGTGATTTCCTGGATTTTTTTCTCATTTTTGTCTCTCATAGTTGAAGTGTACCTATGATGAAAATTACAGACCTCTCTCATCTTTCTAAGTAGGAGAACTTGCACAATCAGTGGCTGACTAAATACTTTTTGCCCCACTGTACATAAGTATTCACACCCTTTGCTGTGACACTCAAAATTGAGCTCAGGGGCATCCCGTTTCCACTGATCATCCTTGATGTTTCTACAACTCGATTGGAGTCCACCTGTGGTAAATTCTATTGATTAGACATGATTTGGAAAGGCACACACCTGTTTATATAAGGTCCCACAGTTGACAGTGCATGTCAGAGCACAAACCAAAGCCATGAAGTCCAAGGAATTGTCTGTAGACAGGATTGTATCAAGGCACAGATCTGGGGAAGGGTACAAAAAAATGTCTGCAGCATTGAAGGTCCCAACGAAGACAGTGGTCTCCATCATTCGCAAATGGATTGGAACCACCAGGACTCTTCCGAGAGCTGGCCGCCTGGCCAAACTGAGCAATCGGTGGAGAAGGGCCTTGGTCAGGGAGGTGACCAAGAACCCGATGGTCACTCTGACAGAGCTCCAGTGTTCCTCTGAGTGTTCCTGAGATGGGAGAACCTTCCAGAAGGACAACCATCTCTGCAGCACTCCACCAATCAGGCCTTTATGGTAGAGTGGCCAGACGGAAGCCACTCCTCAGTAAAAGGCACATGACAGCCCGCATGGAGTTTGCCAAAAGGCACCTAAAGGACTCTCAGACCATGAGAAACCAAATGATCTGGTCTGATGAAACCAAGATTGAACTCGTTGGCCTGAATGCCAAGCGTCATGTCTGGAGGAAACCAGGCACCGCTCATCACCTGGCCAATACCATCCCTACAGTGAAGCATGGTGGTGGCAGCATCATGCTGTGGGGGTGTTTTTCAGCGGCAGGAACTGGAAGACTAGTCAGGATCAAGGGAAAGATGAATGCAGCAATGTACAGAGAGATCCTTGATGAAAACCTGCTCCAGAGCGCTCTGGACCTCAGACTGGGGCAAAGGTTTACCTTCCAACAGGACAACGACCCTCAGCACACAGCCAAGATAACAAAGGAGTGGCTTCGGGACAAGTCTGTGAATGTCCTTGAGTGGCCTAGCCAGAGCCCAGACTTGAACCCGATTGAACATCTTTGGAGAGATCTGAAAATGGCTGTGCACCGACGCTCCCCATCCAACCTGATGGAGCTTGAGACGGTCTGCAAAAAAGAATGGGAGAAACTGCCCCAAATAGGTGTGCCAAGCTTGTAGCATCATACTCAAGAAGACTTGAGGCTGTAATTGCTGCCAAAGGTGCTTCAACAAAGTATTGAGTAAAGGGTGTGAATACTTATGTATACGTGATATACATTTTTTTTATTTTTAATACATTTGCAAAAAATTTCCCAAAACTTTTTTCACTTTGTCATAATGCGGTCATTGTGTGTAGAATGTTGAGATTTTTTTTTATTTCATCCTGAAATATTATAAATTGCACTGAAGAACAAATTAACTGAGTTTCCCTACCATGTCTTAAGATGCAAGAGATACAGCTCAAATATTGCTGCTATGCCATGTTAAGAATGGGTTTGTGTCACATGAGTTTAACAGTATACAGTATGGGCCAGTATCTTGTTTGGGTCATGAAAAGGCAGGTTAGTAGAGTAAGCTATAAAAGTCCATGAACACTTTCTGAGGAGGTCATAATAGCTTGTGACTCAAAGTAGGTGTAGAAAATAACACCCGCTTAAAATATCCCATTCAAATCTTCCCTACTTTACAATAAAGGCATGACACACATGCATAAAAAGCTCTTCAAGCTATTTTGTTTGAAATCACGTATGGCACCGATTGACAGTTAAAAGTAAATAGTGGTATGCAATAAGAAGTGAAAACCTGCTTTCTCAAAGCACTGTCACAAGGTGAAGCAGCAAACTGTTTATAGTTCCAGGATCAAAGGTGAGAACATTGCTGTGATTAAAATTCCTGGAAAAGGAATCCCATCCACAGGCATCACTATTTAAGAAGTAATCATTGAACAGATGAACTCATTGATGCCAAAATAAATACTAGCTAAAATCATAATATCTTTATGTTTCTCTCTTTTTGAAAACCGTTCCCTTTTCAACAGACTATAGTATGTAAAAACACTTCCACTCTGAAATTGGAATTTGTTAAACCTTTTTTTCTTAAACAAAATCATCTTAACCAGAAAAGCAATTGAACGATACATTCCCATTTTAAGGCACAGCCCACTTGACTCAAGTGAACGTTTTTGACTCTTGGTTGATGTTAGAAGCCAATAGCACAACTTTAACCTTGGTGGGAGAAGTGTGACTAACACAAAGAATTTCAGGAACAGAAAAGAAAATGAAAAGTAAACAAGTCTGTCACTGCTGTCTCACCTGTCGCTGAGAAATTCTCCGCTGCTTTCAACATGTGGCAAATTGCTTCGTGATGGCAGGAAGATTCTCTCACAGGCCAGCTGCGCCCTCTTATTATTCTAGTATCAGCACAAAGTTTTTGAGAGTTTTCTTCAAACCGATGCCAATATGTCTGTGTATTCCTCTGACACAAAAACCCATGAGCTGACACGGAATTGACCATTTGTCTGCTCTAAACGAATAGTGATGTTTATTGAAGATGCTTGTGGCCCTGACAAAGAAGTCATTACAAAAACTTCCAGCATAACTCAAGAATATATTGGGGTCTGGTAAGCCTTGCCTAGATCAATAGAGGGAATCAATTCTGTCACTATCAGCATTAGCCGATGGTAAACGGAAGGGATCTTTTTAAACTGTGAGCATAAATGGTTTCAGGGAGGAGGGTGTAGATGAGCTTTACCTCCATTTTGGCTTGATTAACACAGAAGGGTATCTCATCACTCTTTAAGTTGTTGTATCTGCCAAAGAGAAGAGTTGCGCGGAACGATGTCTTTGAGAAATAATAAACGGTAAAGTGCCGATAAGCAGTCCATTCCCCACATATATGCTGCTTCCTCAAAGACTTTCATACAGGTATCTGTAAAACAAGGGGGATCACAGTGAAACAGGAGACACTATTGCTTATGGATAGAAATGTGTGGAGTAGTGTGTGTGTGTGTGTGTGTGTGTGTGCCAAAACATCAGAGGCAAAATATATAAGAAAACAACTGATAACTAAACCTATCTACAGCATGACACAAGTACACCTTCTTTTCACAGAGTAAGGCAGATTAAAGGAACACTTTGATTAATTGGTCTCTCTGATGCTTCTTTTAATAAACATCGAGGTCGGACCGTCGGGGCAAATTAGCTTGATCCTCTTTTTGCAGAACAGAATTAATTAAACCCCAATGGATCTGTTTAAATGTGGTGTATATATTCATACCCTAGTGTGCATAGTATGGAACTCTATTACAATATTTTCCCAAACTTAAGAGATAATACACAGATTTATAGCAAATTGTGAAGATATGTTTTATTCTTCTGGTATAAGCAAATCACAGTTTTGTTTTTGTGTGTCAGTAGTCAACCTAAAATTCTAAGACTTTGTCTTTTTCTGCAACTAGTGGGTATTCTCTGTCCCTCCAGGGGGAACATCAAGTTTTTGTCTAGCGCAGTGTCAGTGTGACGTGGGTCCAATGTTCTGAAACTATCTAAAACCTGAATTCCGTTATTGGGCCCCTGGTACAGCCCAATACTCAACTGCAATGTATTCAAGTGATGTGACATACCGTACGTGGGATTGAGTCTAACTCTTTTAAAAGTTACATAGCCTGGTGAAATTCAGAAGGGGTGGGGTCAATGCACTGTTAAACAATTTATTTAATGGCTACATAAGCTATGAGGAAATGTACTTAGGAATCATATAGATGTGTACCTGTGCCCATAAACCCACAGGGTGGATAAATAAACCGCTGTTTTGTGCTCGGAAAGGGAGAAATCTCCCATTAACTTTGCTTTGATTGCACATAATCCTAGGCACGTGGGCTGTTGGGAGATGTGTCCAGAAATCCCTGGCTGAGTAGTGCCAACTCTAATGCCAAGTGAAGGATGTTCCATGGCTTTAGCAGTACGATCACAGCCCTGGATGGTAGCCTGCTAGTACCTCTCTAGTTTACCAGGGCTGTTAAGATCTAAGGGGAGGTAAAATGTCATAACCATTACGCTATTCCCTTGTTCTCCCTCTTCCAACCCTTGCTCTCTCGCTCTCTCTCTCTCTCTCTCTCTCTCAAACAGTTTTTCTTTTTAACAATATATAATCTCTTACAGCCTCTCTCTTTGACAACACAAACACATGCACAAACACAAACCTAGCCTCAATTCCAGCTCATGCTGTCCAGACAAATCACTGATGGCAGCCAGGGGCTGGGTGCCCATCTGGCCCATCCCATTCCACCAGGCCCCAGCATGAAGAGGATATTCCCTAGCCACCCTGAATACCGCATGGCTTTGATAGTTCTTTGGTCAAAGTCAAGAATGCCTTTTAAACCTCTGCCATGTAGGCACCAAGGTCAACACCTACCGGACCTTTCTCTCCTCAGCCAAAACAACATGGAGCAGCTTGATTGCACTGTGTCCAGAGGGGCACAGCCTCTTTGCAGACACAAAAGCCAGTGTAGTAGTGTGATTCGTCAGATGCCAACGCCCTATAACAGTTAAGTCATTTTAAAAGAGGCACGCAATGGTGTGTAGAGATTGAATAGGTAGTGTTTAAGTAGATAAAATTGCCTCTGTGAATATTAAGCCAGATGAATATTGTGGGGCAATAGTAGGACCCGAATTCAACTTTATATAAAAACAAATATCAGAACTGTTGAAAGTGGATTATTTTATAGTGAAGGTTGGAACTTCAGAAAAAGTCAGCAGTTTTTAGACTGTAGGCTATTGTGACCCTTCAGAGTGTAGGCCTGTCTAGGGCAGGGAAGGATCAAACACTTTCCAAAGAGTGAGGGGAGGGGGATAAATGCACACACACACCGACAACAAAGGTTTTATTATTAGCGTCACAGGGAAAAAACTTTAAAGGGATCGATCCGAATGGTGCCGAAACAAAAGAAAGGAATAAGTTTAGCTGCCTAACCAAACTAAAACTGTCAACCATGGGGTGGCACTCATCCCTAAACTACTGTGTTTAACATGGGTAATCCATGTGAGGTGAAATGTATACCCCTGGGCATCTAAAACTAGCCGTGTTCCTGTGTGCTATGGAACAAAAGAAAAACACTGTACTGGTACTAGTAGGGGGAAAAGAAGCCCAATAATCAGAATAAACAAAGAAAAACACTGCACAGGTCTTAAAGCAGGGTAAAGGGGATTAACAAAAAAACGCCGGGTTACGCTGCAACCTTGGTTCTCTGAGTGAAGAGACTATCTCTCCAAGAAAAGGCCGCTCCGATACAGTTCCAATCAATGTGAGTCAATGATTGCATGAGCACCTGGGGCTTTTATGCCCGCACATACGGCCACATAGGTGGTGTGTTTTAATGAAATATCCACGTTAACTGCTCCAAGGGAACAGTTCCCATACATGTGGAACATATGTAGCTGGTGGAGAGATGGTCTCGATACGATAGAGAACACTCTGTACCACAGAAACACCAACTCACTGCTCGGGCACAAGACAAACAAAACGTGTCACGACACTAATAGATCAGACGTTCAACTAACAGACACGGAATACAGATTACACAAAAAAAAAAAGGCTTTCGCTCGCTTGGAGGGCGAGCAATAAATGTCTAACCAGACCAGTAATTTACACCACCCCCTCTCAACACTACCTCTCAAACAATGTTTTGCTGGCTCTGCCGGGGGACACTGGCAAGCAGGTTTTAAAGGATGGACTTCTGAATGGTCTGTCAGTGGGCAGGTTGATGAGGCAAGGGGTAACCAACAGGAAGCAGACACCGGAGGGCTATACCACAAAGCAGGATTTGGGAGTTAGCGAGTTAACTTTAGGTTTAACCCTGGGTTATCTGTACCACGACGTTGAGTCACTTTTTACTAGGGTAAATTGCCATGGTAAATTATGCTGAACTCCTAACCTGCTCCGGAGCAGGTTATGTTCGAGATAACACATTAACCATAGGTGGAGTTTACGGGGAGGCTGGGGGGCCATTGCCCCTCCTAGCGGCTGGAATATGCCACTACATTAAGTCTTTAGTCAGCCACTGATTGTGCAAGTTCTCCTACTTAGAAAGATGAGAGAGGTCTGTAATTTTCATCATAGGTATACTTCAACTATGAGAGACAAAAATGAGAAAAAAAAATCCATCACATTGTAGGATTTTTTAAGAATTTATTTGGAAAATGGTGGAAAAGAAGTATTTGGTCAATAACAAAAGTTCAACTCAATACTTTGTAACATAACCTTTGTTGGCAATGACAGAGGTCAAACGTTTCCTCTAAGTCTTCACCAGGTTTGCACACACTGTAGCTGGTATTTTGGCCCATTCCTCCATGCAGATCTCCTCTAGAGCAGTCATGTTTTGGGGCTGTCCCTGGGCAACACGGACTTTCAACTCCCTCCACACATTTTCTATGGGGTTGAGGTCTGGAGACTGGCTAGGCCACTCCAGGACCTTGAAATGCTTTTTACGGAGCCACTCCTTCGTTGCCCGAGCGGTGTGTTTGGGATCATTGTCATGCTGGAAGACCCAGCCACGTTCCATCTTCAATGCTTTCACTGATGGAAGGCGGTTTGGGCTTAAAATCCCACGATACATGGCCCTGTTCATTCTTCCCTTAACACGGATCAGTCGTCCTGTCCCCTTTGCAGTAAAACAGCCCCAAAGCATGATGTTTCCACCCCCATGCTTCACAGTAAGTATGGTGTTCTTGGGATGCAACTCAGGATTCTTCTTCCTCCAACCACGACGAGTTGAGTTTTTACCAAAAAGTTCTATTTTGGTTTCATCTGACCACATGATATTCTCCCAATCCTCTTCTGGATCATCCATATGCTCTCTGGCAAACTTCAGACGGGCCTGGACATGTACTGGCTTAAGCAGGGGGACACGACTGGCACTGCAGGATTTGAGTCCCTCTCGCCGTAGTGTGTTACTGATGGTAGCCTTTGTTACTTTGGTCCCAGCTCTCTGCAGGTCATTCATCAGGTCCCTCCGTGTAGTTCTGGGATTTTTGCTCACCGTTCTCATGATCATTTTGACCCCACGGGATGAGATCTTGCGTGGGGCCCCAGATCGAGGGAGATTATCAATGGTCTTGTATGTCTTCCATTTTCTTACAATTGCTCCCACAGTTGATCTATTCACACCAACCTGCTTGCCTAATGCAGATTCACTCTTCCCAGCCTGGTGCAGGTCTACAATTTTCTTCCTGGTGTCCTTCGACAGCTCTTTGGTCTTGGCCATGGTTGAGTTTGGAGTCTGACTGTTTGAGGCTGTGGACAGGTGTCTTTTATACAGATGACGAGGTCAAACAGGTTCCATTAATACAGGTAACGAGTGGAGGACAGAAGAGCTTCTTAAAGAAGAAGTTACAGGTCTGTGAGAGCCAGAAATCTTGCTTGTTTGTGGGTGACCAAATACTTATTTTCCACCATAATTTACAAATAAATTCTTTAAAAATCCTACAATATGATTTCCTAGATTTTTTTTCTCATTTTTGTCTTTCATAGTTGAAGTGTACCTATGATGAAAATTACAGACCTCTCTCATCTTTCTAAGTAGGAGAACTTGCACAATCAGTGGCTGACTAAATACTTTTTGGCCTCACTGTATATATATATACAGTATATAGATATAGATATATATATATATATATATTTTGAAATAAATTCATTTTTGAGCACTCATGTGACATGTCACGTTGTGGGACGTTAGATGCAAGTTCCCTCTCTTTAGTGCATTCAGTGATTAGCTAGCTGTCTTTGTTATTCAATGAACAGCTATGGACATTCGGTGATTTCTAATTTCAGCTTTAGCTTCAACAGTTCCGCCCCGAGCCCGCCAGCCAGCAGCAGCGACAGAATGAGAAGACACACATACACAATCAATCATAATCATGAGCAGCTCTGGAATAGCAAGCCAACCTAACCCAGTAGCAGACCAACCATAGCGGCCGTCACATAGACGCTGTATATAAGTATATGGGCCATCAGTGGGTAATGATCTTGACAAAAAACACTGCAGTCCCAGAGAGCAATGCAATAGCATCCGTAACATATCGCTGTGTCTAAAATAATGCCACAGTAAAAAATGAATATAGCCTATATCTTTTTATATTATACAATGAGTCTACTGGTGAATAATTTAAATAACCCAGGGCAAGATTATTCGTAAACCCTAGCCTAAGTGTTGATTGGATCGAGACTTTATACCTATCTTAATCATTGGCAGCTCTGATCCATACGGATACTAAACAATTAAATGATTGAATGGATAAAAATGTATTCATGCAGGCAATGGTTCTAAAGGTGCTGGCCTATATCATGTTTCAAAAGATTGTGGTTAATAGCCTATATGAGGCAGGTTGCCTACAGACGCCTCATTTCAAATTCTACTGAAATAATCACGTTATCTTCCTGGACATGCAAAAGTCTAGAAACCAATGAAAACATAAATGCTACACAAAATGTCTAGCATGGATTTCCGTCACGAGCCGAATCTAATTAGTTACACAGTGGAGAAAGACTTCGCTCTAATGAGGTTCAGCAACAATGAAGTAAGCTATATTCAAATGAGCCTGCCTCACATGAGTGGGCGTATCTCCAAAGTCCAGCTATCGATTTCTTTGATTTTTGGATCACAGCTCAATGAGACCTCCTTCTAGGTCCAGTTAAAAGCGCTCATGTGACGGATGTTATTTAGGGTAGTAGCAACGCAATTGAAGTATTTAAAACAGCATCAAGGGCATCACATGATTTGAGGGGGCGTATCTCTAAAGTCCAGCTGTGGATTTCTTAGATTTTTGGATCAGAGCTCCATGAGACCTCCTTCTAGGACCAGTTAAAAGCTCTCATGCGACGGCAGTAATTTAGGGTAGTAGCAACACAATTGAAGTACTAAAAACACATGTTAACCAAGTTATTTATGACCAATCGGCACCGTCGCTCAGCGTCAGGTCCCGAGAGGGGTTATCTGCAAAATTAACCCAAGTTTGATTGTTAAATGTTTTGGGAAGTGCCCTGCATTTTTGCTTAAACACTGGGTGCGCACCATTATCATGTCCGGTTTTGGCCCAAATAAGAGAGATTCTAACTAAGTCTGCTCTTGACCTGTGGTGAGTTTTACAGTGACAAAATAACTTTATAATGGTAGACATACGGAAAGATTTAATTGTCAGTGGTTTAAGAATATGTGCTTAAACCAGTTCATCAATCGTTTTAAATATTAAATAAAACATACATATTTTTTATAAACTGCTTAAAGTTATGGCTTTTTTCAAGTAAGAACAAAACCTACACTCTTTGGAGGCTAACTATGAATTAGCAAGCGCTGTATGCATATCAACACTAATATATGGTGAAAGTAGATATTACTTTTGAATGACCTGAGTGATTCAAACCAACAAAAGCAGTAGCAACGCAATTGAAGTATTTAAAACACAGCATCAAGGGCATCACATGATTTGAGGGGGAATATCTAAAAAATTTAAAAAGTCTATAAATATTTATTTTAAATGTTAAATCTGGAGTTAAATATTAAATATTTAATTATATGTTAAATGTGAAACTTTAGCTCACATTTAAGTAGCCCAAGTTAACTGTCAGCTTTACGACAGTCGCATTACGTGACTTCACTCCGTCGCGGTGTTGTCAGTAACCCACCAAATCCGTTACGGAGTTCCTGATGCCGGAGGGTGTAAGTGAGAGAGTCAATAATATCAAACTGCAGGCTAAACCGGTAGAGGTCTGCCCACTACTTCGCACACCCTCACTACACGGTTTGCCTAACGCTCATACAGTGGCCTACGTTGATCAACGTTAATATGGAGTTAACGCCAGCGATTTGTAATTGTAAAAACAAGATTTGTCACTTTAGATTGTGATTTTGTGAGACACCGTTACAACTGGCCTATATGTCTATTAATTTGCACTTTTTTTTTTTTTACAACACACAAAACAGACAACTCTTGTTCCACACCCAAATTAAAAGTGTTCAATTTGTGCATTTGTTTACCTTTCCCCAAGAGTGACTTTCCAAAGATTGCATGGCACACCTGATAATATCTGATCACAGTTGAGAGACGCTGATCCAGACCTTGAATGAAGATTCAAAGAGCTCAAAACTATTTATATCTCCCACCAAAAATCACGAAAGATTACGAGAGTGTGTTAGCCTATGTTTAAATAACAAAGTGAAGCTTAAATGAATTCTTGAACATATAAGGTACATATCTGGCCTCATTTGAAACTACTCAAACTGTACATTTAGTAATATTTGGGGGAATGGATATTGCTTTCAATGGGAGAGTCAGAACAAGAGAGACTGTAGCCTGTAGGTAAATATAATCTGGACCTCAGATGGAATAAGGCTAAGGGTAACAAAATTAATTTCCAGTGATGTTCTTTTGTGGTCTTGTCCTTATTATCTGCAACTTAGAGAATTCTGTACTTTGTGGATTACATTTTTTTATTTTATTTTGTAAAAGCTTAGGAATGTCTCACATTGAACAACACCATTGCTTACACATGAATTACACAGTTTCATGTAATTATTAATCTTGCTTTGTGTGCCTCTTTATTGCTGTATACTTTTTAACGGATACATATTGGTGAAGGGGTTTGGATCCGGGCTAACCAGTGGCAGGTTGTGAACGGCAACAGAAAGAACTCGCTCTTTGTGAAAGAACTAGCCGTGTCAATTTGGGGCTCACCAACACTAGCAGGGACTGGCAAACGTTTAGACAGCTTAGAAATACATGTACACACATGGTGAAACGGGCTAAATCTACATTTTACTTGAACAATTTATCTGAATATGGAAACCACTCAGCAAAATTCTGGAAAGTGGTTAAATGCAGTGTTTCCTCAGCAGATAATGCTAGACTCCAATCCGGTTACTGATAGAAAGGAGACTTGTGATTGTTTTTAACCATCATTTTCTAAAATCAGGCTCACCTTTTGAAGAATGCAGTTAAAATGTTGGGGCACAAATGGCATCGGGAGATGGTGTTGACACTAGTCTAGGAAAATAAATATTTCCATGTAATTCTCATGGAAATAACGTTTCCTTCTCATTTAGACAATTTGATTGCTTGGAAGTTCCACATGCCTTCTGCAACTCCAAGTGTATGGGAATCTCTATGGGAGCAGATCAATTTGACCCGTATCTGCTAAAGCTTTCTGCCCGCTTCAAATCTGAGTCCGACACATATTTTTCAATTTAACGTTTACTGCTAGTTTGATCCCTAAAATATGGATATCAGCTCTGATTACTCCTTTGCATAAAGGGGGGAATGCAAGTGACTTAAATAATTATAGACCCATCTCCAAACTCCCGTGTCTAGCACAGATGTTGGAATATCTTGAAAATGAACAGCTTCATACTTTCATGTCCACCAATAACATTTTAAGTCCTTTTCAGTAGGGGTTCAGAGCCGGCCATAGTACTATTAGAGCGGCCACTCTTGTAGTAAACGATCTAGTTACTGCTGTTGATGAAAATAAACATTGTGCAGCCATGTTTATTGATTTGTCCAAGGCTTTTGTAATCACAGTAATCACAGATTACTTCTGGTTAGATTAGCCTTGTTGGGATTCAATGATGCAGCTTTTAACTGGTTTCAGGACTACCTCTCTGAAAGAACACAGTGCGTAGATGCTAAGGGTTATTTCTTAGCAATCCAAAGTTGTAAAAATAGAAAATGGCGTGCCACAAGGTTCAGTTTTAGGTCCTGCATTGTTTACACTTTATATTAATAATATTTGTGCCTCTATAGAAGACTGTAAAGTACATTTATGCAGATGATACCATTCTTTATACTTGTGCACCGTCCATGGAGCAGCCAATGTAAACCTTACAAGGGCATTTAATTGTGTACAGAAATCCCTTTAGAGATCTGAGATGAATCCTTAGTGAGTCAAAGACTAAATATATGCTTTTCTCAAGGGCCAAAAAGTTAGATTATAAAGCATATAAATATTCTAATCGATCAATTTGATTAATAGTCCAATAAAATCTGTTTGGAGCCACCACCCACCATTTTTGTTTAACAAGGATTAGTGGGAAACCAGGTGTTTAACTTCTATCATTATCTTTTAAAAATGCAAAAGTCAAACGTATCAGTCTCTTATCTGAAGTGTAGTGAATCCTAAAGTTATGTGAATGGCTGCATGCAGACGGGAAAAAAAGCTTAATGCAAAACAACAATCTTTATTACTGGTCTAAGCAAGATATTTACAGGAATATACAATGATTAACTCATGGATGAATGATAATGGGCTATTGTACGGTAAACTGGGGTATGGATCTCTTATTTACACACCATCATACACGTGGCACAAGTAGTTTATAAAAAGCTAACAACCTGCATTAAATCACAACACAGCCTTAAATAAAGTTATTCTGCACCAAATGCAAATGCATGAGACAGAGTTACGTTACTAGGACAGAGGTTGCAGCGGTCGTTATAATCCAAAGTTTGATGCTGGTGAGGCCTGGTAGGTAGGAAAAAGGCCCCGTGGGTAGTTTAATTGTTTGTGAGGTTGGTAGGAATTCAGACTGTGTGGTCAAGAGTTTGCGCCATTATTTTGACCTATAAAATGGAGGGTGGTCTCCCTCCATCAAAGCTAAAGCAAAAGCCAAAGAGCTAAAAAGACCAAGCGAGAGAGAGAGAAGCATCTTCTGTCAAGAGTTTTGTACTCTGTTGAGATGGGGTGTGTCTCTTGACATGAGGTCCTCGTTTGAGTGACCAGGATTGGTTTAGTTTCCAGGGGGGGGTACAGAGGTGTTAAGCACAGAAATAAGAATTTGGCTATCAAACCTAGATTATTTCTATGTCTACTTATACAGCATTTAAATGTTCTATAAAGCTTTTGTAAAGCTTGTGGCTCCTTGTTGTTAATGTTTCAATACCAAACATGTTTATATTAGTGGGGAAAATGGCTACATTCTACAATACAAACTTAGGCATGCAGTTTACAAACATACTTTTATACATCAATTATCCTTATTGTCAGTGTCCTAATATTCCGTGTTAGCGTTATTTGCCAACAGTCTCTTAATCCTTATCAGCTGTGAGTTGCTTATGAACAAAAGAGTGTTCCCAATGATTTTCTCCTTGGTTGGGGAAAGGTGTTGCAATCCTCCCCCTTGGTATTCCAGTCTCCCTTGTTGGAGGCAGGAACCAGGCCATTGTTATCTGATTTGAGATAATAGTTTCCATCTCTTAGCCTCGAGAGCTTCACGCCTCGCCATTTGGTATGGAGAACTTACATTTATTACACCTGATTCTCCTTTGGTCTGAGCAGAGGGGGGTTGGCATGTTGGAGTCTGGGTTATCCTACAGAGCTGAAGAGTGTACTTGTTTGGTTGAAAGTTTGTATATCAATATTTCTGCCGAAAATGTTGTACTGTATTGTAACACGTTTTTATTATCTGCTAATTATTATTATTGTAAGTTGTTTTGATTTTTTTTTCGGCAGGGTACTGCTGGAAAAGAGACCTAGTCTCAGTCGGTTACCCTGTATAAATAAATAAAACACAAAACAATTCAATGAGGACACAGAGTTAAAGAGAACAGACGAACTGCCACCAAAGCATCTCTCACAAAATATTGGACCTAAACAGGGTTAAAACAGAAGATTAAAATTGTATTGCTTAAAAACATGTAACATGGACCAGTAGGGTAAGACCCTACAGAAATTACTTTTGCAGAAATCCAACCAAAAGAATGAGACTGAAGAGGCTTTTTTAAAAACGTCCAATACTTTAAAAACTCTATTTATTTCCAAACTTTTTAAACAACAAAATAACTAAGCATGTCTGCACAAAAGTCCTGAAATGAGGTCCATTCTTTTTACTTTGAACTATTTAAGAAGGAGTGCAATTATCACTCGGTCGCCAAAAGCACATGCTTAATAAATCCAGTCAACTTTCCGCCCGTGTTTACTAATCTAAACTCAAAATGATATGGTCAATTTACAAAGTGAAAGAGCAACCTGACTTAGCTGCTACCAAGAAGCATGAGATTACAACTTTTAGCCATTTCTCAGCATTAAACCCCAATGCAAACTGAAACAAACACTTGAACAAGACAGGAGCTGAGAGGTTCATTTGCCAATTATTGAGACACAGGAGGTGTTAGTGATACAAGAACTGGGAATTTTTATTTTTCAAATGTTTAACCTTGACCAAAGGCCCTGACAGTCTTTCACTGTTAAAACGTGCACAATTTTTAACAACAGACTTGCTTGAATATCCCTTGGCTGAAAATAACTGTCAGTAAACTCAAGAGGCAATTTTACCGATGACATTTCAGAAAACAGGGTCCAGTGTGCAAGAATGAGTCCACTGTGCAAGAATGACCATGAAATGAACAAAGGGAGAAGCCGTCCCATAGCTGCACAGAGAAACTCAATTTCAAACACTTGACTGAAGTGTGGGACTTCAGGTAAGTAAGCATGAAAGGCATAGGAAAATACAAAAGTCGACTGTGGGTGCCTTTTAAATTATGCTTTAGGGTCGCTGACAAAACAAGTTGCATGTGAATGGCAGCTTTACAGGCTTTCTTTTTGAACTGTGATCTTTCTGAAGATTTTTCAGGTGTCACAGGTCCCCAGATAACCAAACCTATGGACACACTGAATCTACAGTAACTCAACTTGCTCTGGTGTAAAATGACATACACAACCTTGAAATGATTCCCAACAATAACAGAAAATGAGAATAGAATTTGGCCCTCAACGGTGGAATAATGGGGCAATAAAGGAAACTTTGATTAGAAAATGACACTTAGGGAAATTGTGACGGGTGACAGGAGACGTGGATTTCACGAACTCCTCGCTGGTGGAAAATTAATTTTGTCATTAACAGATACAGAAGCACAAACCCGCCAATTTGTAAGAGCGAAAACAATAAATAACCTCTGCTTAAACAAAGCTTAAGAGCTTCTTGCAATCAAGAGATATCAACAACACTGAGCACTTTGTTCTTGTTTACATCAGAGCCGGCAAGCGCAAAGATGCAAAACACTGAGGCAATATCTGAAGCAAAAACCTTTGGTGAGCTACGAGCTTGGCAGTGATATATGGGAAAGATTCAGATGGAGCAGTATTCTCATTAAAGAGGGAACATTGGTCCAGCCTCCCCTTTTATCTCTCCGTGAACTACTGCTCAGTGATTGATACGAGTGCTGACGTTTCATAGTCTGCATGCCTCTCAGTTTGAATGGCAGACAGCATCAACGTGTATGTGCTGGTGATCATTATCTGTTGAGTTCAAATTATAAATTAATTAATTACCATTACCAATACCGTAGTTTTGCCAGTGTCATGCTTGATCATTCAGCAGCAGTCTGTCAGCCGTACAAGTAAGACTGTACGTCTGTCCTTTTTACCTTGTCACACTCTCCTCATTTTTATGACTAGTATTTCTTTATCATCTTTGTCTTTCTGCTCTTCTACATGCACAACAACTTGTACCCTGCTTTCCTTCATCTCTCGATCATTCCAACAGCTGAATATGTTGGCATAGCGTGCTTGCAGTTTGTGGACAGGCCAGGGCTAATGATCATTAGTGGTGGAGAAAGGTAATGGCAGGCAGCTCCAACAAAGGGCCTATTTATAGCATCCTGGTCTGAAGGCACTCCTGCCAGAGCCTCCAGGGAGGAAAAACAAAGTCATAGATCAGCTGGGGGGGAAGTAATTAGGACAGATATTTAATTTGAATAATGCAGGCCTCCTGAAGTATTGAAGCCACCTAAGGTGTATTAATTAAGTGATAATCTGGTGAATAGGTTGTTTCATGTCTCTCTTATTCTGCTGCTAAATATTTCCCGCATACAAAGCCATGAAGGACAGGCAAGATAAGATTCTCTCTTACATGTCATCGGTACCCTTGTTAGGAGATGATTAAAGGGGTGCACCATCGCAATACCAGTGTGTCAGCAGTCCAAACTTAAAGAAGCTTTTTAAGTAATACAATTCTACAGTGAAGGTTATGCTCATGCATCGGTAGGAGGTCACATTGATCTCAAATGAAAATGTGGTATTAATTGTTAAGTTGCATCCCCAACTACAACCCCCAGTCTTTCTCACACAAGACACGCACACGGGGATGCATACAGCCAGGGGTGTAGCACAAAATTCTGGGCCCTATACATAAGCAGTCTCTGTGAGCCCCCTTCCTCTCCCTCCCCAATTGTTTTACCAAATAATTGAGACAACAACTGTAGACATGAATCTGTAGTGGTTATTAATCACTGATGAACAGTTCATACCACATTTCAACAAGTAGGCCTAATAATAATCTGTGAATGATCTGTGCGTAAATGTACACAGCTTGAAATCTCACCAATTTTAACCCTCTTTCTCAGCGTACTGTGGCCTTCAATTATTTTAAGATTGTTAAATTAGGTTTTCTTGGGGTATTATTCTTTTCTTTTCTTCGTGTTTATATACGTATTTATCATTCCAAAGGATTTTCCAGGCCTTTCCACAGGGATATGGAGTAGGCAGCCATTCGGAAAAAAGCCAGTTTGAGGGGTTCATGCCCCCATTTTGGTCGTAAAATCCCAAATTTTTTGGCCTCAACATTCTGATGCCACTATTTGCACTTATCTTATTTATTGCCCATTTTAAAGACTTCGCATACTGGATTGTAAACATGTCGGCTAGGGAATTATTGTAAAGCAAAAATAGGCGTATGAGTTATAGCCCACAGTCTTTAGTAAATAGCTATTGATACAGTATTGAGATCAGAGTGAATAGGCCTATAGCTATTCACACCCCATCCTGACTGATCAATTTATTTTTTAATTAAGAATCACTAACCTTATTTTTTTATATATATATTTTTTATTATTTATTAACACCCTCTCAAAGCTTTATCAAGCCTATGTATTGGTTTTAAACTAAATTAATAAAATATACATGGCAATTTTTGCTGATGATCAGCTATGATAGCATAATATATTATAGTTAGCTAGCTCATTTTACACCGATTTTGTAGCCAGCAAACTTGTTAATATTTGACGGTTTCATAAGCTTATTATTTCTACAAAAAAAATGATCAATCTATCCGGAAACCAGCAAACAATCTGCAATTTCACATCGGCTGAATTACTTACCTCAAACAGTGGAGCGAGCTGAGCTGACTTGACTAAGCGAAAAGTTCGTCGACACCCGTTAACCGGGTGTTTGGCAGCCGGTGTTGTGCCAAAATTTGACCGGCTGCCAGAATTCGACCGGCCTTCGCGGGAGCGCGCACTCGCTGGGGGTTTACTGCCACAAACGGCTATTCACTTATTTCTGCTAATTTTCACTTCTAAGTTCGATCTGCCCTGTTCTTCCGATAACATGAGTGTTGGTGGCCTACAGCTTTCCTCCACAATCAGCAATGTGAAGAATATCACGAGAGGAGAAACTTTTCACAATAAATCGATCGTATATTTGAGGTTTTAAGACATCGCCAAGGAATCCTCGCCTGTAGCCTACTGCCTATTTGTATTTCCTCGACAGATCTGCGCGGTTTTTCCGATTTTGCGACAACCCAGCAAAGACACGAATATTCCAAGAGGAACAAATAATCACATTGAACATTGAAGACATCGTATATATCGTACATATCCTATATTGAGGTTTTAAGATGAACACATCGCAATGCCATCCACAGAAAGACACAAGTGATAGGCGACCCATAATGTACCATATAACATGATACCACCACTAGTGGTGGGCGGATCGATCCAAATATCGATAGTATCGATACCAAGTCAGTATCGATATCGGATGGATACTAGCCTGGTGAGATCGATTCTTTACTTAAAGTTCCGCTCTTGTTTGCAATGCTGCGGTTTCGGCAAGGAGGAAACAGCCAGGTCGCCGGACTCGCCGCTCCTCTGTCAGCGCACAGAAGGCACACTTTGCTCCCCCTTGACCCTCTTGTGTTCAGATGTTGCGCCGTCACGTGACGTGACTTAGACGCGCGAAGCAAACAAACAAGCAAGTTGCCGCCTCAGGTTCATCAGCACGCGCACAGAGAAAATACAGCAGTCAGCAGAAGAATGGCAGATAGGAAGAGGAGCGCCGTGTGGCTGTATTTTCAAGCCGAAAACGAGACAACAGCAGAATGTGGGATTTGTAAAAAGCTAGTCAAGTATAGTGGAAACACTACCAATTTATATAAACATATAAAAAACCATCCAAAAGAAAACATGGAGCTACAAAAACGGAGAGAGGAGGAGAGAAATCCCCCACCCCCTGGCCCCCCTGCAAGACCCCCAGTCCAGAGGCAGAGGTCATTGGCAGAGGCCTTTCAGCATGGCAGAGAATATCCAGGCAGGTTATAGTGTTGAAAGTAACAAAGTGAAACTGTTTTGGTTTGAATTAACGTTAGCTTGCTAGCTAGCTAACGTTATTTTTGCTGCAATGCAATCGGATCAAGACCCCCGCATTGGAGAGACAGTGGTGCATCGTTTGGATTATGCGGCTCGCCAGGGAGGGTACTGTCACCTGCACACCTTCGGTTTCGCTGCCAAACAAACGGTCAGCACGTCCACAGCGAAGGCAGCTGGGATAAGTAACCCGGGCCGGAACAACGCCCCCCGTTGCCCGCCGCGTCTACTCCGGAGCAGCCCAGAGCCAAAACGGGACGGGACTCATCCAATCCACCAAGATGCAGTGTCTGGTTTTGATGCTAAGCTCCTCGACCTCTGTGGAGCTTGATGACGGACCGTGGGGTTTTGAATGGATTGGACTAAATCATGACAAATTTGTGCCATTTGTATATTTTAAGTGTTTTATTTTCTTTATTTTGTTTCTTTTTCATTTTGTGCCTTGTTTAACAGGGCACTGCTGCAAAAGAGACCTAGTCTCAGTCAGTTGACCCTGTATAAATAAATTAAATGAATGAAATGGGATAAATGTATTACATCAAGGTCTTAGCATAATTTATACTTTTTGAGTTGGCTAAAGTAATAAAAAACAAGTTGACTTTGGCGTCTCGGAGATGGATGGAGATGGATATAAAACTAATTTGAAGAGTTAAAATATGAAACAAAAATACATCCCTTGATGAGCAAAACATGACCATTATATACCTACAAAGAACACATATCAAAATGCCCCCCAAAACATACTAAAACTAAGAAAAACGAAACAATATGAGCTCCACTGTGCTTAGTCTGCCAGTTAGGCGCCATAGCAACCATGGAACCCCATTGAAATGTGTTATTTAAATGAATACATTTACTGGAATTGAAACACATAATTATACTGAATATAATATGGCTCAGAATTTATTGAATATAATTGCCCTTTTTTGTTAACTGTCAAAGGGTACTGTATGATTACTGCATTTAAACTACACATAGATGTGCTAAAGGCTTATTTATTGTATTATTTCACTTAGCTGATTCCCCAAGAGCAGAGGAGATCACAAAGAGCCTGGCAGAGATGATTGTGAAAGACCTGCAACATCTTTCCATAGTGGAGGATGATGGCTTCAGGAAGTTTGTGAAGACACTTGACCCCCGGTACAAAATTCCAGGCAGAAAATCTTTAATGGAGGGAAAACGACCAGCTCTTTATGAAGACTGTTGTGCTAAGGTTAGAAAGGCACTGAAGGTGTGCACAATGTTGTGCTCACCAGTGACATGTGGACATCAAGAGCCACAGAGGCATATTTAACAGTCTCATGCCACATGATCGATGAAAACTGGCAAATCGTGGCATACGTGCTAGAAACGTGCTCTTTTCCTGGACAACACACTGCAGACAATATTTGTGCACAACTAACCAGAATCACAGAAGAATGGGGCATAACGGAAAAGATTCTGGCTGTTGTAACAGACAATGGTGCCAACATGGTTGCTGCTGTGCGTAAAGCAGGATGGGCACACTACCCATGTTTTGCACACACTTTAAATTTGGTGGTAAAAGACTCCATTAAAGCTCTGCCTGACTTGCTTGAGCTTCAGCAGAAAACCAGTGCTATTGTTGCTTTCTTTCACCACAGCACTAAAGCTGCAGACAAGCTCAAAGACATCCAGAAGCAGCAGAGGTTCCCTGAACAAAAACTAATTCAAGCAGTTGAGACAAGGTGGAACTCTATATTCTACATGTGGGAGAGATTGCTTGAGCAAAAGGAGGCAGTTACCACAGTACTCTGTCTCCTTGGAAAGAGCTCACTTTGTTTAAATGAGGAAGAATGGTCTGTCATCCGTCTCTCCATCAATCCACTGAGACCATTTGAGGAAGCAACCAGAGAGATGTCAACTGAAAAACATGTTTCTGTGTCCAAGGTGATTCCCCTGGTGTCACTGCTTCTCAGAACCACTAAAGCTTCAGAGTCTCAAGGTAGCAAGCTAGCTGCTCCGCTGTCAGGGCAATGTCACCGTCGTTTCAACCCTATTGAAACATTTTATGGTCTGGCTGTCTGCACCTTCTTGGACAACAGATTTAAAAACCTGGGATTCCGTGACTCTGCAAACGTTGACCGTGTAAAAGCTCGACTTCTAACTGAAATGCAGTCCGTGAGTCAGATGTCAGCACATTCATCATCTGCCACCAGCTCTGCCCCCAGCTCTGCCACCAGCTCTGCCACCAGCTCTGCCCCAACTCCTGAAATACCTCAAGCTCGTCTGGAGGGGCTGCTTCATCCCCACCTGCAGCAAAAGGTGGGATATGGGAAGAATTTGACTCTAAAGCCCTAGCCTCTCAGCAGCATCGGACAACTGGCACTGATGCCCTAATAGAGATGCGCAGGTACACTGAGGAAAGGCCAATTCCTCGGGATCAGGATCCACTACTTTGGTGGAAAAACAATGAACAAACATTCCCCTCTCTGAGCAAACTTGCCAAAAAATACCTGGCAGTGGTTGCAACATCAGTGCCAGCTGAGAGGATTTTTTCAAAAGCTGGGCAGTTAGTGAGTCACAGACAAAGTGCATTAAAAGCAAAACATTTTAATATGATACTGTTCTTGAACAAAAACCTGTAACCAAAACCTTTGTTCTGCACAGACTAACTAAAGGCTTTGGGGGTTGTTAAGTTGTTGTTTTTGTTGTTGAGAATTTTAATTACATTTTTGTATTATAGTTTCTTAATAGTACTTGTTTGTTTTAATTTGTTTACTGGTTTACGTGCTCTTTTTATTTAAGATTTTTCAGATTTTTTTTGGATAATAAAGCATTTTCATTCATTTAATTATAAACTTTGTCCTAATTCTGTCCTGGGTTTTAACTATTTAATAATAAAAAAGGAAACATCACAAAAAACACTTAAGGTCATGAAAATTCATTGAGATTTAGCAATTCAATGACGCATCCACCTTATTTATTGAAAAGAATCGGTATCGGTATCGGTGATACTGGCCCGTATTTACTTGGTATCGGATCGATACCAAAATATGCAGTATCGCACACCACTAACCACCACATTACACCAGATAAACCTACGAGAGCAGTTATGCTGCTGAAATTTCACACTCATGTTATCGGAAGAACAGGGTAGATCGAACTAAGATGTGAACATTTGCAGAAATTAGTGAATAGCCGTTTGTGGCAGTAAACCCCTGCGAGTGCGCGCAAATTTCGGAGCAACACCGGCGCTTATGTTGAAAGCTCTGTAAAACAAAGCTATAAAAATACCAACTGCTTTTCGTGTTTTAACCCCTACATTGAGAGCTTATACTGCATTACAAAAGACAAGACTTCACTAGACAAAGTCATGCTATATTTCTGGGGTATTGACATACAGTGCACATTACTATTAGAGAAAATAGTCTGACAAGAATTGGACAGATAGACATAGTTACTTAGGCTACATGGTTTTAGAAATATACTATCAAGTAAGCAATCGCAAGACATAGCTAAAGTACGGCTTTTCACCTATAGGTACGATGATGACAATTGACAACCAACTCGCCCAGAAAGAGGAGTGGACTCACTGAGGTAAATTAGAAGTTAGCTTAATCAGATGAAATAAAAAAAAAATGTGTAGCACATTTCATACATATAGGCTATTCAATGTGCTTTTACACAAGGCAATAGCTGATAGCTGGTCGCAAAGTTGGTTCACCAGCATCATCAACAGTCTCACTTGATTCGATATGCTACGTTAGGACACGTAGGCCTAAAGGTGCGGACTAAACCTTTGCGCCTTTTGTAAGAGGGGCCTCAGAGACCACTATTTTTGGGGGGGTACAAGGTTCAGCCTCTCAAACGATTTATTTAGCCAATTTTAATATAGCTATGACACTAATAACCTGAAAAATAAAATATTGCGAAACAAAAAAGAAAAGGAAAAAAATACTTTTAATGAATTCTTTGCTTTTGAGGGCCCTCCCCCCAGTGGGGCCCTGGGTACTCAGTCCCACTTTCCTCCCCACTTCGACTCCCGTGCATACACCAACACACTCTCTCACACTCACTGAAAATGATATCTGTTCCTCTGCTTAGGACAGGTATGTAAATGTTAAATATGGTCTGCCATACATATTTTTAGTCTCACCCTGTTTCCGTCTGTCTCCCACCACTTTGGTCTTTGGTTTATGCTCCTTGTATTTACTAGCAGATGGAAAGTCTTCAGGTCTTGCTATGGTCAGACCATGCTAAAATATGCACTAACCGTGCAGGGGGCCCTAAATGACAAAAAGGCTATGTACAAAAAAATACTTAAATTGTATTTTTAAACCGGTGTATTTGTCATACAGTGTAGTGGGATTTCAGAAAACTACAAAAAAACAGTCATTGTACAGCAAGTGCATACATAATAAAATGGGTATGATTCTTGAAGAAAGAAAGAGAAAGGATGAAGGATATTTGAAAACAACAAACGAATATGCCTGTGTTACCTATACACACATGCCCACACACGCGCATGCATATACAGTACATGCTGTACAAAATACAAAATAAAAATCCCTCATATGGGACCGAAGATGAAATTTTGTCAGCAATTTCCTCCGGAGGATGTAATCGCAGACAGTAGGTATGGTCAGATGTTTAATATGAATACTGTCTAGTCAGTAATAGCTGTGTCTTCATTGTCAGGACTATGCTGTGAGGTAGGCTTGTTCTTGATGACTGTACAACGCTTAACATTATGCCCCTGGCACAGGGTCAATCAATAGAGCTAGATCTGTACTGTAAAGGAAATGCAGATGTGTGATCTGAATCAATACCACTGTGTCATCACCTCTCATTGCAATCAGGTGCCAGAGATATGACGCCAGGGCAGGCCCTCAGAGGATGGTTTAGTCTGCAGTTGCATGGTAATAGCTTTAAATGCGTTCTGCTCTTTGCCTTCTTTGCTTTAATTGCATTACCATGAAATAGCAAGACAGGTAACATCAGACAGCTGTGACTTACCCTAGCACTCCCTACCACACTTGCACATTTCCTTGAATGATTTTGGGTCATTGCAAGTGAAATTCAAAATGTTGGCAAGTCTGCCTCAGATTGCAGATTTATTATCTACGTCACAGAAGAGTAGGGCCCACGTCTAGACTACTTTATGAAAGCTTCCTCTGCTCCTTTGGGTCCCACAAGCAGTGCTTTTTTTTTGTCTGAGCAGACGCAGCAATGGCAGGGGTCAGTACCCTTTTTGATCTCAATCATAGTTAATAGCTCCACCAGATGACAGCGTAGTAGATAGTCCTCAAGAAATATATATATATATATATATATATATATATATATATATATATATATATATATATATATATATATATGTATATAATTTCAACCTCCAATAAGTGTGTGTGAGAGAGAGAGAGAGAGAGAGAGAGAGAGAGAGAGAGAGAGAGAGAGAGAGAGAGAGAGAGAGAGAGAGAGAGAGAGAGAGAGAGAGAGAGAGAGAGAGAGAGTATACGTGTGCTGGCATACGCCTGCATTATGTGTTATAATAATCAAACAGATTAGTTATCATTGGGTTTGGTATTAGTAACTGTTCCATTTTCTGTGGAATCATAGGTGCAGACGCTTTGGCTCTTATAACGTCATTTTGTTTGGTGAATACACTATGTTGTGAGATACTGCATGTTTGATACTTCAGTTGTCTTTTAGTTTTACGTATGCTGCATAACTCATTATGACCACAACAGGATACAGCTTGGCACATCCCGTCTTACTTTGGATCAGTTTGTCGTAATATCGGTCTGATAGGATATTTACTCAAACGTTTTTGAACATCTTGACTACTATGCCGTGAAGCAGAATAAGGCTCCCCACTATTTTACGTACAGTCATTTGACAGTCTAATCTTTATCCAAAGCAACTTACAAATAGTGCTTTCAATATGAGAAACCACAAGTAAGGTAAATATATAAGTGCATTCCTAACCCGACCGCCTAGATAAGAGCGATACAAGAGCCACATTAAACACCAGAATCCAAATCAAGTGCATTACCTACCCGGTATAGTTGCCTAAGAGAAATTCATGAGCTTCAATTATAAGAAAAAAATAAGAGTACATCAAATGCAAATGCAAAGCAGATGCAACTGCTACAGGCTATATTTAAGAGCCTAAATGGAGTCTGAGCTAGTGTGTCTTTACGTTGCGACGGAAGGTGGGCAGAGTCTTTCCGGTCCTACTGTTAGTGGGAAGGTCGTTCCACCACTGGGGGACCAGGACATAGAAGAGGTAGTTGCAGTGGTCCAGACATGATATGACCTGGCCTGGACCATGACATGTGCAGCCTCTCTTGTAAGAAAGCAGGCACGTGCATAGAACTCAAAGGGGGCTTGAGTACCTGCCGTTTGGCCTCCAAAAGAGATTTACCCTTATATAACGTATACAAATAATTTAATCCTGTTTGCACAAAGCCTGCCTTGCTGAACAGATATATTGAATGATTCAAAAGCAAGCACACAAAATTGCAACAATTTGTTTGCATATCGCGACAGTCAGAGTGTCAAGGCCCCAGTAATGGAACAAAAAAAGAAACCAGCAAAAAGACGTGCTTTGGTTGTTCATAAGCGAGCCGCTACGTAGCCCATTTTTTTCAAGCTTGGCTAACAAGGTAGCCACTTGGCTAACATACTTGTGATCACCGATCGTATAATTTTCAAGGGCTTCAATGCATGATCGGAAAAACTGATTAATAGATCCGGGGCTAGTTTTGTTTTGTTCTTAAAGCATTGCACTGACTTGCGGGTGCGGTGGTTACTAATAAAACATTCGTGGATGGCACAACGACACAGAAATGAGATTAAACCTACTAAAGGTGAATTAGAAGGCAATATATTGTTTTATTTTCCATCTCCATATTATTATGTTGTTTTTTTATGGGGCAGCATATGCATAAACTAAAGAAACATTATTTGATAGATTTAAGCTTCATCTGTTACTTTTTCTCAGATTTACATTAAATTGTAGCCTATTTTTCTGTGGTGTGGAACAAATTGTATTTATATGTAAAACTTGTTTTAAATATTAAAAAAAAATAATATATTACATTTTTATCTTAAATCTACATTTATATCGTAGTTCTTATCTAAGAGTCAGGATGCCGGAGGGTGTAAGTGAGAGGGTCGTGGCAGCTGGTATTCAGCCGGTTCTTGAATGAACTCCAAAGCTTGTTTTTACGATTGTCAATCCCTTGCCTGAGTAGCCTAATACTGGTAACTCCATGGGATTTGGTGGGTTGCAGACCGCACCGGAATTAAGTCACGACTGTCGTAAAGCGGACAGTTAGGTTGGGCTAATTCAATCTGGGCTAAAGATTCAGATTTAAGATATAATTTAATATTTAACCCCAGATTTAAGATTTAAAATAAATATTTAGACTTTTAAATATTTAAGTTTAAACCAAATATTGAAAATATAAACTAAATATATAGCCTAATTATTGTTGGATCCAAATGAATCGGCTTACCTAAAAGAACCAAAATGCCCATCACTAAATCGCGAATAACTGCGTGCACCCGTCGCACTATAAAGGGAAAGGGAATATGAATCCACTCTAAAAACTCGATCACACTCCATAAATGGACATATAGGCAAGCCGTCTTAACATTTATTTAGTAGCAGTAATAGTAATTGTAGATATCAACAATTGCTTTTTGACTAGTTAGAATTCCAAGCCAACATATCCATAATGTAATTTTGACTAGTACCAATTCAAATTTTTTATATAAATTCTCACTAGTCCGAATTGTCATTCTTGATATCAGCAATTCAATTCTTACTAGTGGAAATGTTCTTTCTTGATATTTTTCACTCAATTACAAGTTGTACACTTTTATCATTGACTTCTATTCAAACTTAATTACAGATATCTATAATACAGTTTTGACATGTTAGAATTCCAAGTCGACATATCCATAACGTAATTTTGACTAGTTGCAATTCTAATTCTTCATCAACAATTCAATTCTCACTAGTGGAAATGTCCATTGTAGATACATACATTATAGATATCTGAAATGCAATTCTAGATAGGCCTATCTGAAATTACATTCTGACTAGTTACAATTATTTTTGGAATATCTACAATTCCCATTATAACTTGTCAAAACTGAAATTGAAATATATAAAAAAAAGAATTTCCACGTCATTTTCCAAGTCAAAATGACAGCTCCTGAAACTATGTTAAAACGCCGTGCCACTAACATTTATCGTAACTTCGCCTACATATCTGAAATGAATATGGTAATTTGGGTGACAAGCCAACAACGTGCGTTTCCAATGTAAGCAATAGCATTGTTGAATATTCACGAGGTATTTAAAAGTTGACCAATGGCTTTTGGTACATCCCTGAACAATACATATCCAAAATTGTTTGTTGATATGTCAGACATATCGGAAATGCAATTCTCGGAAATTACATTTCCACTAGTCACAATCCTTTTTCAACATTTGGAAATCTGTAATCTTTATTCTTAAAAGTGAAAAAGGAATTACTGATATCTACAAGTGAATGTCCACATGTTGAAAAAGGATTGTGACTAGTGGAAATGCAATTTCTACATGTGGAAATATATTATATATAAATATATATATATGTAATTAATGTTTTTTTTTTACAGATATCTGAAATTAACATTTTAACTAGTGAAAATGACATTTTGACAAATGGCGAAATGTCATTTCCACTTGTGAAAACAAAATGTGCTACTAGTCAGCTACTACTCTCATCCAATGTGGCCCAGAGCGGACATCAACTCAACCCAGGTTACTACTCATCTTTCCCCTCCAGTCCCCGAAGGCTCGCCTAGTCCCCCTGCTCCGGTACAACCTTCAGTCCCGCTACCTCTTCAGCCCAGAGAACCTCATATCCCAGCACCGGAACCCTACATGGGTGACCTGGGGACATGCAGGTCCTTTTTGACCCAGTGCTGCCTTGTTTGAGCAACAACCCTCCCGCTACATGACAGATAAAGCTAAAGTAGCATACATCATGGGTTTACTAAAGGGGTAATGCTTTAGCTTGGGCTTCATCAGTGTGGGATAGTCAGTCTTCCATTAGTTCTTCCTACCTCACTTTTGTTTTTGAATTGAAGAAGATTTTTGATCATCCCTTTAGTGGTCGGGACGCCACAAGACGCCTCCTGTCACTGCATCAAGGCTCTCGTAGCGTAGCAGAATATTCTATTGAATTTAGAACTATAGCAGCAGAGTCCGGCTGGAATGACGTTTCCCTCCAGGGGGGTTTTCTTAACGGATTAGGTGAGTTGGTTAAGGATGAATTGGCGGCCCGGGACGGCAGTTTAGATGCTCTAGCATCCTTGGCTATCAGATTGGATAATCGTCTGCGTGAGCGTAGGAGAGAGAAGGGCAGTTTTCCGTCGACTCATCCTCCCTCCCGTTCATTCTCCGGATCTAGCCATGGACCTTCCCCCGAATGCAGGGCACTTCACAACTCTCCCTTCTCCAACCACCTTGCTGTTGAACCCATGCAACTAGGAAGGGCCCGCCTTTCACCACCAGAACGCCTCCGAAGAATGAAGGCGGGTGAGTGCATCTACTGCAACCAAGCTGGACATTTCCTAGCCTCCTGTCCTAAGCGGGAAACCGTGAGTTGCTTGCGGTGAAGCTCGCTTTGGAGGAGTGGAGACACTGGCTTGAGGGAGCGGAACACCCATTCATAGTTTGGACGGACCACAAGAACCTGGCATACATCTAGACTGCTCAACGCCTGAACTCCCGCCAAGCTCACTGGGCATTGTATTTTGGGCGTTTCAACTTCATCCTCACCTACCGTCCTGGTTCCAGAAATATGAAGCCAGATGCTCTTTCTCGCCAGTACATCTCCGACGACATCCCTTCCAATCCCGACACCATCCTTCCGTCATCCTGTGTCGTGGCTGCTCTTACCTGGGACATTGAATCTCTGGTTAGAGAAGCACAGCGGCTCAGACCAGACACAGGAGGTGGTCCACCTGACCGTCTATTTGTACCTGACTCTGCCCGCTCCCAGGTGCTCCAGTGGGGTCACACTTCTCGGTTTGCCTGCCATCCAGGGATTGGCCGCACCTTGTCCCTTCTCAGGCGACATTTCTGGTGGACCACCATGGATGTTGACACTCGTGCCTTCGTGTCTGCCTGTACTGTGTGTGCACGAGGTAAGGCCTCTCACCAACCCCCTGCTGGGCTGCTTCGTCCCCTGCCGGTTCCTGGACGTCCTTGGACTCATATTGCACTGGACTTAGTCACCAGTCTACCCCCATCTCAAGGTAACACAGTAATTCTCCCCATTGTGGATCGTTTTTCCAAAGCCATGCACTTTGTGGCTCTCCCCAAACTTCCCACAGCCGATATCCTTGTGTAAAATGTCTTTCGTCTCCATGGAATCCCCTCAGACATCGTCTCGGACCGTGGCCCTCAGTTCATCTCCCAGGTGTGGAAATCATTCTGTCAAGCCCTCGGAGCCTCGGTGAGTCTCTCTTCTGGTTTTCATCCACAGACTAACGGGCAGACAGAACACGCCAATCAGGACTTGGAAGCTGCACTCCGCTGCGTCTCCGCCCAGAACCCCTGTTCATGGAGCACCCAACTCCCCTGGATTGAGTATGCCCACAACTCCCTGTCCAGCGCTGCCACTGGTATGTCCCCTTTTGAGTGCTCCTTGGGCTATCAACCCCCGTTGTTTCCCGTTCAGGAGAGTGAAGTCGCGGTGCCATCGGTTCAGGCTCATCTCCGCTGATGCTGCAAGATCTGGAGGGATGCTCGCTCTGCCCTGCTCCGCTCCGTTGACCGTAACCGGCAATTTGCTGACCGTCGCCAAACCCCTGCACCCACCTACAAACCAGGTCAGAGAGTTTGGCTTTCCTCTACGAACATCCCATTGAGATCGGACTCTAGGAAACTCTCCCCCCGTTACATTGGCCCTTACGAGGTTGAGAGCATTATCAATCCCTCTGTGGTCCGACTCAAGCTGCCCAGGTCTATGAGAATCCACCCCGCTTTCCATGTCTCCAAGCTTAAACCGATGTCTGTCAGTCGTTTGTGCCCTCCAGCCGTTCCCCCTCCACCTGCCCGGATCGTCGATGACCACCCGGCTTACGCCGTCGTGGTCGGGGTTGTCAGTACCTGGTGGACTGGGAGGGGTACGGTCCGGAGGAACGCACCTGGATATCCCGTCGCCTCATCCTGGACCCCTCCCTCGTCCGGGACTTCAATAATGCCCATCCCTGCAAGCCTGGAGGTTCGTCCGGTGGCTCCCGTTGAGGAGGGGGGGGGGGGGGGGGGGTACTGTCACGATCTGGGCCGTGCCTCTTGTAGATCCCTTGTGTTTCCTGTGTTTCCCTTTCCCCTGTGTCTCTGTTGCTTCCCGGTCTGTTACTCTATGTGTGTGTGTCTGTGTTGTGGGTGCGGCACTCCTCTCACTATCCTGGCTCCCTGATTACTCACCTGCACAGCCTACACACCTGCCTTCTAACAAGCTCATCAGCCCAACAGTATATGAACCCCGGATTCTCAACCATTCTTCGCCAGATTATTTTTTCAACCCCCGTGGTAGATACTTGTCCTTGGCTCCTCATGAGTTTGCTTCCTGGAAAGAACAATTACTTGTGCTTGTGATTTAACCTTGTTTCCTTGTGTCATAGGATCACTCACTGCCTTTCAATCAGCTTGCCTCACTGCCTGCCTGCCTGCTTCTCGACCTGCTGCTCTGCCTACATCTCCCGGACTATCCCTGCCACCGACGCTCAGGTTCTCTCCTGTCTCTTCGCCCCCGGATCCACTTCCTCAATTGTTTCATTGACCTCTGCTCTTCCTGACCCGCAACCTTCCCGCAATAAACCCTAATCTCTGATCACTATACTCCATCTCAGTGTCTGTGTCCAGCGATTGGGTCCCCCTTGCAACAGCGTAACATGTAGCCTATTCAATTCCAGCCCCGCCGTTTACCACTGTTGATGTGAAACGTCACGTGATGCAAACACATCTTAAACCGGTAGGATTTTTCTTGCTTTTATTTTTCATGCCTGTCGTGCCAGTTGTGTAGTGTGGCAGACCTATTCATATAGCATTTGTCCTGCATGGCATAGATGGCCTAATGGAGGAAATGTTGGTCTGCGTAGGCAATATCAATCTCTATTTTCTATTTGCCTATAGTTCATCTTAAATAGGGTCTCAGTCTCGCTGAATGTCTTCTACAGCATATCGTTAGTTAATACCAGGCAATCTATTTGAAGATCATCTGTGAACTAAATAAGTAGGCCATGCCTGAATATCATGTGTAAAAAAAAAAAGAAGTAATTGTGCACGTTCTCTGCTTTGGATGATTGCATTGATGGACTTGTTGCAGGCCTATTGATCTTGTTGAGTTAACTTTATGGCTGACCACATTTTCTCAGGCATGTCCATAGAACAGTTCCTGGCTTCGCCACAAACAGCACTAAAGCCACTTAGTTTGACAAACATTACTTAGTGAAAGACATCTAGCAATGCAATGTTCGCTGTCTTTCAATAGGCTTATTTTAAACCACGTGAATTCTGCTGGTTTTCAAAGGGTAACAGACTTCTTGTTTACTTTTAAACTTAGTTTTAGAACACCACTTGTGTGCTGGCTTGCATCGACGTTTTTTATTATTATTGTCGTAGCCTACATAACTTACTAGGTTTAACAGTAAGTGTTTTGCTACATTTGGTGCATATGTGTGCGCGCGTGCCATTTGGCGTGAATCATAACGCAACCTTCAGCAAAGCAACGTTTGCATAGGTGGGGCGTCAAAATTGTATCTTGCCTGAGCGGCAAATTGTGTAGGGACGGCCCTGCATGTAGGCCTGTAGTTTGCCACACTGAAATGCACAAAAACAGTATTTGACGAATTACAAAAGTTGAACCATTTCATAGAGCATGATTTTATGTATTTATAATATATTTAAAATGTATATTTTTCATTAGTATATATTGTGTAAATCAGTGAAAAAGCAGCACGTTTAACATTTTCGATGCAGAAAAAAAAAATTATAGGTGGATTTGAGATGGAGAAAGAGATTTCTTGAAGTAAATTGAACTCTGCCTGATCAATCAAATTGCTCGGCAAACCAAACCGTGACTGCTGAAACTCAGCATCGCCAATACAAAAATGTGCCAATCGCAAAAAACAAAGGCCAAAGTCTCCGTCTGTGTCACTGTTAACCCTTAGCTACGCTCCATGAAGTTGGTAATGTATTTTCAAATTAGTTATTGTACTAAAAACAATTCCTTCACGACTAAAATTGTAGCAATGGATGATTACTCGAGTGCGCTAGAGAATCTTTTCTGTCTCTAAAAACACGTTCCATTCTAAAGGCTTTCTAAATAAGGATCGCTTGTTCATCGACAGTAGCCCAACGCCGGGTGTCCACCGGTTGCGAATAGCTTAAAAGAGCCTGGAAGCCCCGCGGCCGGCTTGCGCTCTAGCGATACTTTCGGCGTCTGGTCGATTTCTTTCCCAAGCCACGAACGAATTCGGCCACAAGATGATGAAACAGACCTTCTAAATTTAATATATTTGAATAAACCAACCTGTTAGTAAGATTTCATTTCGGCAATTGTATATAATTGAAGCTACAGACCTAATTAGGCCTAGATAACGTAGGTAACAAACACTTTGAATAGGCTACACTGAAAAAAAAAGACTTTGATGTGTACATCGGTCCCACACGATCAGACTGAGGTCAACTGGCATAATTTTCCTCTTTTTCTCAATTAGTTATTGCTTTTCCAACCAAAATATTTCATTCACATTAGACTGCTTATAAGAATCATGTTGATTCAATATATTACTTACTTTTCCACATTTTATTATGTCACAGCCTAAATACAACATTCTACACACAATACCGCATAATGACAAAGTGAAAAAAGTTTTAGAATTTTTTGCAAATGTATTAAAAATACAAATATAAAATATCTCATTTTACAGAGAAATATACAGTGAAGGAAATAATTATTTGATCCCTTGCAGATTTTGTAAGTTTGTCCACTGACAAAGAAATGAAAGGTCTATAATTTCAATGGTAGGTTTATTTTAACATTGAGAGAGAATAAAAAAAAAGAAATCCAGAATATCACATTATATAAAATATATACATTGATTTGCATTTGATTGAGTGAAATAAGTATTTGATCCCCTAGCACAACATGACTTAGTACTTGGTGGAGAAACCCTTGTTGGCAAGCACGGAGGTCAGACGTCTCTTGTAGTTACCAGGTTTGTGCACATCTCAGGGGGGATTTTGGTCCACTCCGCTTTGCATATCCTCTCCAAATCCTTAAGGTTTCGAGGCTGTCGTTTGGCAACTCGAAGCTTCAGCTCCCTCCATAGATTTTCTAAGGGATTAAGGTCTGGAGACTAGCTAGGCCACTCCATGACCTTAATGTGCTTCTTCCTGAGCCACTCCTTATTTGCCATGGCAATGTGTTTTGGGTCATTGTCATGCTGGAAGACCCACCCACGACCCATTTTCAGTGTCCTGGCTGAGGGAAGGAAGTTGTCGACCAAGATTTCACGGTACGTCGCCCCGTCCATCCTCCCCTTGATGCGGTGAAGTTGTCCTGTCCCCTTAGCAGAGAAACACCCCCAAAACATAATGTTTCCACCTCCATGCTTGACGGTGGGGATGGTGTTCTTGAGGTCATAGTTAGCATTTCTCTTCCTCCAAACACGGCGAGTCGAGTTGATGCCAAAGAGCTCGATTTTGGTCTCATCTGACCACAGCACCTTCTCCCAAGCCTCTGAATCATTCAGGTGTTCATTGGCAAACTTCAGACGGGCCTGTACATGTACCTTCTTGAGCAGGGGGACCTTTTGGGAGCTGCAGGATTTTAATCCATTCCTGCAAAGTGTATTATCAATGGTTTTCTTGGTGACTGTGGTCCCAGCTGCCTTGAGATCATTAACAAGCTCCTCCCGTGTAGTTCTGGGCTGATCCCTCACCTTTCTCATAATCCTCGATACCCCACGAGCAGAGATCTTGCATGAAGCCCCAGACCGAGGGCAATTGATCGTCATTTTGTGTTTCTTCCACTTTCGAATAATTGCACTAACAGTTGTCTCCTTCTCACCGAGCTTCTTGCCGATGGTCTTGTAGCCCATTCCAGCCTTGTGCAGATCTACAATCTTGTCCCTGACGTCCTTAGACAGCTCTTTGGTCTTGCCCATGGTGGAGAGGTTGCAATCTGATTGATTGATTCTGTGGACAGGTGTCTTTTATACAGGTAAAGAGTTGAGGCAGGTGTCTCTTATACTGGTACCGAGTCATTAGGAGCACTTTCTTAGAGTGAGGGGGACTAATACACTCGGCCTGTGGGAGCCAGAATTCTTGCTAGTTGGTAGGGGATCAAATACTTATTTCACTCAATCAAATACAAATCAATGTATATATTTTATATAATGTGATTTTCTGGATTTCTTTTTTTTTATTCTATCTCTGAATGTTAAAATAAACCTACAATTAAAATTATAGACCTTTCATTTCTTTGTCAGTGGACAAACTTACAAAATCTGCAAGGGATCAAATAATTATTTCCTTCACTGTAAGTATTCACACCCTTTGCTGTGACACTCAAAATTGAGCTCAGGGGCATCCCGTTTCCACTGATCATCCTTGAGATGTTTCTACAACTTGATTGGAGTCCACCTGTAGTAAATTCTATTGATTGGACATGATTTGGAAAGGCACACACCTTTTTATAAAAGGTCCCACAGTTGACAGTGCATGTCAGAGCACAAACCAAGCCATGAAGTCCAAGGAATTGTCTGTAGACCTCCGAGACAGGATTGTACCAAGGCACAGATCTGGGGAAGGGTACAAAAAAATGTCTGCAGCATTGAAGGTCCCAACGAGGACAGTGGTCTCCATCATTCGCATATGGAAGAAGTTTGGTACCACCAGGACTCTTCCTAGAGCTGGCCGCCCGGCCAAATTGAGCAATCGGGGGAGAAGGGCCTTGGTCAGGGAGGTGACCAAGAACCCGATGATAACTCTGACAGAGCTCCAGTGTTCCTCTGTGAGATGGGAGAACCTTCCAGAAGGACAACCATCTCTGCAGCACTCCACCAATCAGGCCTTTATGGTACAGTGGCCAGACGGAAGCCACTCCTCAGTAAAAGGCACGACAGCCCGCATTGAGTTTGCCAAAAGGCACCTAAAGGACTCTCAGACCATGAGAAACCAAATGATCTGGTCTGATGAAACCAAGATTGAACTCTTTGGCCTGAATGCCAAGCGTCATGTCTGGAGGAAACCAGGCACCGCTCATCACCTGGCCAATACCATCCCTACAGTGAAGCATGGTGGTGGCAGCATCATGCTGTGGGGGTGTTTCTCAGCGGCAGGAACTGGAAGACTAGTCAGGATCAAGGGAAAGATGAATGCAGAAATGTACAGAGAGATACTTGATGAAAACCTGCTCCAGAGCGCTCTGGACCTCAGACTGAGGCGAAGGTTCACCTTCCAACAGGACAACGACCCTAAGCACACAGCCAAGATAACAAAGGAGTGGCTTTGAGACAAGTCTGAATGTCCTTGAGTGGCCTAGCCAGAGCCCACACTTGAACCCGATTGAACATCTTTGGAGAGATCTGAAAATGGCTGTGCACCGACGCTCCCCATCCAACCTGATGGAGCTTGAGACGGTCTGCAAAGAAAAATGGGAGAAACTGCCCCAAAATAGGTGTGCCAAGCTTGTAGCATCATACTCAAGAAGACTTGAGGCTGTAATTGCTGACAAAGGTGCTTCAACAAAGTATTGAGTAAAGGGTGTGAATACTTATGTAATCTTCTGTAAGATTAATTAAAATCTGAATCAATTTTGTAATTAGGCTGTGACATAATAAAATGTGGAAAAAGTGAAGGTATGAATACTTTCTGGATGCACTGTATAGGCTGCGCCGTGCTGGAGGCTCACTCTCTTCCTCACTGGCTCGCTGGGCTGACTCTGTGCTGTCCAGTTGGCTGTGGGCCCGTCTGCGTTTTGCCCAAGTCTGGATGTTGGACTTTTTGATTGTTTAGTGGCTGAGCATTTCTGTTAATAAATATACTTTGGTTGCTCAGAACTCCGACTTGTCTCCATCTTTGTCACTGCCTTTCGAGCGGGTCGTGACAATATGAAATTCGGCAGGCATAGTGACTGTATAGATCTAGACAAGGTAAGATAAAAGTTAGAATGAAGGTAAATTTAGAGACAAGGACAAGTAAATATAGTCGAACATTAATCAAACAAATAGGTTTTTCACATGAACTCGTGTCCACTGTACTGTCAACTTTTTGACGCCCAAACTACTGACACTGAAAGTCTTAATAGTGAGGTGCAAAATGTCTGTTAACTACTCAAGCACATTATCAACTCACTAGTTAGGTCCAAAATGAATCGCTAATGAGTAGAATATAAGGGGTAAAAGTAAGCACTGATTAATGTACATACCACATATTCCTGCACAAGGTTTTCTGGATCTTCACCCATTCAGATACAGACTCCCTTAATGATACAGTCTCGTCCAGCATCTACAACATCACACTGAAAATATCTTGATTAGCATCTTATTTAAGCCCTTTTGCTTTATTTTAAAGTCAACCACTGGTGTAAACTGTCATACAGGTGCATATTTCTCTGAGAATATAAAACCAGGGTTCCTACGATGGTAGGAGCCTTGCTGTGAGCTCCAAATCATGTAGGAGATTGACAGGAAAAAGACAGAAAAAAAGAGGTAGACAAATAGATAAAGATAAATAAGAAAATACAGGAAAGGTCAAAACTTAAGACAAAAAGATGCGCGAATAGTGCAAAGCGAAGCATGATTTCCGTACAATTTGTATGCTCTTGCCAATAAATTATGTAGCAACTAAAACATCTTACAATTTTCCATAACCTTTACACAATTCTAACAATTCAAGTACTTTCCAAAAAACATTGTCGAAGTTTGGAACATTATTACGTTTTTGGGATCCCACTATCACTTACATCAGCCAGTGTAGCATTCATTGTTTTGAGCCTTTCCCCTAGCTGTCCTCCTCTCTTTGGGAACAGCCTCATCAGATTGTCAGAGTGGAGGTCCAGCTGAGACAGGAACCTGGATTGTAGTGGGACGGTGGTGATTCTCCTGAATTCAGCGTTGATCTGGAAACAGGTAATAAGCACAAAGGAATCAGGTTCAAACGCTAAACATCAAGATGAAAGACACCCTCACATACAGCAGACCAGGACAGTCTAGGGGGGAGATAAAGCACAGACAAATAATATACAACCAGGCATATTAGCAGTTTGCCAGTGACACCAAGACTTTCTTTTCATCAACAGCAAATCCAAGATGAAAACCCCAGCATGAAATAAGCCTTACCTCACTGACTTCAAACAGGCCACCTTCCCATGAAATCCTCCACCATTGGAACATCACAAACGACTTCATGTCTTCCAAGTGCGAATCTTGAGTTTCACAGCCTCTCTTTTGTTCCTCTTATTTACATCTAAGAGTAGAGCTTTGTGCATGTCCTCCAGACTCTCCTCAGTTTCTGATGATGGGTATGTCAGGCAAAAATTCACCTCTCTTTGCCTTTTTGACACCAAAGGCTGCAGTGTGCCTTCCTGCATGTTTGTTTTTTAGAGAGTTCACTGTCAGTAGTTAGATATTTTATATTTTAAACTGGTCTTCCATCTGCCACAACCAGTGCACGACCCCTTCTCTGTTAAACATGGATGCATTTTGATAAGATTCTGGGCTACCAGTTCCATCTCTTTATCAGTAACATAGATTTTATACTGCACAAGTTCCTGCAGTAAGCCATCAAGGATGGCTGACTTCAACTTTGGATCTGGAAGAAGTACAGTGCTATTTTGAATACAAGCTAAATTTGCCTGCTGATGCTGATATTGCCTGCTATGACCTTCTGCAAGTCCTCAGTATGACAATGACTATTTGAAGGAGTGGCAATATCTGACTGCCGTACACACTCTTGACTATTTGCCTCCAATTCATTCACAAGTGATATCCTGGTAGTTATAACTACTCCAGGATTAAAATCAACCAATGTGTGATGGTAGTGTTTTCGGTTCTTGTGTGATTTAAATGTGAAATGAACATTTGTCCCAGCCTAAAAACATACAATTGACCATCTAATTTCTTTTGAGATGGGCATTTATATGAGCAAAAGAATCCCTCTCTGATGCTGAATCACTACAAGCACAAAAGTGGCAATTGTATATTGCTTCTTTGCGAGTGACCCCTGTGGAATGGATTCTACTTTGGTGGACAATAAGGGCATTCCACGTCTTAAATGTGCATGGGCAGTCAAGTGCCAGGTAAGTACATGGAAAGCGAGAACTATGCCCAAAATGTGGATGCTTTAACTTGTAGTGATGCAAAAGCTTGGACCTACTTGACACAGTTTCTGTGCACCCCTTGCACCTCCACATCCCCAGAACCTAACCCTGTAATACACATCAAGATCATCATTAGTCACATCGTGAATGCTCCAATCTGCAATTCAGATATTAACAAAAAAAGGCCCACTGCATTACCAGAATTCAAAACACATGTAGAAATTAGATTTCTACTTCCAACAACAGCTGGTGGACCATGGCAACATTTGCTGCAGTTAACGAAAGCGGTCAATATGAAACCTTGGTGACACAAAGTTACGACAGTTTCTGTTTCCGCCAGGTAGAGGAAACTTTGTCCCAAAGCTTGCCACTGTATTTAGTCCCTACAGACTTTCACTTTGCATACAGACTTGCACTCCATGACGGAGTGGTAGTGGGTAGGAGGGGATGGTCCGGTTTGGGAAATGCTCAACATCATCCATAGCAACGAGGCCGACCCCACTCTTTCTTTGTTGAGTTTTCTCCATTTCTAAGTAAAAGTTTCACTCAGCAGCTTAGTGAGTAGGTTTTAAGAGGAAACTCTTAGCTAGGAACTTTTAGTGATATTTAGGAGTATTCTTAGTAATTTAGCAGCTCAAAATGTGCCACCTAGCTATTGTTAGCATTGATACCTTTTACTAGTAATGTGGGAGTCAGTGGAATATGGTGAAGTCTTGTTTCCCATCCACTGAGCTTAAAAGAACAGTCCCAGCGCACCACACCAGTTTTAATGTTGCCTTATGATCTCGATAGCTAGTTAGCTAATGTAATAGTGTTTGAACCAACCTCAGGCATGGGTTAGTTCTAAATCCTTACAGTTTAATATTTCTTTAACAGTGTCACAAGTAGTCATTCCAGGCATATGTTTACTTTACCTTTTATGAATTTTGGCACCTGCCCCTCTAATATCCTCTGCACGTGTCTATATGGAAGGGTCTTATCCTCCTGATGTTGAGCAGAAGGAATCTGCAGGAGTGTGTTACTGGCGCTATGTTAGCTGAGAATGACAGCTGGTCGTCCAGGTTGACCCCTAGGATCTTTGCCTTACTAGAAAACGAGACCACAGCATTATCAACGGTGGTGGTTGGGTCTTGAAACGGACTCGGACTTCCCAGGGATGAAGAGGAGTTCTGTTTTGCCATGGTTAAGCTTTAGGTGGTGAGCCGCCATGCACTCTTAGATATCAGCCAGGCATGAGGGGAGAAAGGGAAACATTAATTATCGTCCGCAACGCAGTGATAGGATAGACCATGTGCATGTGTGACTTTGTATATAAAAAGAAAAGGAGAGGGCCAAGGACTGAGCCCTGAGCGACCCCAGTCGAGATGCTGCGTGGTTTTGAGACCAGCTCTCCAAGCTACCTGGTACGATTGGACCCGTCAGGTGGGGTGAAAGGTAGGGCTCCAAACATGGGGAGCACGAACACCGAGATGCCCAAGGCTTCAATAATGAGTAGGAGGGTCTGGTGGTTCACCGTGTAAAAAGCAGCAAAGAGGTCAAGGAGAATGAGAACAGAAGAGAGAGTCTGCTCTCGCCATGTGGAGTGCTTCCGTAATCGAGAGGATGGCCGTCTCTCCGTTGAGTGGTCCACCTTAAGTCCTGACTGGTGTTGATCTAGGAGAGTGTTCTGCTGATGACAGGAAGAAAGTTGGTTGAGTACAGCGCATTCAAGTGCTTTTGAAAGATAGGGGAGAAGAGAAACAGGCCTGTAGTTGTTAACACCAAATGGGCCGAGTGATTTTTTTTTATCTTTTAGAAGGGGTGTGACTAGCTTTTTTAAAGGCAGACATCACACACACTGTGTGGTAACTTAATTGCCTGAATCAAACAAATTCAAAGCAGGACCTGGATTCGATTTTAAACAAATGCTAATTGAAAGCTTGGGCGAAGGTCCCGCTACAAAGCAAGCCTGGGGAAAATTGCAGTAATAGTCTGTTTAAAGCAGTGCAGCGGAAACACACAGTTGTAAACAGAGACCCTAATTAGCTTGATTGCTTTTGTCGTAGATAATGTCACGCTGTGCTGGTAACCCTGGGCTGCTCTCTGAGATGTACACACTTACTATCAAATTACACAACAATCAGCATTTTTTTTTTCCTGTGTCTAATTCATGATATAATGGGAAGTATTTCCAGATACATGTATTCCAGCTTACCGGCATATATCTTTTATTTGAGTCAACCATACAACTGAAATGTAATTTGTGTTGACTGCAAAGCGTCTCAAGTGGGGTCCTAGTTTCAATAACATCCCATAACTCTTTTCAGTGTGCTAAGAGAACTGAAAGTGTTGTTTGAGCTGCTCACTGTTGTCAATGGTGACCCCTTTTCAGCATGCTTAGAGTCAAAATAACATACTGTATACATGCATAATTTAGAAACACCAAGCATTCAATTTGAGAGTATCGCAGAGGGGCGCGGTTGGCCACATTGGGGGCTTTTCTTGATTGATTGATTGATTGATTGATTGATTACACAGTTGGAGCACATCAGAAAAATTACAATTTAAATTACAAATTACAATTTACAGATTATGGGGTTTCAGTTGATGTTGCTGTATTGAATTCCAAATACCATTTGATTACAAATCAGCAAAACAAAAGACACTGGGTTCTAAGATGTGGATGCTCAAAAAACAGCATGGACCTGTCAAGAGTTTTGTATTGGTGATTGTTATTTGGTATTTCGCAAACTCGAAGACACCCCCCTTGGGGTCAGGTATTGATTTTTTTTCCATGTGACATGAGGTGCTGGAGCCAGTGAAATGTATTTCTTCTCTCTGTATGCTGACACTTCCTCTCAATTTTTAAGGTCCTATGGCTGATATTTTCACCATTGATCTGTTTCATTAGAAAAAGGCCAAAGCGCAAACGTTTTCTATACCATTTTTTGGAGGATGCTGTGTATCATAGCGCATGCTTATACGGTAGGTTAATTTAAGCGAGAGAGTTTGATTGAAATTATAATGACAAACTAGAACAGCGATCCAAATATAATTAACCAATATCCAATTCTGATACATAAATACATGTTGAAGATGTCCGTATTAAAAATGATATTTGGAATTCCGTTCTAGTTTGTCTGTATGATTATATATTTGGGATCCAGCACCCATTCTTCACATTCTAACCACGAGTTGGGCGCATTGTGTCACATTATTTTTATTGTTTAAAATTCTGAAAGTTATCATTCAGCTATCTAAAATGATATACATTTTCCATGAGAATTTGTCTTCATTACTTGGGATAGCATTTTTCTGGAGTTTCTCCTCGACCAAGGTAAACATGGGAATCCCTAATGTTGAGAGACAACAATCTCCTGCTGAATGTCAGTAAAACAAAGGAGATTGTGGTTGACTTCAGGAAAAGCCACACTGAACACCCGCCACTGACCATCGATGGTGCTGCTGTGGAGCGAGTGAGCAGCACCAAATTCCTGGGGGTGCACATCAGTGAGGACCTCTCCTGGGCCTCCAACTCTGCAGCACTGGCGAAGAAAGCCCAGCGGCGCCTCTACTTCCTCCGTAAGCTCAAGAGAGCGAAAGTCACCAGACCGATTCTGAACACTTTCTACCGGGGCACCATTGAAAGCATCCTGTCCAGCTACATCACTGTGTGGGGAGGTAGCTGCACTGCACACAGCAGGAAAGCGCTGCAACGCATTGTGAACACAGCTGGAAGGATCATTGGTGCCCCACAGAATCGGTCTGCCCCACTCCCCTCCCTGCAAGACACATACATCACCCGCCTCACCCGAAAAGCTACCTCAATTGCGAACGACACCAGCCACCCAGCACACAGTCTGTTCAGCCTCCTGCCCTCTGGAAGAAGATACAGAAGCCTCCGTTGCCGCACTGCCAGACTCAGAAACAGCTTCATACATCAAGCTGTCAGGGAACTGAATTCTCTCCCATCACTCCCCCCAGCCAGATCCTCCAGACTGACAGGAAGCTGAAATCCCCATCTGCCCCCCCCACACAAACACAAGAACACTCAGGACTCTGCAATAAACTGTATCCTGCACTTTTATCACTTTTATCACTTTTTATCACTTTATTATGCTCGCCATTTACCAAACACGACCAGAAGACGAGAGGACCAGACGACCACAAGACCAGAGAGAGGACCAGAGAACCACAAGACCAGAAAGTGGACCAGAGGACCAGAGGACCAGAGGACCAGAGGACGGTCCAGAGGACCAGAAGACCACAGGACCAGAGGGTGGACCGGGGGACCAGAGGACCACAGGACCAGAAAGTGGACCAGGGGGGACCAGCTTGATTCTTCCCAGTCAAAACCACCAACACCCTCTGAATGGACACTGAACACATGGACTAGCTCAATCCAGCTCAGTTTAAACAGCAGCACTGGTAGTTCTGCACTACCACAACCATAACTTATACATCAACTTATGCTGCTAACCTAACTTATACATACTACAAACAAACTTACAGTAACATATGCTGCTACCCCTAGCAATACGTTGTAGACTATACATTTCTGCATATATATATGCATATATATAATTTTATTGGCCATCTTTTAGCTTTAGTATATATGTCTTATCTGTGTTTTGAATGTGCACTTTATATGTTTACCGCAAGAGTGTGGGAAACGTCTTTTCGATTCCTTTGTATGTCTCGACATGTGAAGAAATTGACAATAAAGCTACTTTGAATGGATGGAGGGGATAGGGGAAAAAAGTAGATGGAAATGGAATTAAATTAATTAATTAATTGTTGACCATACCATGTGTCGGGAACATTTTTAATGGTGTCCATTACGATTGGAGAAAAAAAATGTCTGCAGCTTAGTCATATTCTATTTTGTATGGCTACACTGTGTTCCTTTTTTTGCTGTGATTTAGTTTTAAATCACTTCTCTTCTTTGCCTTCATTCATTAGTTGAAAGTCAATCATTTCCCCCATCGCCTTCAACTGGAAAAGTGTGTATTAGATGATGAAGGCATACAGTACATGTAAATACTTTGTTTTATTGATCAGTTGAGATGTTTGGAGTTATATTGATATGGCTTTAGTTTCCTGATGCCTTCCCCAGAATATGCCAGTACCACGAAAGCCGATTGTGTAATGACGTGTGCTTTCAGGCCACACCTGCACAGCCTACGTGGGAAATGTAACTAGTTAAAATGATTTGGGATCTGGCCCTATATGTTCAATACTGTCACAACTTTAAAAGGTGGGATGGGGCTAGGGTAGGAAATGGCTTAGATGAGGCAGATTTGCGGGGCAGTGGCTTTTAAAATGCACAGGGCTCTTTAGTGCACTGATCAATGAATGTGGTCAAGAACATTTATTTAAAGAAATATTTCTAACTCAAAATGAAGAGAGCAGTTTCCATGCTCTGAAAGACAAACTTCTCAAACAGTGGCATATAAGCCTTTGGGTATTCACTGACCAATTACTTTTTTAATTTATATGACTTCAAACTGGATGCTAAACTTGTTTAAAACAAACCATTACATCCTTTAAAATTGGTGGTATGTTCTGCATCATCCAGTCAAAGCATATTTTGTCAAAGTCGTAATGCTTTTCAAACCGATCCTTATTAGCAAGACCTGGATATCTTATTTATGAAAGAGTTTTGTGTTAAAATAGAAGAAAAGTATTCCCACATTTAATTTGTGGCAGTTTTACAGGGATACAACTCTCTTCATGCTCCTTTGGAATTCCATCTGAGATTCGCAACCTGATCTCACAGAAAAACGGGAAATGACCACGACCTGTTAACACCGCATAACGTGTTGGGGGCACGTAATAGGTCAAAATTACGTGTTGGCACCATGAAAGCGATGCCAATAGAATGTCAATGAGGATACTTTGTCATGGACACAAACTCCCTGGTTCAACCACGTCACGCATTGGGTGGTGGTTAATTTAGTTTTCTAGTTTAAAAAACATAATTTTTTGGGTCATGGGACTGAATTTAGTGTATTGCTATAGTTACAAAAAAAATCATAACCATAGCACAAACTAAATTCATAGGCGATTTTTACGCGCTACACGCTTCAGCTCTCGGCAGCCCCGCTCTGTGAGTGTGCGTGGTCTAACGCTTCGTGGCTTAGCTGGTGTTGCTCCTAGACGCTTCCACTTCACAATAATAGCACTTAGTTGACCGGGGCAGATCTAGCATGGCAGAAATTTCACGAACTGACTTTTGGCAAAGGTGGCATCCTATGACAGTGCCATGTTTAAAGTCACTGAGCTCTTCAGTGCGACCCATTCTACTGCCAATGGAGTCTATGTCTATGGAGATTGCACGGCTATGTGCTTGATTTTATGCACCTGTTAGCAATGGGGGTGGCTGAAACACCTGATCTCAATGATTTGGAGGGGTATCCACATACTTTTGGCCATATATATATATATATATACACTCCATGGTGATTGTGAGACCTATAAATACATATTCTCCATAATGAACATGTTACAGGGTTTAGATTGTAATCTTTCCGTAGTATGTTTTCAGGATTTAGCGTTGGTTAATGAAGCTTTAATAAGTGTAGTTCAACACATTTTAAACCATCAGATAGGAGTAAGAGAGATGATCCAAAGGAAAACCAAGAAAGTAGTTTTACATTTTTAACAGTGTGATATCAAACCTTTTCCCATGGCTTGCATGGTCAAGCTGGTCCCTATATCACTTTTATCAACATTTCCCTAATGCTCTATATGTAGGTCTGTATATTCAACACTGATGACTGCAAATGTTGGAAGGAGTCACCAAGTCTGAAGCGCTTGCCCAAGGAGGCCAAATGTGGGTTTGCCAATTTTGTACTACAGGGCATTGAAAATATGGGGATTAAAGTCATTGTAGGGACCAGCTTGACTCCGGCTACACAGGCCATGAGGTGCTAACACAACAAAAGTTATTGGTAGACAAATACCACAACTCAAGTTTTTTTTACCTCCTTTCATTTTGCCTCGATTTGAATGGCAACAGTGGAACAATAAAACCCCTTTTTACATACACTTTTGACTTTCTGCGGACGTCCTTAACAAAAGAGCTGACTTCAGCATCCTTAGCAATTAAGACACCATTAATTACCATTATCACATGCCACAGTAACTCATCTAGTGTAGCAAAAGAGGACAGTAATCCTCTCAACTGCACTGATTAGTAATAATTGTGCAAAGAATGATAGTAATTAAATATATTCTCCATATCTCAGTGGCCAAGTCAGTCGCAACAGCTAAATAGTTTAGTTTAGTAAAAACAAGAAAGTTCTGGAGTAATGTAATTTCCAGTGTCACATAGATACTGTGACTAAAAACAAGCTGGACAACAAACAAACTAGCTGGAAGTTCAACCATCTGTATCTGCTGCCTAGTCAACACCCGATGCAACCCTTCTCTATTGGGATACTGGTGCCCTAGGAAACAGAAGGTTTTGCATTTTAACAACAAAAAAACATGTAGAACAATCCATTAAGCCTCTCAGGTCTGATTTGGAGGACATCTTACTTACTTCACCCATGATTGATGCCATGCAGTCCATAATGAATCCATCTGCGAGCTGAGTGTATAAACGCTCCTTGGAACGCTGACATTTTCGGGGGAACAGCCGCAGGTGGACAGACATGGAAAGTGGGGAAGGGAAGGAGATAGGGAAAGTCATAGAAAACTATTAAAGCATTAAAAGAGAATGATAATGTTGGCTCATACTAGCTTGATGCACTTAGCTATGCAACTAACGCTATCTAAATAGGAGGCTTAATTAGCAAAGTTGGCTGGGCAGACTTTAATCACAGCTAGCTTATGTTAGCTAGCTAACTGCAGGGCCACTTATCGATTAGCATTAGCTACTGCAGTTTTGTTATTGTGGTCAAACTTTCGCCATAATGACGCCATACATTGTAAATTGATCAAGTTTTTTATGCAGTACAACTACAAAAAATACATTCAATATTCATTTTATCTTGCAAACTATGCTCACGACTTACCAGAGAAAGGGTGTTTGGCGGAATGAAGGTGTTGCAGCAGGAAATTCTTAATCTAGACAAGGTTGATCAATGTCATATTTTTTTCTTCATAAAACTGAATTTATGCAAAAAAAAAAAAATCATAATTGTGGACCATCATTACACATCACAGGCAATATCATAAATATGTAGCCTATTTAGTATGTCAGTGGTTGGAACACTAAAATTGGTTGCTGTCAGACCTCGATAGACAACATTTTACAATAACCCTGCATGTTGAAGGATCACAATTTGCCTTTATAACATCACGACTGTTACATTTAAAGTAAGTGTTAAGTATGGAGGCGCAGTCTTCCTTTTACTGTCGTTATTGGAGATTAAGCAAAGAGTCTGAAACTTCTCTCTTTAGCCTTCATCCAGGCATATTTATTGTAGGAAAATTAGCACTGTAGTTTCTACTACTTCCCTCGTGTCTTATTCTCGGATCATCACAGGTCAAACTAACAGAATAGAACTTACGTGCGCCGTGAGGTGACGTCACATATTACCTAACACAATACCTAGACTAAGGGTGCATCACATAGTAAAACTTAAGAGTAAGGTTAACAAAATTGCAATGTTATTGTAGGAGAGACATTTCCAGTGCCTTTAGTTTGGGTAGAACAAACTAATAATTTCAAATATTTTTTCGCCATTGAACTCGTTTGTAGTAGCTAGGCTAACTAAGGCAAACTATATTGGCCAGAATGGAAAGGCAACAACGATAGGCCTATTACAAAAGAGAAACAAAACGGTTATTTATTTTTTATTTATATATTAAGATATTTTAACTTTTAGAGGGCCTAATTGTGAAAAAGTATTACTGTAAACAGCATTTTGGTAAGCTAAAGGCTCGAGAAATAGGGACCCAAAAACACAGTTCAATGTTTTAAAAAAGCCTAAAATCTTAACTATAGCACTACACAAAATGTTGTCACATGACGATACAAATAATTATAAAAAATACGTTTTTTTAAACTAGAAAACAAAATTAACCACCACCCAATGTGTGACAAGGTTGAGCCAGGGAATTCGTGTGTCCACCACGACAAAAGCTGTGTCTCAATTCAGGGTCCACATCCTTCGAAGGACGCGGTCTCTGAAGGCACGTCTTTGTAGACCGCAAAGGCTGAACCGAGCGTTATTCAGTTACATTAATTCAACACGGTCTGGTCTACTGAGGATTTCCTATTTGCGTCACCAGCTGTTCGCTACCTTACCCTTGCGTCACAACACTTGTATCCATCCAATCATCACCAGCGCGCATTGAATTCTGGCATTGGTTGGGCCGCAAAGGATCCACAGTTGCATCCTCCAAATTTGAAGGCCGCATTTATCGGCCGCATTCGAAGGAGCCTTCAAAATGGGACAGCCCTGGCGCGACACTGTGACGTATCTCTCAATCAATAGTTTCAAGTCTTTTTCAATACAGCATGATGTTCATTTCGTAAATGATGATCCCATTTAGAGTAAAATAGATGATGAAGCAGGGTATGCTTTAGGGCGTGGCTACCTTGTGATTGACAATCAATCAGGATATAGAGGTAGCAACGGGCCCTCACACAGATCCACCCCTCGCTTCTCTCAGCTCCTCCCCAGCCCCACCCTCTCGTACAAATATAATCAATATCGTCACTTCAGGTTTAAAATAAAAAAGATGGCAATGGCCCATGAAATCAAGATGCCGATTCTCCAAATGCCAAACTCGAGGCTTCAAAACGGTGGTCCACAAACCATTGTCCACTTATAATATACTGTAATGGTCATTGGCTGGCACCTGGATGTTCCAGCTAAATAAACTAGTATATTTACAATATGGCAGGAGCAATATGATGTCAGAATGTTACTAACTTTGTCATGTTTACGCACAGTATCTCTGCAACCGTTAAAATCTACAAATCTGCAACATTTTCTTCCCAAAATTCCCCAGCAGGGATTTAGCTTTGTCATACACAAACAAAAATGTCAGGGTCGGGATCTCCCTACGACGTCCTGAGGGCAGTTCAGCACCAGGGACAGCTCCCGTGGGCAACAGCACCTCTCTGTCCCTGATTGCTTCATTGTTGTCACCTGTGTTAGCTTGTTTTCATTGGCCTCTTTGTGTTTCTTTGTCCCTTTATATAACCCTGCCTTTGTTCCAGTCTGTTGTCAGACATTACCTTTGTTACGCCCTGTGGGACAAGTAAAGAGCTATTCTGGCTTTCCAAGCAAACCTGTGTTCCGTGTTCTTTTTGGTACTCTCTGTTGTGTTTTGTTTTGGTCCGCGTTTGGGTCGTGACTTACCTTTTCTGGCCCGGCGTGACAGAATGTCTGACCCACCGTATGATCCAGCGGCCATCGCAGGCCTGCAGCAGGCCTTGCGTCTTCTGGGCTCTGCTGTGGGCCATCAGGAGGAAGAGGTAAGGGCCATGGGCGGTCGGCTGCAGGCGATCGGGCAGGCTATGGACCAGCTTGCGGCTTCCCAGGCCGATCTCCAGGCTGTCGTTCAAGCGGCTCAGGCACAGCCGGCTACTCCACTGGCCGGTTCCTCGACCAGGGATGTGTCTCTCCCCGCTCCGGAGAGATACGACGGTCACCCGGGAGGCTGCCGGGGATTCCTGATGCAGTGCAACAGCGTCTTCCGGTGCCAGCCTACCGCCTTCAGGAGTGAGCAAACCCGGGTTGCCTACATAATGGTGCTGCTTACCGGCAGGGCTCTCACTTGGGCCACGGCCTTCTCTGAGCATCCCACGCCGGCCCTCCAGGATTCCCAGAGCTTCATGCAGGAGTTCCGACGCGTCTTTGGCCATGAGGCTGCCAATGACCTGCTGCGATTGCACCAAGGGGCTCGGAGCGTGGCGGACTATGCAGTGGAGTTCCGGTCGTTGGCTGTTGCTAGCCAGTGGACCGATGCAGCGCTGGTGCCGGCTTTCCAGATGGGGCTCAACGAGGAGATCAAAGACGAGCTGGCGGCTCGGGAGGACGTCGACGATCTGGAGAGTCTGGTCAG
>CM030180.1:10804493-10874207 GCA_017639675.1 Aplochiton taeniatus | reverse complement strand
TATAGCAAATCAAATTGTAATATCTGTCAGAAAAATCGCAATTACATATCAGCCCTACTGTCCTCCCAAATTTTTGGAGTCACCAGCCGCCACTGGATACAACATAGCTTTCAATAGCCTGTATGACCTTAACCGAGTAAGTTTCATGTTGTACAGGAAGATTGTAAAGCTAAATTGTAAATGATTGAGGCTATGACCTGTAAATTAAAGGGATATTTTGCTGATTTTTTAGAACAATATATGTTGTTGTTTGCTTATTTAAGTAAGTTTATGGAACAAGTTTTGGTAGTAGTACCAATGTAAGTGAAATTACCATATTTTTCTGACCACTGACATTAAAATTGTGAATTCACTGTAAACCACAATGCCAAATCTGCTCACTTTCTTAATAACGGTAGTGCAGTGAAATTTTGCGCAAAAAGTCACTGGGCAGTGGAGAGAAAACAGCAGACTATAGGCTGTATAGAACGGAAACAGTGAACAAAAAATCTAATTCTAAACTAAAAGGGACTAATAATTGAACTTTAAAAAACTATTTCTATATGAAATCCATTTGAATTGTATAGAATTTTCCACAATAATAGAATTTCCCAAAAGTTCTGATTCTTTGTTGAAATTTCCAAAATAATTTGGCGTACCACCAGTGGGCTTTCCAAGTACCACCGATGGTACGTGTACCATAGTTTGAGAATCACTGCATTACGCTTCAACATCGGTTCCATCACAAAATACTATGCTGATACTTGCAAACATAAAGAAAATAGGATTCTTGCTTTATATGTACAAGAACAGCTTAGCTAGCCAATTCATACAAGCAAACAATATTTTCAAACGCTGGCTGGCATGACTCTAGACAAATTAGGAGGAGCCCTTAAGAACGTTACAGCAACATCTACAGCCTCAAATTGATCCACACATCTACGAGTGTTTTTCAACATGCCATATTATATTAGTTAGCTACCTGTTTACTCAGCTGTATCTGCCTCCTCAACATAGGCATGGAGTTATGCTAATAACGTTAGCGAGCTTAAAGTCCGTTAGCTGCTATGCTAATTAGTGCCATGTAAAATCCCATTTGATTATGCTAAAGTATTAGCGATTTTAAAACGGGATCTGAAATGGGTTTGTCGCCGCTACATGTTAACTATACAGTAAAATCGGGAGTGTTAAAAAGCCAGTGTTAAAATGTTAAACTAATTGAGTTAAAGTAACAACCAATATAGCATACCGTCCCCCCAGTGTTGGAGTAAAAAGACAGAGTAAATGTTATGGTGATAACAATGTTATGTTTATTTATTTATTTTTAAACCCCGCCCAGTATTAATGGCGACCAACGACAAGTCAAGTTTCGATTTCCTCGCCATTATCCACACTAGTCGCTTCTTGGTAGAAGACACAAGGAATTGTGTTTTTGCAGGTGAGCAAAACGGAATTATTGACTTATTTTTTTTAGGTTATACAACAAAGCTTATCGCCATGCACGTATTAATATCTAGAGAGTTTAAAGTTATCTTGAAACTATGGCAATGTTACGTTGCTAGTGTTAGAGCTAGTTAGCTCTAAGCTAGCTAGCCACATAGCGTGCCATGCTGTAGAGAATAGTAGTTTCAAATATCTTCACCTATTTATATTTATCTTGTATAGTGTTTTTATTTTATAGATGTCAGCTAGTTTTACAGTGCCCCGCCGTCAGTTAACTTTCCAGCCTGCGGACACGCACAGAAGCAGCAAATTCATCAAAGCTACACCTAACACGGTAAGCCAACAACTAGAGTTTGCTCGCGCTCACCCGTCAAAGTGGGAAGATAAACAGGTGAGCAAGAGGGAAATCTGCAATAACTAACGTTATTATTGTTATTTGACATTATTACCTGGTTTGTTAATTCTCATAACATGAGTTTTGTATCAATTTTAGTAAAATCAATCCTAACATGTTTAGCACATTTTGAACGCTGGCTGCTGGAAAGCATGGAATGTTCAAGTTTAAAGAGCACGTTCTTTCCTCGTGCACATGTTAGGCTACGCAGATCTGTTGGCACAGCAGCCATCTTTACTTACACGAGGGTGCAAATGAGTAGGCAGGTCAAACCTGTTTTCACGTTTTTTAAAGAAGTGATTACATTTGTTGTTATTTAGTAAACTTTTATGTATAAAAATGAATTAATAAATTGTCAGTTTGCCTAAAAGTGACAGTTTTGTTGTCGAGAAATAGATTTAAAATTTACCGGGATGATTTTACCGGGATGATAAAAATTGTACAAACAGTCCTAACTTTATTTTGCTTCGGAAACATGGTTGTTACGATCATTAGAAGCTATTGCATGACATTGTCATGAAAAACACGTTCTAAAACACATTGGTTTTGGGTAGTGTTTTTTTTTTCAGTGTGCTGTGGATATTAGTGATATCACTTTTCTTTTGGTTTTGCAGAACAAGTCCACCCGAGACATCCGAGAACAATATGCCACAGGAATAGTCCATTTGTTTCCCTATTTGAAGGATCTATACACCAAAAATGGCTATGTGAGTATATAAGTTAAATAACTACTTGGACTAATGTTGAGTGTTTAGAAGTATGCAAAATTATTTGTAGTTCTCACGTCCTAAAACCCCACTCTTTGATTAATGAGGCTCGCATGTACACACAAACAGAGGCTGAAGCGCAAAAGAAGGTATGGAGATAATTCCTTATGAAAATTCTCTAGACTTGTTCTAGTGTATTAGTGTAAATATGTGCTAGGCATTGTAAACTTAAAACAGTGATGTGTCCTGGCTACAAATATAGAGCCTATTGGCTGCCACTTGCCAAATCCATCCTCCTTTTCTGGATACGCAAAATAAAAGTAATCTATCTAGCTCATAGACCACAACTCTTCAAAATTGTATATAATTATGCAATGCGTTGTTCACGTAATTTTTTTCAACTTTCAAACATGTACATATTTACACATACATTGCACAAGTCATTCATTATGTTTGTACCTTTGGATGGAGAACTCCTTTTTTGAATTCAACATAGCTCTATATTTGTGTAAATGTTGTTACCTTTTTCATGTTTTGAGTTTTAACTAATCAGTGTTCATGCACAAAGCAATTATCTAGGAACACTAACTATGATATTGAAAGTAGAACTGGCAATTTGGCATGGCGGCTAAAGACCATACAGCGGAAGGGAGCCGAAGAGCGGGTCCCATCTCCCAAGTCAATACTAGGTAAGTGAATTGCTACAAGGAGAATGCATTATCATGAGTATTAATAAATACAATTTTTACACTGTACAATAGCTGTTGATTTTTTTTCTTTTTTCAGTTCTATAAAACTGTATGGACTTTAAATTTACCGGGAGGTTACAAACTGTACAAACAGTCCCAGCTTTATTTAGCTTTGTTACGATCATTAGAAGCTATTGTATAACATTGTCATGAAAAACACGTTCTAAAACACGTTGGTTTGGGGTATTTTTTTGTGTTGCTCAGATATTTTTGGGTTGCTCAAATATTACTGATCACACTTTTCTTTTGGTTTTGCAGAAACTTTGGATGCAGGTGGTGGGCCCACTTCAGCGAGAGAACCCAATGTTGCCGACACAGGAGCAGTGCAAAGAGGCCATTGCTCTTATGAGGCACACATCAGATGAAGCCACGGTGAAGGAAAAGATGAAGAACACATTCTACTTCCATCAGAATACGGTCCATGACCCTGAGAAGGCACCTAATGTTCTCACCACTTTCCCACGGTTTCTGGACATTCCAGGACTGGTAAGACGGGTTGATCCAGGAATCAGACTTAAAAAGGGGTTCTACACTGTGGTTGTTGGCTTGACTAAGCTAGGAGACTACAGTAAAAGTGCCGTAGTCCTGTACAGCCGTGGCAATTATAGCCCCAAAATAATAGCACTACACATCGCCACAAAATTCCCCGTCCTGCATATTTTCCATTGCATGGCAATCGCAAAAGTTAGGTTTACTAATGTTGTCAAATGGTTTAAGCGTTTTGTTATTTTCAAGGCTAGTCATGGATTGTCATAGTGCTTTTCTGTTCCAGATTGAACAAGACTTCTGTCGTCTTTTTGGAGAGGGCACATCCACACAATTTTTAGAGAGATGGCCAACTGCTTTCAAATCAAAAGTCATCAAATGGACTCAGAGCCTTACATCAACACCTAAAATGAGGAGTTGTTGTCCAATTCCCAGTGTTCAGCTGAAGTTACGACAGGTAATGGTGTCTTTTTGAACACTGTCATTATCTTCTCTTCTCAGTTTAATTTAAATGCAGCTGCCAAGTTTGAATTGTGTTGTTAGAAGGCATAAGAATATATGGTTTCTAATGCCTGAATTTCTTCAGGCTGGGACAGTGACATGTCCTCTATCCTGCTCTTTCTTCATCTTCTGCCGCCAACGGCCCGAGGCAAAAAAAAGGCCTGGAAAAATGTCTGCAAATTAAGCAGGTGAAATTCAAAAAGGTAAAGACAGAATGTTTTGTTTCTATGCAATTGTTATTAAAAGTGGCAGCACATGGGAGAGGATTGAATCAATGTTTTGATCTGAGACTTAAGGTCAAGTGGGATTTATAAGTGATAGCGGTGGTAGAATGGCAGACATGCCTTTTGATAATATTGTCTTAGTTGTAAAATGTGAACTATGTTAAAGGCAGGAACCAGTGTACAGGAGCATCTGGGCCACATCGCCAAGAGATGCCAACTCTGTCTGCTTGCCATTGGGACCATGAGAAGTAAAATCCAGTCCTACTTCGTTGTGATGGACAACCATGCCATACCTTGTAAGGCAACAGGCACACTTGTTGCGTTTGACAAGCTCTTTAAAGCTCACTGTGTATTTGGAACAGCTTACAGTGGCGGTCTGGTGAACATGCACACCTTTATCCAAACAACAGTGTTCATCATTGACACTGGCAAAACTAAAGAAATTCCAAGAGTAGCAGAGCTGAGAGCAAGAATGCTGAATTGAAGAAATGATGATCGTTTTTGGGGGGGGGGGAAGGGGGGGGGGGGGGAATGCAATTTGCCAACTATAAATGGCTTTGGGAAACATCTGAAAGTCATCCATGGACTCGTATCAAGGTAGAAGTTTGCGTTTAAAATGTGGCCAGAATGGATGTTTTCATAGTTTTGTCACCTTTTCTGGATTTTTGGCTGCTGGATCCAAGGTTCTTTAAGTCAATTGGGTTAAACACCAAGGGAATTTCTATAGCCCAGATCTGGTGGTTTGTGGGAAAATGGAGCATGACATGCCCACTTTTCACCAAATTATTTCGGTGCTAGCTATTGAAGAAAACATATTTTTAGCTACTCACGCTTTATACAGTGTTTTAACGAGCATTTTTATTCATATAATGTTGAAAAGACCAAGAAAGGTCCTTTCATGTTTAATGTTCAAAATCTTTTATATCACAGGCCATTTGACCTTCAAATGTCGTATGGTGGGGATGATTCTTGTTTGTGTATTGTGCCTTACTGTTACCTTTGAGCTGTAACTAAAATGGCACTTGAGTTGAACTCTTAAGGGAGGAACATGATTTAGTGTCTGCATTTTGATGAACTTTAAAACAAATGTTTTTATTTACTTGTTGACCAGGTATTTTAAACATGTTAACTTGTGATCTTTTGATCAATACTAAGTTATCATTTGTAACATGATTTAATTAAATTTAAAAGTATTTAAGATCCCTGCATGTGAATAAAAGAGCAACTTTAATACCACAGCGTTTTTAGTTTTACTTGATTAATATGGTTCAATAGCAATTTTAATGATTTATGGAAAATATACATTTGTAGTTACACCGCCTGTAGTAGTAACATTAACATTTAAAAATATGGGCCAACACTACTTGGAGTTAAATGTTAATTTCACACAGCCAGAAATATTTACACTTAAGTGTTGAAACTGGCCCAGGAGTGTTGCTCTAGTGTTCATTTTTATTTTTGACATGTGAAACAGTTTTAAATTTCAACACATTCGTGTTAATACTACTCGATAAATCTAACAGTAGAAAGTGTAAATTTAACACTCTGTAGGGTGGGACCACATGTTATCTGAAACAGTATTACATTTAACTCTTAAAGAGTTAGATTAACACTTTCGATTTTACTGTGTATTTTTGGTAGTTATAGTTCGGGACAGTCAGACTGTTTTATTCCTTTCCTTTTGTTTGGCACCGTTCGGATCGATCCCGTGAGTTTACCCTGTGACGCTTGTAAATAAATCATTGTTCATCTTTTTTACGTTCCTCGTTCGGTGTCCCTGTTTATCAATTTACCTCCACCAGCACCCTGGGTAGTGCTAGGCCCTTCCTTGCCCATGGCTGCCTTTGTGAAGGCCTGCTCTTATCAAGAAGAAAACATAACAATTGACAATAATTTAGCTATAAATAAAACGACCTGGCCGCCGGCAGTCAGTTTAAGTCACATTATCCTGACCTGAGGTTATACATGACGTGCCCTAACGGGAGTTGCGGCTGCTGCTGAGGCCGTTGCAGATAGACGCTCAGCGGGAGAAATAACGATTCATTTCACTAAGTAAGTGAGGTTTGCAGCAGTATTATGTGCGCGTTGTTAGAGTATTTTTACAAGACGAAATGAGCATGCGTGTCTATTTTCTGCGCACTACCTTTACAGTACAATCAGCCGCTAGCCGGCAGCTAGCCTCGGTTCCAGAATTCGGTTTGAAAGCCTGGGGAAGTGTGATAGTGAAAGTGCGCAGTGTTGCCAACTCTTGGGAGACAAATAAGCAACTTCACCTTACAAAACAAGCCCAACACTATTATGCCCATATATTTATAATAAAAAAATATTAAAATAGGGGTGTGAACATGTAAACATTTTCCATAAGTCCTTTCCATAGTCCTCACTTTATCTGGTTTTGGAAATACAGTTAGCTTTTAGGATGACTAGAATTGAAGATATCGCATTACATTGTCCTGAATTCATTCTAATCAAATAGAATCTTGAGTCGAGTCAGTCGTACCATCAGATTGTCAACCATGTCCCTACGTTTATTTCTAGAGTATGATTGTGGTAATTGACCGTGTTCAAATGCACGTAAAATGATGCAATCTATTTATAATGCCAAAGCTATTACGGCAAGAGTTTTACACAGATCTATTTGGCCGCCCCTCGATCCACTTTCTTTAAGCTCTACTGTCATCGTGAATAACCGTGAGAGATTTTAAAATGTATATAATTCATTTAATGTATGTGCAAACATTAAGAACCTACAGAACAAAAATAAAACGAACAACTTTGCGGAATAATAGCTCAACAACTGTTCCAGAAAGCCTAACATATAGTTCACATACATAGGCCTTACTACTTGTTATAGGCTTGTGCGGAAATTCGTGGTAGAGCGAATTACACCTAAAAGCAACTTAGAAGTTGCAGCTGTCATGTAGATGTAGATTCTCCCTTCCCTTGCTTACAACGTAATGGACCTGGCCTCCGGCTGGGCGCCATTTTTCATCCTGGGAATTTGGTGATTCCCCCTCCAATGAAGGGAAGGGAACGTGATGAAGCAAGGATTTAGAATGAATAGAGTGGGCCAGGGATGACGTATTTTTGTACCAACCCGGAAATCAGAATCGCTATGGGTTCCCTCGACAAACAGGAAAGTTTACTATCACCTTGCTAGCTAGCAGATATTTTCAATCTAAGTTTTCTGTTTTTCAAATAGAAAGTATTTTAGACCGGGCAGCGCGGTGGCTCAGTGGTTAGCACTGTTGCCTCACAGCAAGAAGGTTCTGGGTTTCAACCCCACCTGACCTAAGGGCCTTTCTGTGTGGAGTTTGCATGTTCTCCCTGTGCCGGCGTGGGTTTCCTCCGGGTACTCCGGTTTCCTCCCACAGTCCAAAAACCATGCAAGTTAATTGGTGACTCTAAATTGCCCATAGGGTGTGAATGTGAGTGTGAGTGGTTGTCTGTCCCTATATGTGTTGGCCCTGTGATAGACTGGCGTCCTGTCCAGGGTGTACCCTGCCTTACGCCCTGTGTTGGCTGGGATAGGCTCCAGCCCCCCCGCGACCCTGTAAAACAGGATAAGCGGTAGAAGATGAGAGAGAGAGAGAGAGAGAGAGAGTATTTTAGACCCTATTCTTGTTTAGGTTACTGTAGTACAGGCCGCAAACCTTTGTTGCATAACCATTTTTCCAAATTACTGCTATTATCTATAGAGTCTGGATTGTAAGGTTTGAGTCACTAACATTCTTGGCTACTGTTGCACCCTTTTTTCCAAAGACATTATATTGGAACTTGGTCTTGGTCTTGAAAGATGAGGTGATAGTGAGAGCACGATGTCACACGCCATTGCTATTTTTAGATATAAGGAAATTATTTTTGGGGGGCAGCAAAACATACATTTTTATGTCTCTATTAATAGGTTACACTTGAATTCCGTGGTACTTAAGTGCATGTCATGTTTATGCTCTGCTGGGAAAGCATTATGTAATCACATAGTGGCACGTCTTTTTAAAACTACTCACTACAGTACAGTACCATTGCCTTCAAGACTGTGCCATTACCTCTGTCATGCACTGCAGACCTGGCACTGGCCTCGGACACAGGTTATATATTAGGCTAACATTTGTTACACAAGATAAAGTTGGACTAGCAGTTTCTATTGCCTTTTGTCAATAGATTTTTTATCATAATATTTATATGGATGTCTTAAGTTATAAACCTTGAGGCAGAATTTAATAACTCTTGAGTTATCTGTCCCCCCCCCAAAAAGGAACTTACCAGTACAATGTCATGAAAAGCACCTAATGTACTAGTGCTACCGAATTCAAAATTTTATTTTTTTTAATAAGGTGTATGTTTAAAACATTTTCTTTCTTTAATGTAAACTATGTACATTTATTCAGGACAACATGTAAGTCATAAAAGTCTACAGACTGCTTCACAAGATGAACTTAATTTCAAAAGGTGATTATTATACCTTCATGCAAAAAAGAACATAAAAAAAACGTACAGAACGTACATGGATGCATATTCAGTTTTCAATATAACTAATGACCTCTCCTGGGGACCATCACCTTAACGTGGTGGAGAGGTCTGTGTGCCTCTGTGAACCTGAGGGCTGTATTGCCTGGAACCTTGTGTTCCTGGTAGGGTCTCCCATGGCAATTTGGTCTCAGGTGAAGGGCCAGACAAAGAATGGTCCCAAAAACACCTCATGGACAAGCGAGGAAGAAGTGTAGATACCCGGCCCGGAGGAAGCCCGGGGTCCCCTCCTGGAGCCAGACCCAGGAGGAGGACCCGTCAGCGAGCGCCTGGTGGCCGGGCTTGCCACGGAGCCCGGCCGGGCACAGCCCGAATAAGCAACGTGGAAAACACCATCTCCGTCTTAACTTCTCCATCCCGTGGGCTCACCACCTGCGGGAAGAACCAATGGGGTCGGGTGCGCTGCCAGAAAGGTGGTAGTGAAGGTAGAGGGTCTCGACGGACCAGACCTGGGTGGCAGAGGCTGGCTTTGGGGACGTGGAACGTCACCTCTCTGGGAGAAAGAGCCGGAGCTTGTGCGGGAGGTGGAGCGCTACCAGTTGGATCTGGTGGGGCTTACCTCTACGCACAGCCTCGGCTCTGGTACCTCAATCCTGGACAGGGGTTGGACTCTATTCTTCTCCGGAGTGGCCCAAGGTGCGAGGCGCAAGGTGGGAGTGGGGATACTTATAAGTCCCCGGCTGAGTGCCTCTATGTTGGAGTTTATCCCGGTGGATGAGAGGGTGGCCTCCCTACACCTGCGGGTCGCGGGGAGGAAAACTCTGACTGTTGTCTGCGCCTATGCGCCAAACAGTAGTGTGGAGTATTCGGCCTTCTTGGAGACCCTGGATGGAGTCCTGCATAGGGCTGCTGGTGGGGACTCCGTAGTCTTACTGGGAGACTTCCACGCACATGTGGGCAATGATGGAAACACTTGGAGGGGCGTGATTGGGAGGCACGGCCGCCCGGATCTGAACCCGAGTGGTGGCTTGTTATTGGACTTCTGTGCTAGTCATGGACTGGCCATAACGAACACCATGTTCGAACATAAGGATGCTCATAAGTGTACTTGGTACCAGAGCACCCTGGGCAGAAGGTCAATGATCGATTTTGTTATCGTGTCATCGGATCTGAGGCCCTATGTTTTGGACACTCGGGTAAAGAGAGGGGCGGAGCTGTCAACTGATCACCATCTGGTAGTGAATTGGGTCAGGTGGCCGGGGAAGCCTCTGGACAGACCTGGTAAGCCCAAACGTGTAGTGCGGGTGAACTGGGAACGTCTGGAGGAGGCCCCGGTACGGGAGGCCTTCAACTCACACCTCCGGCGGAGCTTCTCTTGCATCCCTGTGGGGGCTGGGGGCATAGAACCAGAGTGGGCAATGTTCAAAGCCTCCATTGCTAAAGCCGCGCATGAGAGTTGTGGTCTCAAGGTCTTGGGTGCCTCAAGGGGCGGTAATCCCCGAACACCCTGGTGGACACCAGGGGTCAGGGGAGCCGTCCGACTGAAGAAGGAAGCCTTCCAGGATATGTTATCCCGGGGGACACCGGAAGCAGTTGCAAGGTATCAACAGGCACGGAGGACTGCAGCCTCGGCGGTGGCAGAGGCGAAGCAGCGGGTGTGGGAGGAGTTCAGAGAAGCTTTTGTGGGAGGTGCTGCAGGAGTATGGGGTGAGGGGGTCACTACTTAGGGCCATCCAATCTCTGTACTCCCAAAGCGAAAGCTGTGTCTGGGTTCTCGGCAGTAAGTCAAACTCGTTTCCGGTGAGGGTTGATCTCCTACAGGGCTGCGCTTTGTCACCGATTCTGTTTGTGACATTCATGGACAGGATTTCAAGGCGCAGCCGCGGGGGAGGAGGGCTGCAGCTTGGTGAGCTAGGGATCACGTCACTGCTTTTTGCGGATGATGTGGTACTGATGGCGCCATCAGCCTGCGACCTTCAGCACTCATTGGATCGGTTTGCAGCCGAGTGTGAAGCGGCTGGGATGAAGATCAGCACCTCCAAGTCTGAGGCCATGGTTCTCAGCAGGAAACCAATGGAGTGTTTACTCCAGGTAGGGAATGAGTCCTTACCCCAAGTGAAGGAGTTTAAGTATCTTGGGGTTTTGTTCTCGAGTGACGGGAAAATGGAACGTGAGTTGGGCCGGAGAATCGGAGCAGCGGGAGCGGTATTGCAGTCGCTGTATCGCACCGTTGTAACGAAGAGAGAGTTGAGCCAAAAGGCAAAGCTCTCAATCTTCCGGTCTATCTTTGTTCCTACTCTCACCTATGGTCACGAAAGATGGGTCATAACCGAAAGACCGAGATCACGGATACAAGCGGCCGAAATGAGTTTCCTCTGGCGGGTGGCTGGCTTCTCCCTTAGGGATAGGGTGAGGAGTTCAGTCATCCGGGAGGGACTCGGAGTAGATCCGCTGCTTCTTTGCGTAGAAAGGAGCCAGTTGAGGTGGTTCGGGCATCTAGTTAGGATGCCACCTGGCCGCCTCCCTAGGGAGGTGTTCCAGGCACGTCCAGCTGGGCGGAGGCCACGGGGCAGACCAAGGACCAGGTGGAGGGATTATATCTCCATGCTGGTCGGGGAGCGCCTTGGAATCCCCCAGTCAGAGCTGGCGGATGTGGCCCGGGAAAGGGAAGTATGGGGCTCTCTGCTGGAACTACTACCTCCGTGACCCGATCGGATAAGCGGACGAAGATGATGATGATGATATAACTAATTAACACTACATTTACATAGCACTACTATGTATAAGGCATCAGACTGGTTTATCCCCTTGGATATAAAGAGGTCCCTGATAGGTGGACATTATGCAACAGGCATACTCACAGCTAATGGACTGACCCAACCATAGAAAGAGGAACAAGCCCATCCCAAGTATGGTACTCCTTCACACTGCGTACGGCCATCTCTACTAAAATCCTGAGACGGGCAATAGCCTGGGTGTCCTCCATGCTGAGCTGAGTAGAGGTCTTTATTGGAGGGATAATGAGTGTTGGAGTTGATGAGTAATCATACACTATATAAAAAGTGAACACTTAACACAAAGCGTAAGTATAAACTTGTTACAGCACAAGCAGGTAGGCAGGTAGCTTTGTCGATGCCTGTTACCTGTTGCAAAATTTGCCGCTAGCAAACTTACTTTCCATCTAAGGCAGTTACAGAATGGTGACATGATCGATAACATTACAAAAAAACGATTGTAAGTAAACATAATTAGTCTTAACTTTACCTTTCGAAATATCTTCAAGTTGAGCATTGAAGTTTTTGTTGAGAAGCCTCCTGCGCGAAGGTAAGACGAAACTAAAGATAGCCTGCTTTGCTGAAAAGAGAAAGTTAGCTGACGTCATCGTGAAAAGGGCATCTTCCGCTGACCGGCAGCGTGAATTTGCATGTGAAGCTAAATATTCAGTTTCACCAAGCAAACATTTAACATTTATATTTATATTTAACATTTAACATTTAAATTTAACATTTGTATTTACATTTAACATTTACATTTACATTTAACATTTAGATTTAACATTTACATTTACATTTACATTTAACATTTATATTTATAATAAAAATGTGTATTTAATATTTAACATTTAACATTTAACATTGAACATTTAGATTGAACATTTAAAATGTAACATTTAGATTTAAAATGTGTATTTATTATAATATTATATTATTTAACAATTTATTTTTTTTACAAGAAAAGTTAATATGATAAAGTGCCCAACAATTCCTGTAAATCTGGTAAAAAGGGGAAAATTCACACCACTTATTTAAACGTGTGGAGCCAAATGTTGCTGTTAATTTCAACGTGCGGCACTCAATCAGTGCCCCATAAAATGTATAATTTATTGCAAGAACCTATCTTTATTTGCCATTGATTCCCATTTTAACAGGTTTAGGAGACATGGCTGCCAAATTTGGACATTCAAGGATTACTATTTTGCACAACAATTTTATCTCTATGCGTCCTACTAGATAACTTTGCAGGAAAATAGTTGACTTTTGAGAACTGCCAGATCCACAGATATAGTTCATTAATTGAACACCGGTTTTTCAGTTTTAACTGGGTTAGCCACCTAAGCTAGTAGTTTGATGTGGAAGATGTGCAAAATCATAATATCGACATCTTGCAACTCTTCTCCCACAAACTAATTAGTGATCTCCTCGTTGGACAGCTGTTCCTGTGCCACACTGATTGCCTAAATCTGAGTTTGATTGGATCTGCGTTCACCTACACCTCCTTAGAACTTCCAGGATCAGACTCGTTTTGAATCTGAATGTGTTGTTGAGTTGAATTTGAAAACTCAATCTGAATGCATCTCAGACATTGAATAAATAATGTATTGTTACTATTGAATTTAAAGCTTGTAAACCTGATCCATTGGAAATGAATTTCGTAATTAGCATTTGAAACTGAACAAAATATATTTGAAATTGAATAAGAATACAATGTTGAAACTGAATGTAGGAATTCAGTTTCAGTTCATGACAATCAATGTCAAGAGGTCAAATATGCATTACATTTTGGAATTCAATAATTCAAAATGTGTATCTCTTATTCAATTAAATGGAATTCAAATTCAAACTCCGGTGGCACCAATTTATATCCGTAGTTTAATGGAGACATTGTATTTGTGTGCATCAACAAAGAAATTGATTTGCAATGAACAATATAATGGTGTATCGATTATAATTCACTGAATGTAAATCTTTGACAAGAATACTTTGCCTCGCGCATCTGTTTTATGATATGATAATTACATCAAGCAAACGGTAGGGGTCGCCAAAACCACCTCCTACAGAAAAACTGCATATAGCAACTTTAGCTATGGTGTTTTGCTGCAGGTCAGGTATGAGCTGTTTTGGGCACTGTATCTTCGGTGCTGAGAACATTCAAAATGTTTAGAGAATTGTGCCAAAGCAATAAAAAACCTGTATAAGCTAAGTTGATGCAATTTTAAATATATATATTAACTGAGCAAAGAGCCAAATAAAAGCCAAATGAACCGGTTCTTTATGGTGAACGGATCCAAATGAGCCAAAATGCCCATCACTAGATGTAAGTACTTGGTGGACTTCACGTTTTTTAACGTGTGCAACGTTGAGCGTTGTGATGTGGCCAACATTAACGTTTTGACATTACATTATTTAAATTAAGTAGAACAACCAACACATTGCATATCTGTTGTTTCCTTTTATTAAAATTAGGCACACCACCACCCTCTGCATCCCTGACACAAGAAAGAAGAGCAAGGGTTGCCAATGTTATGATGTAGGTCCTTGGGACACCACTTTATATTTCTGTGAGTGGTTGGTTCAAATAACATTTAAACGAATTCTAACAGGTTGGTTCAGATATGAACTGTCAAGTTTATCTCAGCACGAAATTTTCATGTTGGATATTCAAGAGACAATTAGGTCACCCAAAATCACCCATCAGAACAGACATTCAATCAGAATTGTTTTTTATACGCAGTGAATGCAAATGTTCAAATTCTGACTCATTAGGTCTGCAAAGAAAATGTAAGTACCATTAAACCTTCGTTATTTCAATTTCAAATGCATGGAAATCCTAGAATTGTGGGCACACCATTTGGCAGCCCCTTGCTATGCACAAACCTTGCATGACTTGTCCCTGCGTCTTTTGGCAGTACATCTGTCAAGCACCAGGCAGAAGTGTTCTACTTACGAACCTTTAAATTATTTGGTTCAAATTGAAATAATTATGGGATTTAACTTCAGTAATCACATTGATCAACTTGTTTAAGCACGCCATGAGCACAATATACTCATTTTGATCTTGGAGGGTGGTATCAAAATATACTGGCGCATGCCAGCATGTACCGTGATTTTTAATGGTTTTCTGGATAGTTTAACATGTGGTGAATACTGCTATTTTTGGAATTAAGAAACTGCAGATTTCAATAAGAAAATGAAGTGATATATTCCCTCAAGGATAGAATAGCTGTTGCTTAAATAATCTTACAGTTGCCCTACTTGGAACTTTTTAGTTTGAGTAGCAGTCACAAAATAACATCAATTTGAGTTCTTTAAAACATTTATTTGAAATAAGTTTCTTTCATTTTGCAGAGTGTAAAATGCACCCAAAAAGCCACCTGAGGGAAGTCTACATCTTTAAATTAAAAAACAAAGTGTACATACAGTACAAAATTCTCTTACAAAATTGCAGTTTGTTTATAATATATATTTATATTTCAATCTTAAACAAACATTTAAATAAAGGCTCAGAAAGTAAACAAATTCCCCAACATAAAAACATTTTCCCTTAAATTTAAAGCTGAAAAAACTTGAAGACCCTGTTTTCGTTTCCACCATAAATATACATCTCTCTCTATATATATATTCTCTGTGCTAGTGTTCCACCAGACAATCAAAATTATTGCAAAGTAGTATAGTCCTACTATAAAACATTGGGAGAGAAATACAGGTTCCTTTCATTTATATGCTCGATAGGCTGTGTAAAAGTCTGTTCCGTTACACAAGCTTAGTTGAAATCCCTTGTTTCTTGAGTTTTTTCTTTCATAAACTGTGCGGTTACAATCCAAATGACAATTCTGAATTCCAGTTTTGCTTGTGACTCAAACACAATTTTCCCTGACTGTAAAACTGTACGCTGTGATATTTAGACTTGGTCAGCGCCGATATGGGTGGAATCCCTGTACATTGTGATTCGGTCCTCGTCCAAATGGAGTTGCAGCAGTCTGAGGTCCCGCCGCAGTTTGTGCTGTAGGTGCCCCATAGGAGGAAGGCTGCTGGTTAGGGTCCGCAAAGCTATGGGCAAACCCACTCAGGTCCTGACCATAGGCTGCAAAGAATAAAGTAGGTAGAAAACAGGTGTTATTACAAGGTTTAACTATGTTAAACTATTACTATTTTAAAATTATAAAATAATTACAGATTTCAATTGGAAAAAAAGTTATCAGTTCATCATTTTTATCAAATGGAAAAAACCTTTGACGCATAAGTGGAAGTCGAATATTGTATTTGCATCAGCTCTATTTCATAAAATGCATAGATAAAACATTTATTTTGAATTAAAGTAACAAACAGGTGAAGACTTTGAGAAACACAATACAAACATCCAGTGCGGACAGCAAAGTATTATTTATAGACTTGAGGACACGGAAGAAAAAAGATGAATGAAATGAAGACCAAGTATACCGGTATACTGAACAAAACTGGATAAAAGATTAGGAAGATTACCAAGCCAACATAATTCATGTCTACAATGGAAAACTACGATATGAAGAAAAATAAAACTATGAGTAAGGGAACTGACAACACATAGGACTGCACCATAAAACTTTTCCCAACAATTAGATCATCCTTTTTTACCAGCAAAGTAATGCATAGGGAGAGAGGGGACACAGAGGATGTTGATGTTCTTTAAATAATAAATTACAGCTACTGAGAGAAGTTCATATTTTGGAGGTGCGTTTGTTGTTGCTTGATAGTAGATCAGATTTTTGAACATGTTTTGTTAGTTCATTTAATGATATCAACACAAACCATAGCTGTATTTTAGTATGCTTAAAAAAAAAAAAAAAAAAAGTATATATGCACAAATAAACAAACTCCGCATACAAAACATTGCATGACGCAAAATAAGCAGATAATTAAGTTGCACCTATACCATACTATCTAGTTTTTGGGTTGGAGAAGACGATGCTCACACCTACCTGCACTATATCTTCCCTGCTCATCCTGAACATAACTCTGAGAAGGACGCGTTGGTCCGTAGGCGGAGGGGTCCTGAGGGTAGTTACCCAAGCCTATCAGGAAGATGAGGAGACCAGGTTGACTGAACCCAGATACAGCGGGCCTACATTTAACAGTCCTTTCATGATCAAGCTACCCGTTTAATACTTCTGGACTTAACACTTGTTTCTTACTCTCCTGTGGCTACTCTTTGACTGATCAATGACTGCTCAGATCCATTCAAAGTAAAACCAAAAAAAAATATTTTTCTAGAATGTCCTTTGTTTTCTAAGGTGGCCACTGAAGGAAACACCAGCAAAACACACTGATAAAAAGGGCTAGATGGATGCAAAGCACATGAAACACTCCACCAAATGGAACCCTATTGTAAGCGAGCAATCACACATTTATAAAAAGATTTAAAAAAAACAAGTGAAGATGGGTTATGATGAAAAGACCACGAGAATGCATTTCCATCAACCTTTAAGGTGAGTATACATTGTTTAAATCAAAACAGATTTTAGTTCACTTGCCACATTTTATCAGTAAAGGTAAACATGGTAGGGATGAGGAGACCTTTTTAATAGCTACATAAATACAACATTTAAGTCATAAGTGGCAAGGTAAAACAAACAAAAAAATCCCTAGGCTGATGACAACCCTTTTTAATTAGGCACGTTCTCAAGAATTTGGTCCGGCAGTGAAGGCCAAAGATCGAGATACTTTTGGGGGCTGGTTGTAAGATGCTTTGTTTTGGATAAAAGAAAGTAATGCGACGTTAAGAGAAATACTATGATTGTGGAAGCAGTGTTTTTGCTAATCTAATTAAAAAAAGCTTTATTAGCACTCTATTATCTAGTCATAGATCAAAAAATGTTGCCCAGTGATGCATCTAGTGGCTGCCATTACAGAACATACTTTTTCAATTGTGTTAAATTAAATCTAACATTCTCAGTAAAGCAACGGTTTTATCCAGCCAAATACCACAAGAGGAAGATATGGATGGTAACAACTTGTTAGCTTCTCTGTTGGAGTCCATCACTTCAGTGGGTAGACCTGAGTCTGAGTGTAGGACAGAGAAGATACTACACGGGGGGAGAAGAGGTACCATCACCTTGAGAGCAAGATAGCATAAGAGAGGGGATGTCTGTGGCCCTTAGTCAGTCATTTAAATAAAAAAAATTATAAAAAAAGCATCAAGAATTTAAACAGGATGTAATTGCTCTGACGAATACACCTGAAGACAGAACACAAGTCTACTGGCAAGATAAGCTTAACGTTTTTGTAATTTTCAGTGATTGCGAATACTTTTTTATTGCTTATTTTTACAGGGACAGTAGATGCTCTAGTCCAGCTATTTCCAAAGTAGGGTGACCAAGTGGGTATGCAAAATTTGAAAAAAGAAAAGTGCATTCCCAAAAACTGCCATCTCAGTACCAAAATTAAATGTATCCAACCTAGCAATGGCTAGAAACATTTGTAATAAATCATTTTCATAGTACCCTATGTCAACTAGGTAGGCATACAAAACCGACAGCATATGGGAGCGCACACTGACAGTAGGTGAGTATCGCGCAGAGTTGTTAAACTCGGCTGGAATGCATTTCTTGAAAGGCTTTTCTTGAATAAATGTTGACTAAGCCTGAGCCTACACAATCCATTAATTATGTTTAAAATAAGATAAATGTGGAAAAACTGATTTAATAATTTGATCACCACCGGTTTAATTTTTAAATGACAAGATCCATTAGCGCTGACAAAAACTGGATTTGTTATCCCTATTCTTCTTCCACCAACTCACGCAACCTATCAACTTCTGAGCAAGAGACTCATTGAAATATCGACCAACGGGGCAATGAAAATTGAGTTTAATCAGAAGTCATTGGCAGATTACTGGATAGCTATGCACGCTGAGTATCCTGAATTGGCAAATCGCGCCGTAAAGATTGTAATGCCTGTAACATAACGTTGCCTGAATCTTAAGCGATTCAATTCACAGCTTTTTGCGGGTTTGCAGTGTTTTTTGTCCCATTATTATTTTTGTTTTTTTTATGTATTATTTATTATTAGTTATTTCCCTTTTTTGCACCTGAGGTACAACACACTCCAATAGGTGTGCCGATATTTTCTCTTCCCACATAGTATTACAACTGCCGCAGACCAGCAGTGTGCCACTGAGGAATCTAAATGGCCTACTTTAGATAGCTCAGCTTTATAGCAAAGTTTAAAGATACCATGTGTTTTTTTGACTGAAGAATCTATTCTAGTCTTAACACTTCATCAAATGTGTATGAGTGCCAAGTCAGCTTGATGAATTGTGTTGGTGTATTTGTGTTTATTCTGTCATGTGGCATAAATATAGAGAATCCACTGATCACTTTTTTGAAATACAAATAAAATGTAGGAATTGGTATTAGTAATTTTCTTTGATATATTTATACTACGTGTGCGTGTGTGTGTGTGTGTGTACTAGGGGTTGCAGTGTGAACTGGTTAGTCGCAGAGCAGCTGATGCAGTTGCCTGGGGTCTCAAAGGACCGAACATGTCAAATCGCCAAGGGCAGTTAAGAACGTTTTAACATATATTGAGACAGATTTATATCACACGCGCGTATTTGTAGGCCAACATGCTAAATTACTCTGAGAATAGGTCTCTCTCTCATCTTCTACCGCTTATCCTGTTTTACAGGGTCGCGGGGGGGCTGGAGCCTATCCCAGCCAACACAGGGCGTAAGGCAGGGTACACCCTGGACAGGACGCCAGTCTATCACAGAATCTGAGAATAGGTGAGTGAAATAATTGGTAAGAGCCTCGTCCAACTCCTAACATAAATTGGCGAAGGCACCATGTCTCTGCCGCTGCTGTAGATGGCGCCAGATCCTTGGTTTCCTAGCTTTCTTTCTTTACAGTTTATTTAAGTATCACTGCAAACACTGCCAACAAGTCACTGTCACTGTCATCCATTTCTTTATTTTTTTCTTGCCAGGTAAACAAGTACAGAAATCCAGCTAACCCATGTAATACAACGTATCAAAGCAGAAGTAGTGCGATATGACTGTGCGTTGTTAAGGAAACGGTCATCTGTCTGAGCGTGTCGCTTTGGTGTGAACGACTCAGTTGTAGAACGTTTACAATCAGACGTTCAGGACTCTGTACCAAGTTGCAATCAGTCTCATTGCGAATCTTTGGTCAAAACCGGCCTTAAGGCTTTTTCAACGCGCCTAAGCCTTCTTTCTATAAGAGATCGTGCAAGAAAACACTTGTAAAAATGGTTCAAAATTATCCTTTCATTTATTGATGCAATTCGGTCAAACCACCAGCTGGTGCCACAAGACTATTATTACAATACACGCAATAGCAGTGGGAAACAAAGAAGATGGTTGCACTAGCCCTCCTATTGTGTAAGAAAATGGTTTACACCTTTAGTGTTAGTGAGACAAATTTGACCTCGGTCAAAATGTATCATCAAGCACTGACACACATACTGATTACCATCTAGTAAAGTGTTGCACTTCATAATAGTAACGTATTATTCATTCGTAACCAAGAAATATGTATTTACTTTTGTATTTGATGGATGAAGAAAAACGGTAAATATACTGTAATAGAGTATTATTAAACAACTTATATTAAACTTAATTAAAAAAACAAAATGTTTTCTCGCTAATCATAAGTTCAAATGAGCAATTATAGTGACATCTCGTGTTATAAGTCCGAATCGACCCGTATACACCGCCATATAAAATTATGAATTAAATAAATTCAGTTCACAAAATCAAGACTTTTTTCTCAATCTATATATTTGATGCTGCATACCACTCTATGGGTCACTGATATTCAAAAGTGGGTCACATTTGACCCATAACATCACAGATGTAACATTATAGTTCATAGGCTTTAAAAACAAGAAAACAATGATTAATTGGTTTTGTTGTGTTAATTAAGTAATTGTTGAGGATGTAATGAAACCTTTTTATTATGAAACAAAACATAAAGGTGTGTTTGAAACATCTAAACTTGAAAACGGGTAAAAATTGAACCTAACACAATAGGAGGACTGGAGGAAAAAATCTGAAATCTTGCACAGACGCATAAAGCGGCATAAAGCTGATATTGACGCTAAATGGTTGGTCCTAGGGGTGGGCGATATGAACAAAAATTCATATCACAATATTTCCTGCGGTCTGGACATTAACGATATAATATCACGATCTACAAACTTATATACACAGAAAGGGAGACATTTCAATGTATATGTTTGGAATCCTGTGGTAAACATGAAAAAAACAGTTATCGGACCTACATAAATGCGCATTGTAATAAAGATTGGTTTTCAATTTTATTAAACCAAACAGGATATAAAATTGGTCAAAGTATGTATAGAAAAAGCTTTTTTCTAAGTAGACAACAAATGCCAAACACGAGACTAAAATAATATATGAATAATACAAATGTAATATTAGTGCAAGCAGTGATTAGGTGGCTGGCAATATTACCGAAAACATGAAAAGGAAGTAAAAAAAACAACAAATATATAAAATAATAAATAAAAATAGGAAAACAAAAAAAAACAGGAGAAACATCAGGGTGGAATTAAATAGTATACTATAGTCATAGTAATATAAGCAAAGGTGGAGGATGTTGCACACCAACCAACCCCCCCACCACCGTCAGTAATCTTTAGATGTTGTGCAAAGTTCGAAAGATGATTTTTGGCTTAATAATTAAGATATCAACTAGCTAAATATCGTTTGCATAGAATAGGAATATGAAGATGAAAAAAGATAAGGAAGCAGTACAATAGGATAGTGAAAAGTTAAACAGGGAGACAAATGATTGAAGTGGAAATATCAGTCAAATCCAAAGGTTTTGCCGTCGCCACAATATAAACTATATGGCCAAAAGTATGTGGACACCCCTCCAAATCATTGAGTTCAGGTGTTTCAGCCACACCCATTGCTAACAGGTGCATACATTCAAGCACATAGCCATGTAATCTCCATACACAAACATTGGCAGTAGAAGGGGTCGTACTGAAGAGCTTAGTGACTTTAAACATGGCACTGTCATAGGATGCCACCTTTCCCACAAGTCAATTTGTGAAATTTCTGCCCTCCTAGATCTGCCCTGATCAACTGTAAGTGATATTATTATGAAGTGGAAGCGTCTAGGAGAAACAACAGCTCGACCATGCACACTCACAGAGTGGGGCCCCTGAGTGCTAAAGCATGTAGCGCGAAAAAAATCGCCTATCCTCCGTTGCATCACTCACTACAGAGTTCCAAACTGCCTCTGGAAGCAACATCAGCACAAGAACTGTGTTGGGAGCTTCATAGAATGGGTTTCCATGGCCGAGCAGCTGCACACAAGCCTAAGATCACTATGCGCAATAAAAAGCGTTGGCTGGAGTGGTGTCCAGCTCACTGCCGCTGGTCTCTGGTGCAGTGGAAACACATTCTCTGGAGTAATGAATCACGCTTCACTATCTCGCAGTCTGATGGACAAATCTGGGTTTGGTGGATGCCAGGAGAACACTACCTACCAGAATGCATAGTGCCTACTGTAAAGTTTGGTGGAGGAGGGATAATGGTCTGGGGCTGTTTTTCAGAGTTTGGGCTAGGCCCCTTAGTTCCTGTGAAGGGTAATGTTAATGCTACAGCATACAAAGACATTTTAGACAATTGTATGCTTCCAACTTTGTGGCAACAGTTTGTGGAAGGCCCTTTCCTGTTCCAACATGACTGTGCTACTGTGCACAAAGCAAGGTCCATAAAGACATGGTTTGACGAGAGTGCCGTGGAGGAACTCAAGTAGCCTGCACAGACCCCTGACCTTAGCCCAATTGAACACCTTTGGGATGAATTGGAACGCCAATTGCGAGCCAGACCTTCTCGTTCAACATCAAATTCCCACAGTCAAACTCCAAAATCTTGTGGAAAGCCTTCCCATTAGAGTGGAGGCTGTTATAGCCGCAAATGGGGGGGGGGCAACTCCATATTAATGCACATGGTTTTGGAAGGGGATGTCCAACAAGCTCATGTAGGTGTGATGGTCAGGTGTCCACATACTTTTGGCCATATAGTGTATATAGGCCTATCCCCAGATCTATTCAGCTGTCATTACAATCATGCATTTACAGTAGGCCCTCAAATATTATTATTACGTTGATCAAAAACGGAAGTAGGCCTAGGCTTTGGGTCATCTGTGTGTCATTCAAGTAATCTTCTTTCTACTTCACACTACTTGGCACACGAATATTTTCATTTAACGGGAGAAAGAGGAAGAGAGTGCACTGGTTATGGATTTACACTGTACTATTAGCCTAATCGCGAACTCACAAAACATATGCAGTGCAGATAATGGCATTTTCACTGAAAGATTTAGATGATACAAAACAACGTCATCTTTAACTATTATTTTAGAGAAGAAAGTGTAAAAACTAAAGTTGGCCAATATAGCAATACAGCTTTTTGCTAGTGTAAAACAACCCGTTAAAAAATCCATAACAAAACAATCAATGAGATATTTTTGGCTAGCTTGCATAGCCTGCCTAACAATGTTAATTCCTCAAAAAAATGGTTTAGGGGTCTAGGCTAAGGTTCGAATATCTTCAAGTGCTGCTCGATTATGGTAAAAACCATAATCACGATTATTTTGGTCAATATTGAAATCACGATTATTTAACACTAGTTTATTCTCACTCATTGAATTTAGAAACATCATGCATCATGCACTTCAAAAAAATATATATATATTTACAGATTTTTATAAATATGATTGAACTGAAATGACAAAAATCATTGTCTTCAAAATAACAAGGCCTTTCCACAGGGATATGGAGTAGGCAGCCAGTCGGAAAAAGAAACCAGCTGAAAATTCAAACGACATGAGGTTTTGCTGGTTACCTTGCAGTGAAAGAAATGTGGCTCTAGTTAAGGCTACGGGCAGTCAAGCAAGCTTCCCTCGAGACTGACTTGACTAAACTTATAACAGGCAGGTCTATTTTAATCAAGTGAAATGTTAAAATTTGTTGTTAAATGGTAAACATAAGTTATGATAGCTAAAGTTCGTCAATATAGGCACGTTTCTCTATTGCATTGTTTTGAAGTGGAGGCTAGTGAGCGTAAATGTGCATGCATAACGAATCGCAAATTTGTCAAAAGATAAAACATTATATAAAGTAGTCGCTTGATCTGATAGGACGGTATCGATGTAACTGACTATGGCTAATGTTAGCGTTTAAACGTGCACTGCTGTAAATAAAACGAAAGGGATGCGTTGGATGAATGAATTCACAAAACGCAAGCAACATTGCGAAATTAAATGCGTCACAATGATCGTTTTTTCGCGATTATTTTGTTTTCATAATCGTTGGAAGCCAAAATTGTAATTAAAAATGTTTTTATTAAACGCCCAGCCCTATCTTCAAGTCCTAAAAACGGCCATGAATAGCAGGCTAAAACTGACCTCGCAAGCCTTAGACATTCAGATATATCATTTGAAATCCAGTACCTGGGAATGATACACATTCAACAAAGTTTTGAAAATATGGTGATGAACATTGTCGAAATAGTGAAATATGAGAAAGGACGATGAATCAATGAGATATGACAAAGTGAATGTAGAGTAGCACTGAGCTCATTTGAGATGGCAACATTAGACTGTTCATTATAAAGTGTCTTACAGTAAGATGTTTTTTTGTCATTAAGGGTCATAGCCCAAAGGGCTATACCCTTATAGTTATTGTACCGCTTTATTCTTCCCTATTATTAAAGTTCCCAGCCCGAAGGGCGTAGAACCTTATAGTTATTGTGCTCCTTTAATCTTCCCTATTATTAAGGGTTATAGACCGAAGGGCTAAACCCTTATAGGTATTGTACTGGTTTATTCTCTTTTTTTCCTGGCGTCGCTCAATTTCCCGTGAGCTGCTTTATGCCGGAGACTTGAAATTGTGCATACTGGTCCGTACCGGTAACCGCTACTCCCAAACCAAAGATGACCCACATTGACCTGATGGTGTGGCTATAACAAATGAAACAAATGTCAAACTTTGAAATACCTTATCTCCTACACCATGACTTGGGGTCACCAAATTTAGCATTTAGGTCCTTTTCCACATGCTGAACCAAAAAGCATCTTGGGACCCAAGGTCTGTCTGGAGTCCTTTTCCACTATTTTGAATTTTGTGAAAAACACTGAAATGAATAGAACTTTTCATTTGTTTGTCCAAACTTTACCAAATTTGGAATGCAGCATCATTGGAATGATACACAAATGGTGTATACGCCAGACCTATCGGTGAAAACGTTTGATCGCTATAAGCCAAGTCAATTTGGACATGGGCATGGCTTATCACAAAAATGGTTGTAAATCAGTCACTCATTCCAATCTTCAAGAATCTTGATACACTACCTCGAAGGCCATCATGGACCATAACTGGGAAGTTATTTTCACATCAACCTTTAGGGGGCGCTTGAAATACCAAATTTTCATATCTCTTGATGATAATGTCCAATTCACATGAAACTTTATACATATGCTCTAGGGGAGAGTGTAGGTCAAAAACTAAGAGACGATTGTGATTGGACTAATGCTTGGGCATGTGGGCATGGCTTATAACATTTATCCTAATAACTCATTCAAACTCAGTCCAATCCTAATGAAAGCTGATACACATCCTCTAGAGGCTTCATTGATTAAATTAGCAAAGCCAATTCCACATCAGCCTGTGGGGGGCGCTATAGCAGCCATATAATGATATGTGTTTATGTGAAAATGCCAAGAAGTCAGCAATTGTCAGAGGTAGAGACTTGCAACTTTGCATGCTGGTAGGTACTCATACCTGCTACTCCCAAACCAGAGATGAGCCACATTGACCGCATGGTGGCGCTATAACAATTGATCCAATTTACCCTGCCTCAAGAAATTCTGACTAGGTCCCTCTCCCCATGATGAACAAAAAAGGCCTGTTAGCCATAAACTTCCTTAATGCATTTTCTGCTATTTGTAATTTTGAGAAAAAGCCTTACACCTTTAGAACATTTCATTTGTTTGACTAATCCTTACCAGACTTGGCAAGTACCATAAATGAACTATGATATGTCAATGTTGTAAAAAGCAGACCTACTGGTCACAACTGATGGCCGCAACGTACCAATGAAATTGCAAAAATTCTTGCGATATGGCTATGACCAGTCAAAATGCTGCTTGCAGCTTTAATTAAGGTTCCTAGCCAGAAGGGCGAAGAACCTTATTGTTTCTGTGCTCCTTTATTCTTCCCTTTTATTATTTTTGTTTTTATCATCATTCAATTTTGCATGAGCTGCTTTATGTCAGAGACTACAAACTTTGCAGGCTTGTTGGTACCAGTAACCGCTACTCCCAACCACAGATGACCCACATTGATCATGGTGGCGCTATAACAAGTACTCCAAAATGTACGACTTTGAAAGGCTTTATCTCCTATACCATATGACAAAGAATTATAAAACTTGGTGCATAGGTCCATTTCCCCATGACAAAAAAAACCCCTCTAGCACCCCAAACGTTTGTCATGAAAATATTTCCATAATTTCGAATTTTTTGAAAAACACTTAAATGAACAGAACTTTTGATCTGTTAGACCTATCTGCACCAAACTTGGTATGTAACATCAATACACTACGATATACAAATGGTTGTATATACCAGACCTTTCGGACAAAGCGTGTGAGGGCTATGAGCCAATGAAATTTGAAAAGGCCGTGGCCTCCCACAAAAAGGGTTCTAACTCAGTGAAACTTAGTCCAAACTGCATGAAACTTGGTCCACTGTCTTTAGAGGCTCCCTATATCTGGCGCGATAACTGCCAAAAATGTATGTTGTTACACAAAAATGCCAATTAATCACCAATTGGCATAGCTAGAAACTTTGCATGCTGGTAGGTACTCACACCCGCTACTCCCAAACCAAACATGAACCACATTGACCACATGGTGGCACTATAACAAATGAAACAAAGGTCAAACTTTGAAATACCATATCTCCTACACCATATGACTTGGGGCAACCACATTTTTAAATTAGGTCTCCTTGATGGATAGTCCGCTGTAATTTTGTTAAAAACCCTTGCACCTATAGAACATTTCATTTGATTGACTAATCTGAACGAAACTTGGCATGTACCATAGATGAACTATGATATGTAAATGTTGTAAAAACTAGACCTACCGTTCACAACATATGGCCGCAATGTACCAAGGAAATTTCACAAATTATTGCCATCTGGCTATGAGCTGTCAAAATGCTGCTTGCAGCTTTAATAATTTTTATTATTAGGCCTTCGCTCAATTTTCCGTGAGATGCTTTATGCTACAGACTTGAATCTTTGCAGGCTTGTTTGGACCGGTAACCGGTACTCCCAAACAAAAGACGACCCACATTGACTTCATGGTGGCGCTATAACAAATGGTCAAATTTGGAAGGCCATATCTCCTAAATCACGTGACTTAGTCACCAAATTTGGCATCTAGGTCCATCTCCACATGATGAAAAAAAAAAAAGCCTCTTGGGTAGAACAAGGTGCACCTGGGAAATGTTTCATTATCATCATCATCATCATCATCATCATCATCATCATCTTCGTCCGCTTATCCGATCGGGTCGCGGAGGTAGTAGTTCCAGCAGAGAGCCCCATACTTCCCTTTCCCGGGCCACATCCGCCAGCTCTGACTGGGGGATTCCAAGGCGCTCCCCGACCAGCATGGAGATATAATCCCTCCACCTGGTCCTTGGTCTGCCCCGTGGCCTCCGCCCAGCTGGACGTGCCTGGAACACCTCCCTAGGGAGGCGGCCAGGTGGCATCCTAACTAGATGCCCGAACCACCTCAACTGGCTCCTTTCTACGCAAAGAAGCAGCGGATCTACTCCGAGTCCCTCCCGGATGACTGAACTTCTCACCCTATCCCTAAGGGAGAAGCCAGCCACCCTCGGGAGGAAACTCATTTCGTCCGCTTGTATCTGTGATCTCGTTCTTTCGGTCATGACCCATCCTTCATGACCATAGGTGAGAGTAGGAACAAAGATAGACCGGAAGATTGAGAGCTTTGCCTTTTGGCTCAACTCTCTCTTCGTTACAACGGTGCGATACAGCGACTGCAATACCGCTCCCGCTGCTCCGATTCTCCGGCCCAACTCACGTTCCATTTTCCCGTCACTCGAGAACAAAACCCCAAGATACTTAAACTCCTTCACTTGGGGTAAGGACTCATTCCCTACCTGGAGTACACACTCCATCGGTTTCCTGCTCAGAACCATGGCCTCAGACTTGGAGGTGCTGATCTTCATCCCAGCCGCTTCACACTCGGCTGCAAACCGATCCAATGAGTGCTGAAGGTCGCAGGCTGATGGCGCCATCCATACCACATCATCCGCAAAAAGCAGTGACGTGATCCCTAGCTCACCAAGCTGCAGCCCCCCTTCCCCGCAGCTGCGCCTTGAAATCCTGTCCATGAATGTCACAAACAGAATCGGTGACAAAGCGCAGCCCTGTAGGAGACCAACCCTCACCGGAAGCGAGTTTGACTTACTGCCGAGAACCCGGACACAGCTTTCGCTTTGGGAGTACAGAGATTGGATGGCCCTAAGTAGTGACCCCCTCACCCCATACTCCCTGCAGCACCTTCCACAAAAGCTCCCTGGGGACCCGTTCATACGCCTTCTCCAAATCTACAAAACACATGTAGACCGGATAGTCATACTCCCAGACCCCCTCCAGGATTCTTGAGAGAGTAAAAAGTCGGTCCGTTGTTCCACGCCCTGGTCGGAAACCGCATTGTTCCTCTTCAATCTGAGGTTCGACTATTGGCCGGACCCTCCTTTCCAACACCCTAGAGTAAACTTTCCCGGGGAGGCTGAGTAATGTGATGCCCCTATAATTGGCACACACTCTCCGGTCCCCCTTGTTGAAGAGGGGAACCACCACCCCGGTCTGCCACTCCTTAGGTGCTGTTCCTGACCTCCACGCAATGTTGATGAGACGTGTCATCCATGACAGTCCCTCAACACCCAGAGCCTTCAGCATTTCAGGGCGGATCTCATCAACCCCTGGGGCTTTGCCACTGTGGAGTTGTTTGACTACCTCAGTGACCTCCACCAGGGAAATTGGCGTCGATCCCCCATCATCCTCTAGCTCCGCCTCAACCATAGAGGGGGGATTTGTCGGGTTTAGGAGTTCCTCAAAGTGCTCCTTCCACCGTCCCATCACCTGATCAGTTGAAGTCAACAGCGTCCCATCCTTGCTGTATACAGCTTGAATGCTTCACTGCTTTCCCCTCCTGAGGTGCCGGATGGTTTTCCAGAAAAACTTTGGTGCCAGCCTAAAAACCTTCTCCATGGCTTCTCCGAACTCCTCCCACACCCGCTGCTTCGCCTCTGCCACCGCCGAGGCTGCAGTCCTCCGTGCCTGTCGATACCTTGCAACTGCTTCCGGAGTTCCCCAGGATAACAATATCCCGGAAGGCTTCCTTCTTCAGTCGGACGGCTCCCCTGACCCCTGGTGTCCACCAGGGTGTTCGGGGATTACCGCCCCTTGAGGCACCCAAGACCTTGAGACCACAACTCTCAGACGCGGCTTTAGCAATGGAGGCTTTGAACATTGCCCACTCTGGTTCTATGCCCCCAGCCCCCACAGGGATGCAAGAGAAGCTCCGCCGGAGGTGTGAGTTGAAGGCCTCCCGTACCGGGGCCTCCTCCAGACGTTCCCAGTTCACCCGCACTACACGTTTGGGCTTACCAGGTCTGTCCAGAGGCTTCCCCGGCCACCTGACCCAACTCACCACCAGATGGTGATCAGTTGACAGCTCCGCCCCTCTCTTTACCCGAGTGTCCAAAACATAGGGCCTCAGATCCGATGACACGATAACAAAATCGATCATTGACCTTCTGCCCAGGGTGCTCTGGTACCAAGTACACTTATGAGCATCCTTATGTTCGAACATGGTGTTCGTTATGGCCAGTCCATGACTAGCAGAGAAGTCCAATAACAAGCCACCACTCGGGTTCAGATCCGGGCGGCCGTGCCTCCCAATCACGCCCCTCCAAGTGTCTCCATCATTGCCCACATGTGCGTGGAAGTCTCCCAGTAAGACTACAGAGTCCCCACCAGCAGCCCTATGCAGGACTCCATCCAGGGTCTCCAAGAAGGCCGAATACTCCACACTACTGTTTGGCGCATAGGCGCAGACAACAGTCAGAGTTTTCCTCCCCGCGACCCGCAGGCGTAGGGAGGCGACCCTCTCATCCACCGGGATAAACTCCAACATAGAGGCACTCAGCCGGGGACTTATAAGTATCCCCACTCCCACCTTGCGCCTCGCACCTTGGGCCACTCCGGAGAAGAATAGAGTCCAACCCCTGTCCAGGATTGAGGTACCAGAGCCGAGGCTATGCATAGAGGTAAGCCCAACCAGATCCAACTGGTAGCGCTCCACCTCCCGCACAAGCTCCGGCTCTTTCTCCCAGAGAGGTGACGTTCCACGTCCCCAAAGCCAGCCTCTGCCACCCAGGTCTGGTCCGTCGAGACCCTCTACCTTCACTACCACCTTTCTGGCAGCGCACCCGACCCCATTGGTTCTTCCCGCAGGTGGTGAGCCCACGGGACGGAGAAGTTAAGACGGAGATGGTGTTTTCCACGTTGCTTATTCGGGCTGTGCCCGGCCGGGCTCCGTGGCAAGCCCGGCCACCAGGCGCTCGCTGACGGGTCCTCCTCCTGGGCCTGGCTCCAGGAGGGGACCCCGGGCTTCCTCCGGGCCGGGTATCTACACTTCTTCCTCGCTTGTCCATGAGGTGTTTTTGGGACCATTCTTTGTCTGGCCCCTCGCCTGAGACCAAATTGCCATGGGAGACCCTACCAGGAACACAAGGTTCCAGGCAATACAGCCCTCAGGTTCACAGAGGCGCACAAACTTCTCCACCACGTTAAGGTGACGGTCCCCAGGGAAATTTTTCAGCCATTTTTAATTTTGTGAAAAACACGACTTTTGATATGTTTGTCTAATCCATACCTAATTTGGTATGCAGCATCATTTGAAAAACATTTGAAAACACATAACCGCTACAAGCCAATGAAATTTGCAATGGGCGTGGCTTATCACAAAATTGGTTGTTACTCTACTACCATTTTCAAATCTGCCTTTTGGGCGCGCTATAAATGTCACATTCTGATATATTTTGACGCTACAGAACAAATTGTATGAAACTTCACATATTTGCTCTAGGGGAGAGTCTAATGCAGTAACTAAGAGAAGATCGTGATTGGACCAATGGTTTGCCTTGTAGGCTTGGCTTATCACATATATCCTAATAACTCAGTCAATCTTTGTCCAATTCTAATGAAACTCGTTACACATCCTCTAGAGGCTTAATTGATCATATCAGCCAAGCCATTTTCACATCTGCCATTAGGGGGCGCAATAATGGCCACATATTGATATGTATTTATGAGAAAATTACAAATAGTCAGCAAGTGGCATAATTGGCATTATGCCACTTGCTGTGCAACTTTGCAGGCTGGTACGTACTCATACCTGCTAGTCCCAAACTATCGATGAACCCTATTGCCCTCATGGTGGCGCTATGATGAGTAATTCAAATTTCAATCTTTGAAAGGCCATCTCTCATACACTCCATGACCAAGAGCCAAGAAAATTGATCCCTATGTCCATCTCCTAACGTTGACCAAAAAAAGCCATTTGGAACCCAAAGCTCGCCATGATGGATTTTCCGCCATTTTGAATTTTGTGAGAAACGTAAACCTATAGAACTTTTGATTTGTATGACCAATCTCTTCCAAATTTGGTATGTAGCATCAATGAACCATGATACTTCAATGGTGTATAATCCAGATCTCCTTGCCAAAACACGTGACAGCTAATGAAACTTGCAACTGGAGTGGCTGGTCACAAATTTGGCAGTAACTCAGTCAATCTCAGTCCAAACCTCATAAAACCTGGTACACTACTTCTAGAGGCTTAAAAAAAATCATATCAGCAAAGCCATGATCACATTTGCCTTAAGGGGGCGCTATATTTCCCATATTTTGTTCTCTTGATTTGAATGTCCAAATAGCATGACACTTGGAGGGCATTTTATTTCACCCTAAGCTCTACCACATTGGCAACGGCAAAATGTTGCAATTGCAGTTACAAATGATAGAAATCCATCAAGCGTAATGCTTGTAGGAAAATAGTGTTCTCTATTATGACACTCGTCAGAGTTTTGCTGAGAGCTGGAGGCGACACTAAATTTGGCGGAGGCAAACCCTGTAATATGTTAGTATATAAATGTTACCTATAGCCGCTTTAATATATGATATAACAGGGTTTTTCCTGCATAGAGGATTACAAGGCGGCCGCCTCCAGCTCTCGACAAAACTCTGAAGAGTGTCATAATAGAAAACATTATTTTCTTACAAGCGTTACAGTTGGTGCATTTCTGTTATTTGTTACGGCAATTGCAACATTTCGCCATTGCCGATGTGGTAGAGCTTAGGGTGAAATGCCCTCTTTAGTTCACCTGCTCTTTTGACTTGTTATTTGGAGAAAAAACTGATCACCAAACGATCAAGCTGCAGATTATGATGGCATGTCCGCTAGGAAGTGTAGGCCTACGCGTTAATGTAGGCTCAAGGGACTAGTCAGGTTGTGTTTGATGCCAGTCCTCAAACACACAAGCATTACATGGAAAATAGCGTGCCAGAAAAGCTGATAAATAGGCTACTGTTTTGTGCACATAAAAGGTCCAATGCCTATATCATAATAAAGGATTAGAGCTTTCTATAAGCGCCGACTGCTGAAGCCGGCTACTTTATTCAAATATGTTTTGACTTTTGAATAACAAGTTGCGATTCGGTATGCGTGTAGCCTACTTGTAGCCTATGACCACTAGCTTTAAAACAATGTGAGCGTGATGATGGAGAAACGTTATCCACAAACTTGAGCAATCAAAACTTAGATGTTAAAAGTTTAAGTAAATTTTTTTTTTTTTTTACATTTCAGTTTAATCACTTGATTTACAAAAAACTTGAAAACTGGTTCGACCTTCCTATCGTAACTAATCTTTGTCAAGTCAGACTCGAAGGGAGCTGGCCTTTGACTGCCCCTTGCCTTGACGAGAGCCAAGTTACTTCACTGCAAGGTAACGAGCAAAACCTGGTATGGATTTTCAGAGAGGTGGCTATTCTCATGCAATGAAAGCGGAATGGATTGATTTGGAGATGTAACTAATTTAGCCCATGTGAAATTGCTTGTTTGCTGGATTCCGGATTGATTGACAATTTTGTTTTAGATAATAATTAGGCATATGAAACTGTGAAATATGCACACATTTGTTAGCTACGACATCAGTGTAAATAACCTAGCCAACTGTAGTATGCTAGTATAGGTAATGATCAGCCAAAACTAGCACAGGTTTATTTTAACTTTATTTAAAAGCGTTACATAGGCTTTATAAACCTTTGTGAAGGTGTTAATAAATAAGGCCTAATGATTATTTATTACAATAGTTCTGACAGATGGTGTAATTTAAAATATGAATAGCTATTAACAGACTGTGTGGGCTGCGTTCTAGATAATAATTCACTACATGTTTACAATTGGGTAGGCAAATACATTATAATATGCACTAATTAAGATGAGTGTATATGGTCAAATGTGCATTAGAATGTGCCAGAGACCACCAAATTTGGTCTTTTACTGCCAATTTTTTCTCAGTGTTAACCTCCAAAAATACGTTGATAAGTGTTTGCTTGAGCTAGTTAAAGGTACGATACACGTGTACGCGTGTGCACGTGACCAGGATGGTACCACATCTGCCTTATTTTGAGCCAGGAAAAACCCTGTATAAGTACTATCCTCTCTTCTCAAGTTTTTAAAATGATCCCACATTTGAACATTATGTATTTCTAAAAACATTTATATAGATTATCTTTTTTCCAACTGCAGTTATTTTTTGTGTATTTTGGTTTGGAGGGTACGTTAGCAATTTATTATATACACTACCAGTCAAAAGTTTGGGGTCACCCAGAAAAACTCATGTCATGTTTTCCATGAACATTCCAACACACTTATTTATCAAATTAGTTGCAAAATGTATAGAAAATATTGTCAAGACATTGACAACGTTAGAAATAATGATTTTCACATGAAATAAGAATTTTTCATCAAACAATCCTCCATCTACAGCCATGCAATTCTGGCTGTCAATGTGTTATCTGAAGAAATGTCACCACATGCTTCCTAAAGCACCTCCCACAAGTTGGATTAGCATGATGGGCCCTTCTTATGTACCATACGGTCAAGCTGCTCCCACAACAGCTCAATAGGGCTGGCCACTCCATGATAGACAGAAGACCAGCTGACTGCTTTCTCCCTAAATAGTTATTGCAGTTTGGAGCTGTGCTTTGGGTCATTGTCCTCTTGTTGGATCAAATTAACTTTAATCAAGGACCGTCCACAGGGTATGGCATGGCGTCGCAAAAGGGAGTGATAGCCTTCCTTATTCAAGAGCCATTTTACCCTATACTAATATCCCCATTTACAAGCACCAAGGCACCCCCAGACTGACATTTTCTTGTCCATGCTTGACAGATGGCGTCAAGCACTTCTCCAGCTACTTATTATTTGCTGTGTCTCACAAATGTTCTTCTATGTGATTCAAACACAAACACTTTTTCCCAATCTTCCTCTGTGCAACGTCTTTTCTTTTCACCCATCTTAATCTTCACATTTTTTTGGCCACAGATATGGGGTTTTCTTTGCTACTATGCCTAGAAGGCCAGCATCCAGGAGTCACCTGCTCACTGTTGCCGTTGAGACTGGTGTTTTGTGGGCACCATTTAACCTCTTCTACCCTGAGGCAATTTTGGTAAAATCTGCCTAAAATGACATACCCAAGCTAAATTGCTCGTAGCTGCTAGCACTTGGTCTCCTCTGAAGCATCAGTCAGCAGATGTGTGATATGTGGTTTTCGTGGATTGTTTACAATGGAAGAAATTTGTAAGCGATTTGAATGTTGTCGTCTCCTAAAAAACTGTGAACGCTTGGTGAGTATATGTTGTATACATTAGTTATTGATGAAAATATGATTTATTTATATGTAAAATGATTGTTTGTAATGGAATCTATATGTTTGTAGCTTTCCAAGCTGGTATAGCATGTCTACGTAGCGTCTTGACGTGCGGTTGTATAACAGTAAATCATTCCCAACCTAATTTTTGCCCCGATGACAGGGCAGTCGGGCTTAACAGGTTAATGAAGCTGCAAGTTGAGGACCTATGAGGCGTCTGTTTCTCAAACTAGCAACTCTGGTGTACTTGTCCTCTGGGGCCTCCCACATCTCTTTCTATTCTGGTTAAAGCCAGTTTGCGCAGCTCTATGAAGAGAGTAGTAGACACCGTTGTATGAGATCTGTGTCTTGGCAATTTCTCGTATGGAATAGCCTTCATTTCTCACAACAAGAACAGACTGACGAGTTTCAGAAGAATGACTAGTTTCCTGGCCATTTTGAGACTATAATCAAACCCATAAATGCTAATAAAATGCTCCAGATACTTAACTAGCCTAAGGATAGCAAATGTTATTGCTTCTGTAATCATCACAACAGTTTTAAGCTGTGCTAACATACTAATAATAATGAGGAATAATAATGATCAATTACCCTTTTAAGAAGATAAACTTGGATTAGCTAACAAAATGATAATTGGAATACAGGATGTTTCTGAAAATGGGCCTCTGTACGCCTATGTAGATATTCCATAAAAAAACTGCCGTTTCCAGATATAACAATCATCTACCACATTAACAATGTCTACACTATATTTCTGTTCAATATAATGTTATTTTTTTTTTTACATAATAAAAAAATAGATTTTCTCTAGCAAATAAGGACATTTCTAAGTGACAACTTTTGAGCGGTAGTGCATATTTTTCAATGCTATTGCACTAAAGTTTCAAATGACTGGACATCAAGTTTCAGGACTACATCCAAAACAGTCTTTTCCAAAAATGCCAAGGCTGACGTCGATAAGACGATTTTAATATTGGTGCACACATTTATGCTAAGCAATCAGCATTATTTAACATTTTGCACTGTTGTAATGCTGTTAAATCAAGTCGCTATTATACCAGTTCCATTACAGTATGCATTGTACAGATTGGAACATGTAATAGGGTCATTTTTGATCATGGAAGTGATAACGTTTTCTTTTGTAAGTTAAAATCCAGTTTGAAATGCCTCTTGGACGACCAGTCTTAATTATTGCATAATGCATCGTACATCAACTACACCAGGATGTCATCAACCAAAGGGAAAGCCATTGAAAGGGGACACACACTTTTTAGAACCATGTTAGGTGTCAATCTGTTCAGCAGGAAGGTGTTCCATCTCTCAAAAGCAGCATTGCACCATAGGATGATCTAATTGCAGTCCAACAATCATTATAAACCAACAGACAACTTAGGATAACATAATAGACAAAACTTCAAGTGTCAAGTATGGTTGGCCTTTTATGGCATCCCCATGACACAATGATAAGCTACTATTTAGTATGCATTTTAAGTTGTTGATGCCGGATGGTGTCGAGCTAATTCCTACCACTTATTTTCTACAAAATGCAATTCAAGCAATGTGGTGAATGGGAAGAGTATACCCAATATTATAAAATAAAAGTGAACGAAATGGGCTGGATTCTGTACCTACCATACTGGCTGTAAGGGAAATCAGGCTGTCCGGTTGGTGCTTTGCTCAAGTCCTGAGTGGGTGTAGTAGCAGGTGCAAATCCAAGCTGCCCTGTTCCAGGAGTAGTGGGTGGAGGAGGCACTACTGAGGGTGGTGCATACGGTTCACCTTGAGGTGTGCCAAAGCTGTAACCTATACCTGTACCAAAAAGAATAGATGTCATTACCAAAAGTTGATAGACACTGCTGACATTTCCATATGCTGTATTAACCTGATCATTCTTAAAAGATTAAGAGTGTCTCGAAACACTGAGACGAGGTGATTTCCATAGGCTGTTATTTATCATTGATAACTTTTATCAGTGTACTCCCCTGAGTTTTTTTGCTGCCTTAGTGTTATCGTTAACAGTATTGGTCTCTGTGTTTAAATAAGAGTGGTACTATAGCAGTGGTGGCCAATACATGGATCGCGATCCACGAGTGGATTACAGAAGATTTTTTGTGGATCTCGGGACAAATCAAACAAACATTAACATACATATAAAAATATGCGATAAGAATAAATTAATCCACACATTAAAAAAAAACGTCTTCCAACAGGGTAGATGGCGCTACTTTATGTGCTTATAGTCAGACAAAATTCTGAAACCTGCTAACGGTTTCTAGAAGCCCACAAATGTGCGTTGAGTTTGTTGAAGTTAAAATGGATTGGTTTGTGGAGAGTTTCGAAAGATGGGGCAGGGGTTTATGGAGATAAATCCATGTCAAAACCAAAGGCATTGCAAGACTTGCAGAGTTATACATGGTGTTGTAAACTTGAAAGGTAATGTGTAGAGTTTAATTGCAGTGTTGTACAACTTTCTGTAGAGCTGTGAACTACTTTGATCCTATGTATTTCTCCAAAACACATTTGCAAACCTCACATCTACGCGCAGAGTTTTGTCGACGATTTAGCGCAGGGCAGTGTCAAAACAATCTGTACGTTAGTTGTAACATCACAGCCTTTTGTGCATGCAATAACCTTCTAAGGCGGATCCTTTGATATGAGCCAATCAGGTGTAGATGTTGACATGACAAGCCTTTCTGTTTACTGTGCAACAGAAATGTTGGAATCGCTCATGCTGGTAATCTAAAGTGTCATATCGCCACAATCCATGCTGATTCCAATGATTCATTGTCACATGGGTCTGCTGAAAGGGCTGTAACTCAACACTGACTAAAAGCATAGGCTACATACAGGTACAACCAGTGTGCGAATGTGAACGTTTGCAGATGCCAATTAACACGTACAATTCGTAGCTGGGCAAACCCTCGTAATCAACAACTCTTTCGTTTGGTGGTCAAAGTTTTTCCTACATATAGCAAAAGAGCAGAAAAGACAAATAAGATAAAGGAGGGAGTTTTATGTCACTTAGGAGATCGGTTCTGATAGCTCGTTGGACAGGGCGTTGTTACATTTTGGAAGCCTGACGTGAAAAGTTGCTTATAATAAATTGGTGGATCGTGGAGACAGTTGAGATCCACCAAAATGGATCGCAGTGCTCGGTGTATTGGCAACCACATAGGTTTGTAAAGATTTTGTTAACATTGTATGACGTGGTAAGATTTTCATCTGTGTCCCTACGATAGATAAAGCTAACATATAAACTGTACCACAATTTCAATTCTTTAATATTGCTCAATACTTCCATATGCAGGATAGCCAAGAGGAAGCAAACATCTATGGTAAATTCCCTCTGGTTAGGAAGGAAGACCATTTGCCCCGATTTGCAAGAAGTCAGAGTCAGGGTTTAGCTTTGGAGAAGGTAGCTTTATTTGACATACAAAGAGAATTGAAAACCTGCACAGGTTTTCCTAACTTTCCTCAACGGTGGCCGGCCCCGATTCTCTCTTATATACGTATGTGCCCCTTTTTGGTAAGGTCAAAGATCATCCTATCAGGGGGGTTGTTGCCTCCTACCCAGCAAGGACATCTGGCATTAATTATGTGACCCCCGTCCTTTAACTAATGCAGGGTAATATGATTACAAACGATGCATTAGTACATAACCACACAGTCTAGGCCCTGCACCCATGCAAAATACACAACACATCCAAGCAGAACATTGCAGCCCATCAACAGCGTGCATGTGGATAAATAAGAGAAAGAAGAATTTGTGAGAGGATGAGTCCCAAGGTGGAATTTTAAAATTGAATTATAAGAGTTGGGACTAGCAAAAAACAAACACCTCATTCCAACATCTGGGTCTCTTCCCCTCTGTGAAACAGAGGGGGTGGCAGTATCATTTGGGTCTGCTTTCTAACCTCAACTATGAACTGTGGATTCTACCAGCAAATTCTACAGGAGACTTCAGGGTCTCCATTGGTGAACTGAAGCTTAACACAAAGTAGGTCATGCAAGCCGACCCCAAGCACACAAGTACATTTGCCAAAGAAAGGCTTTAGCAGAAGAAATTTCAGGGTATGGAACACCAAAACCAATATCCAGACCTTCACCTCATTGAAATAATGCATAAGGATCTGAATCAAGCCATTATTTCAAGGAAGCTCACCAAATCCCTGAACTCAAATTAAAATTGCTGCTAAAGGGAAGAGGTCAAACCAGTAAGTGAAAGAAAAGATTACATAAGAAAAATAAATGTGCACATAGCAATTATGGTCTAGTTCTCAACGGAGCACCTGGAGATGCTGCTTGCTACCCACAGCACGGTGATGGTCAACGTTTTTACATTCAGGTACATTCTGGGTTCAGGAGTGGAGGAGCGTGCAGTTTGATTAACCTTTGTGAAGATACATACAGTATTGGTATTCAGGATCGTAACTAAGTAACAATGAGATTCATGTTGCTGAAGCTACGCTCATATTTTGCCGAGCTGCATGCAATCAGCTGTGGACAATTCGAAAGTGGCTTCAGTTCAGTTTTTGCCATCAGAATCAACAGTGAGAGACACGTTCACTAGCCTTGACTAGACTGTGCTTTTGCTGCCCACTAGAGGTTGCCTGAGTCGTCGTGGCTGTTTGATTAGCAAATAAAAAATGTACATACATTACTTTTATAATTATTATTGTGAGAATCGCTGGAGATCCACGTTTCAGTGATTCTAGCCATGGATACACGGAAAACATGACTGAAGAAGTGGCAGTGTTAATAATTTAATAATTAATAATAAATATATATAATTAAAGCTGCAAGCTGCATTTGACGGGTCATAGCCATATGGTAAGCATTAGTGTATAGCATGGCTTTTATACATACCGACAAGACCAATTATAGATCTAATCACAAATGTCTTGTAGTTATTGACTTATCCCCCCCCAATGCAATATATAAAGTTCCATGCAATTTGGACATTAACATAAGGAGATATAAATATGTGGAGTTTATAGCGCCCCCTAAAGGCAGATGTGAAAATGTTTTTACTGATACGATCAATTATGCCTCTAGAGCAGGGGTGTCAAACTCAAATACCCAGCGGGCCAAAATGTAAAACCTGAACAAAGTCGCGGGCCAACATTGAACAAATTAACCTTTTAATATGGACCCAAAAAAGTTTTGCTTTAACATTGAATATAGAACAAGCATCGCTTATTACCATACAATATATAATTTAATAGTGGAGACATGCAAAATCGAATTTCAAATGAAAAAACACATCAATGGCATTCATTTATTAAATTAAAAGTAGTAATTTGGTATTGTCTCGCGGGCCAAATATAATTACCTCGCGGGCCAAATTTGGCCCGCGGGCCAGAGTTTGACACCTATGCTCTAGAGGATGCGTATCGAGTTTCATTAGGATTGGACAAAGATTGACTGAGTTATTAGGATGTGTGATAAGCCACGCTAACAAGGCCAACCCTTGATCCAATCACAATCGTCTCTTAGTTGTTGCATTAGACTCACCCCTAGAGCAAATATGTTAAGTTTCATACAATAAGTGTCATGCTATTTGGACATTCACATCAAGAGATACCAAAATATGGCAAATACAGCGCCCCCTAAAGGCAAATGTGTACATGGCTTAGCTGATATGATTTATTAAGCCTCTAGAAGCAGTGTACCAAGTTGTATTAGGTTTGGACTGAGATTGACTGAGTTACTACCAAATTTGCTACTACCAAAATTCTAAACTGCCATCATGGCGAGCTTTGGGTTCCAAATGGCTTCTTTGGTCAACGTGAGGAGATGGACATAGGGATCAAAGTTCTTGGCTCTAGGTCAGAGTGTATAAGAGATGGCCTTTCAAAGATTGCAATTTGAATCACTCATAGCACCACCATGAGGGCAATGGGTTTCATCTATGGTTTGGGACTGGCAGGTATGAGTACGTACCAGCCTGCAAAGTTACGAGTCTCTAATTGCCTCCACCTGCCATGCCAAGTCGTCCACCGTGTGGCAGCTGCCACAGCTGATGTTGTGGCAGCTGGCAGCTGCCACGACAGAAAGTCCGTCTGGCCTGTCGGGCAGTGACCGAGCGATCTAATCTGGCAGTCAACATTTGAGAATTGTCTTGTTGGCTTGTTATTAGTACTATCAATTGTTAATTAAAGCAATATTTTAGCTCTCACGTTAGCGATGCATGCCTGGCTGCAAAGGAGTGCAAAGTGTAGTTAAATTTCATTCTTGGAACACTTCCAGGTTGCACAGGAGTCCTTCAAATATTTTCCTTACCTAAGGAAAACGGTAAGGCATTTACTGCTTTAAAACATATTTTATTGCGGTAAAATTCTACATTTTCATTTGCTTGTTAGCGTTAAAGTACGACCTGTAATGTCACGAAAGTGAAAGTGATATCTGCAGCCTACAGTCGTTCATAATAAAGATGCCATTCTTCTAGCGAAATATTTATAAATTCACTCCACATTAAAGCATTTAAGCTGTAGATCTCAACTAGAGTGTAACGGTAACTTTTGGAAACGTTATTGGCTAGCTAGCTAACATTCCGCAGGCTTATAGGCGTAACCATACCCTTCTTGTTTACAATGTCCGCAACCTATTGTGTTCTAAAATAAAGAATTTTTTTACAGGATTCATTCCATACATAATCAAATTTTCCAGGTGGGGGTCCACCTCTAAAACCGCTTTCAAATGAGGCAGTGATGGTAATGGACATTGAATGACCACCGCTCTCCCCTCCGTCAGTGGCCTAATTCTGACCGCGATTGGTGACTACCGTGGTCTGAATTACTGACGGACACTTCAGTTCAAGTTAAATTAATGGTTAAGACATATTCAGAGGTACCTTACGTTTTTTCCCTTACTTGGTTTGCTACGGTCTTTGTGCAACGGTTGAACTGGGATTGCTTAAGTATGCCTATAAGACCAACATAAAGACAAACCTTAAATACTTAAGTCATATGGTGTAAGAGATATGGCCTTCCAAATCTGACCACTTGTTATTACACTTCCATTGTAATCGATGGAAGTGGCTACACCAGACGTGAGAGCAGCGCGCAAGTGCTCTGTAAGAACCGCGCAAATTTGTAAAACTTTACCCGCCTTCTATTTTTTGGCGCAACCCATTTTTAGGAGAAATGGGTCATAACGGACGACAGCGTTGTATTTGCGTTGCCGGTGTAGCCAGTAAAATGTGCGCTGTGCTTCAGTTGCGCGTTCAGTGAGGCCGCAGCGTTAGTCTGTATTATATTCACACAATGATTGCAATGGTCACACTTATAGGACCCCCACCAAAAAAAAATGGGTATTTAGTTGGATTTGGCTATGTACCAATTTATCCTGTAGAGAAGGGCATCTGCTGAAGCTAATTAGTGGTGCTTCTAGAAAGACCTGACTGAGTACATTATTACGCTCAATAATGCCCTAATTAAGGGTCATAGCCCGAAGGGCTATACCCTTATAGTTATTGTATCGGTTTATTGGTTTGATCGGTTGACCAAATTTTGTATGTAGCCTAGTCCCATCATGATATAAAAATGATGTATAAGCCAGACCTACCAGCCAAAGAGGGGGTGTGGCTTCCCACAAATAGGGTGATAACTCAGTCATACTCATTCCATTCCTCATGAAACTTTATACACTACTTCTAAGTCCAGCTTGGATCATACCGGCAAAGAAACTTTCACATCAACCTTTAGGGGGACACTATAAATGCCATATGTCGAATGTGCATTAAACTTTATACAGAGACTTATAATGTAAGTCAAGAACTAAGAATCGATTCTGATTGGACCACTGCTTGGGCTTGTAGGTGTGGCTTATCACAAATATGCAAATAACTCTAAGAAGTCAAACTCCCTCCAATCCACATGAAACTTAATAGATATCATCTGGAGGCTTAATCGATCATATCACCAAAACCATTTCCACATCTGCCTTTGGGGGGTACTATAACAACCCTAAAATGATATGTGTTTACGTGAAAATGCCAAAAGGTCAACAATTTGCACAGTTAGAGACTTGCAACTATGCATGCTGGTAGGTACTCATACCCAATACTCCGAAACCAAAGATGACCCATACTGCCCTCATTGTGGCGCTATAACAAGTGATCCAATTTTCAAACTTTGAAAGGCCGTATCTTATACACCAAATCACCCAGCCCCAAGAAATTCTGTCCCTAGGTCCTTCTCTCCCAAAAGCCTCTTGAACCTCATAGCCCACCCTTATGGATTTTCCGCCATTTTGAATTTTGTGAAAACCCTTAAACCTATAGAACATTTGATCTGTTTAACCAATCCATACCACACTTGGCATTGACCATAAAAGGACTATGATATGTAAATGTTGTAAAAACCAGACCTACTGGTCACAACATAAGGCCGCAATGTATAAATGAAATTTCACAAATTCTTGCCATATGACTATGACCAGTCAAAATGCTGCTTGCAGCTTAAGTTCCTATTTATAATTTGTTTAATGTTTTTGGCCTCTGTGCTGTATGTTGGGGAAAATACAAATTAATCTTTCGTTAGTTTAGGAGCCTTTCTTTGTAGTAAAGTTTGTCTGCGTATTTGGCTTGAGTGTACGCTTTCTGTAGGATAGTATTATTGTATCCCCGTTCTTGGAAGCGTGACCTAATATCCTTTGATTTTGCCTCAACCTCCTCTTCCTGGTTACAAATTCTCCGCACTCTTTGGAACTGGCCATATGGCACATTCTCTCTAAACTACAGAGGATGGAAACTCCTTGCATGTAGTATGGTATTTCGGTCCGTTACCACACCACTAGATAGGCAAGTGCTCAATGATAATTGTTTGTATTCCGATGTATGTGCTCCAATTATGCCATCCCAGAAAAATAAGAGTTGTAGAAATCATTGGAAAGTCAAGACTCCCATGACATACATGTTCTTTACAAGTGTATGTAAACTTTTGCCCACAACTGTGTATATTTTGGTGGAACTTTGAGCTGACCCAACCTTATGTTTCACCGATTTCATGTGGGAATTCAGGGCACATTTGCCCACGGTAGATACATCCAAATCTTTCATGCAATTCTTATGAGCAAGGCGAGGACTTACTGGGCAAAACCCAATAAGAGATGAAAATGTCCTGCCATGCAATTTTAAATGAGCCCCTTCCTGGCATTTCCAACATCCGACGACGGAATCCATTGACTGCTGTGGCAGGTTTCCACGCACATTGTACGAACACGATGCCTGCCGACGAGATGGTGTCTAAGGCTGAGGTCGAGAAGGATTAAGATGGTCAGTAGTATAGAGTCAGCTGCACAGAGGAGGTCATTAGTGATCTTGATCAGGGCTGTTTCAGTATTTTGTTTTGGGCAAAAAACAGATTGGAAAAGCAGATGTTTGAATCCAGGTGCGATTGAAGTTGAGCAGTAAAAACTCGCTCTAAGGTTTTGGAGATGAAGGGGAGGTTGAAAATGGGCCTGAAATTGTTCAGGTCTTCAGGATCAGCACCAGGTTTCTTTAGGATGGGTGTGATAGCGGCCATCTTAAGGCTAATAGGGACCGTTTCAGAGGTAAGGGAGGCATTGATAATTTCCGTAATCAGAGGGGAGATGGACAGCGTGGCAGGCTTTGATAAGGTGTGTAGGGAGGTGATGCAGCTGGAGTACCTGGACTTCAGGATGAGCTCTGAAATGGAGTGCTCCGAGGCTGTGGTAAATTCAGAATGCCAAATGGGGAGAGTTGTTCCAAGGTGTCCATCCAGGACAGGTCGCAAGATGGGGCAGTAGACACAGTCAGCTGTTTGTGGATATTGAAGGTCTTGGTGTTAAAAAGTTTAAAAAATGCAGTACATTGTTCAGGGGAGATGATGGTAGGGAGGGTCTTGGGGGGCAGCAGTAGATGGCTAACTGTCGAGAAGAGCACTCTCATATTTCCTTTTCCATTGCTGATGATGTTGGTGTAGTAGGAGGATCTAGCAACAGAGAAGGCATCCTTGTATTGTAGTTGGGAATACATTTGGGCGTGGACTGAGACTCCAATTTGTTTGTACAAACGTTCGAGACGACGGCCAGTGGTTTTAAGCTGGCGGAGGTTGGGGGAGTACCAGGGAGCAGTGTGGGTGAATGAGACAGAATGGGTTTTTAGGGGGGCCAAGGACTCAAGGGAGGACGAGAGGCAGCCATTGTAATGGCTAACTAAGTCAGCAGGGGAGGAGTTAGGGGCAGGATTGGGGTGGGAGTTAAATCAGGCTTATTAGATCAGAAGGATTCATGTTTTTATGTTTCTTAAAGTCATGGTAAGCTTCTCTTTTTGCTTGGTTCTGGGGGCAGAGACTTCAAACAGCACAACTTTGTGGTCTGAGATAGGGAACTCAACATCAGTGAGGTTACATGGATTGATCCCCATGGAGCAGACTAAATCCAATATGTATCCTTTGTTGTGGGTTGGGAAGGTGACATTTTGAGTGATAAAGGCAGTCAAGGAGTGACAAAATCATTTGCAAAAACACTGTTGGAATCTCCGATGTGTATATTAAAATCACCCAGAAGCAGCACTTTAGTAGACATGACAAATAGTTGTTAACAATGATGAGAATTCAGTGAGAGAAACAGTCGAGGATTTTGGTGGTCGATAAATCGTTACAATGATGAGTGGTTCAGGGCCAGTCAGTTTTACAGCCAAACAATCAAAAGTGGAGTGATGGGGCACACTGACCTCATTGACTTTGATGTTATTATGATAAACCACAGCAAGACCACTGCCTCTACCAGTAGAGCTGGGTTTACTGATGAAGGTGTAGCCAGGTGGAACGGACTGGTTTAACTGGGAGAAGTCATTGGGCTGTGGCCAGGTCTTGTTAAGGCACAAAATGTCCAGCTTTCTATCCAGGATGAACTCCGACACCAGTCGGGCCTTATTGGTAAGCAATCTTATATTCAAAAGAGCAAGCTTGAGATAGCCATGTGGGAGTATTTGGTTGCCTTGGGCAGTGGGCATAAAACTCTGTTACGGCTAGGATAGCAAGGGGGGCGGGGCCCTCTCTGATCCGTATACCAGAATGAACAAATATCAGTCTTACTGTTGGAAAACGTCCGGCAAGGCCCAGAGTGAACCAAACATTCGTCCAGAACCTCTGTATGTAGCTGGGTTGGCAAAGCAATTCAAGTTAATTGATGACTCTGGTGCAGGTCGGGGTGCGGTAGTTGTTGAGACTTAGTAGATCCAAGATGGAATATGTCGGTGCCATACTAGGTGAAGAAGATGCTAGCTGCCAGTGAGCAGAAACTGTCTAGTTTACAGGCAGTAGTCCTAGCAACGACAACAACAAGTCCTAGCCAAAACAACGGCTAACGTAACGGTACTACAGGTGCCGAACGGTGTCTGTTGGCATAAATTAGTGGGTTAAAAAATAAAAACGAACAGAGCTAAATTTAAAGCAGATCGAGACAAATCTAACCACTGTAATATGAAATCAAAAAACGATATACTTTCATGATAAATATGATTTATGCTGAAGGAAAAGCCGCTAACAGACAGCGCCAGCGCCCTCTCCTTACAGCGTCGCCATAGCAATATGGGAGAGATCAGTATGTTTGTAAACAAAGGCCATGGCAACATTTAAAATATCGGTGCGATGTATTTTCTACAATTAACAATATTAAATTGTTATCGAGAAGTGTGTGTGCTTTCAACATAGTTGCCTACGTGTGTTTTTGCTTCATTTCAGAGGGGGAATCTGTACAAATCTAAACCTCTACAACACGCCAATATTTTGTTTAATTCCCAAACACAACAGATCAAAGGCATCTTTCTCTCAAAATTGCTGCCGCCACCCCGGAAGTGTTGCTCTGGCATTCGTTTACATTCTGATCGCCTATAAAATATTCAGTCAACAGAAAAAAGCGAATGTCATTATCTCAGGTAATCTCGCCACTTGCTCCTCCAAAATACCAATTTGCTAGGGTGTGTCTGGATTGAGCGAGCTGCACTGAGGTAACGTTAAATCTTATAAAGTCTTGCCTAGCTCGTGAAGGATGCTAGCGCTTAGCCTGTGAATCGGCAAAGGTCAGTAGATTTTTCTGGTCTATGCAGTAAACTCATATGAGCGTGACAGAAATAGCGTACACTACACGAAGTTAGGGAGATTAATTAATTCCCCCCCCCCCCCACACACACACACACACACACACACACACACACACACACACACACGTGTCCAGGTTTTTGGTTTTTCTTTTAGGTTAATTAACTTTCTTAGTGCGCGTATGTGAAGTTTGAAAGCTCTTGGAGCTTGTATTATTAATCTACATACATTTATATGTCTTAACGTCCATATGGCACGGCTAGAATTAAGTTACTTTGTAGTCTTAGGGTGTAAGACAATATCTATCAACTTAACCATTTTTGCAGTAAAATATTTGTATACAAGAATCCATTTCATATATTGGAGACCTTAGAGATTAGAAAACATGGTTGTGTTTTGTTCTACCTCTGGTAGGGTTATCTCATAATTTGGGGGGTATTGTCACTAGCCTAAAATCCCTTCCTTCAAATGGTGTTTACACATCCCTGCGTGTTCCTTGACTTGAGTGAGCTTGAGTAAATCTAGGTCAAAATGCTCCGATACAGCCATGCTTTTAACCAGGGGTGTGCATGCGAGGTGATTGACAGGTAGACAAGTAGGGAGGAAATCACGGCTCCTTGCAACAACTATCCCAATTGAGTAGTGATTGCCGGGGCTTCCAAAGACTTTTGAGAGGCTGAAAACGGGGCCTTGGACGAACATATAGACAGCATCTTCTCTCAGAGTATTTAATTTATTGATAGCAGGTAGGGTATTAATAGTAAATAAAACATTCTTAAATCAAAGCTGCTAGAAAATAAAACTTACGGACTGCACCTTTAACTCTTAACAATATGGCACCTTTTTTGATTAAAAAAAAAGTAGTACGGATGAAACAGCACCATGCAGCTATTACTGACCAAACTGAGGTGGTGTGCTGTATCCCTGTTGTGGATAACCCTGAGGTGCAGCAAAGCCCCCTGCTGGGGTTGTGGTGACAAGGAATGCATTGAATGGTGATTGGGGTTGAGCAGGGGCTCCACGACCCCCTGATAAAGCTGGCCCGTAACTGCCTGAGAAGAAAAAACAAAAAATCTTGAAGACTATAAGACTGAACTTCAATAATGTTTGATATTTGTTACATTTACATAATAAAAGATTCAATGTACACATCCTATACCGATCTTATATTTCAATAATATAAGTAATTATAGAAAAATTATGTGAAATATGAACCTGACCAAGTACAGAACCTTCTGTTGTGTTGGGATCACTTTGAAACGAGGTGGATGGGAGAATAATATAATCCACTTATTATTACCGTTTCACACTATCCCCCTTATTAACTTGTTACAAATGGCCACTGGGTGAACTTACTGTACAATAAAAAGCCTAACCAATGGTAGAACTCAGAATGTCACAGCCATTATCGGTCTAAAGAAGCAGATTATCAGTATTCTGTCTTTACGTTTGAAACTTTGATAAAAGCTCTTTGATTACCTTTGTATATCAAGTATAGAATCCATAAAATACAAAGTGCAGAGCAATGTCCTTATCACAATACCTTTTAGACAGGTCAGCCACCACAGGACACAAATTTGTATCATAGTTCCTTCTTTTCCAACAACAAAGAATTAAACATACCTATGGGTTGACCTGTAGTAGACACCCACACTCCTACAGAAAGAACAAAAAAAAAATGTTAAAACAACGAACAACTAGAAAAATAAGAGAAAATAAACTATTTTGGAAAAGGACTGACCCAGGCATACAATGTTATGATTTGGCGAATTTTAACATCACAGTATATTGAAGAGGCGGCTATAATTGCTTGACCTAAGTTTGATATATGCCCTCAATATGATCTGTGACTACGTTGCTTATCTACCAAATCTAGTTGTGTTCTGCTTTCTAGGCTTCTCTCCCACTCACCCTGTGGCCCATAACTCTGTTGCCAACCCTGAGTGGGCTGTGCTGACCAACCATTGGCTGCACTCAAGATGGCTCTTGGTCCCCATTGGCCAGGTCCGAGCTGACCAGGAACTTTGCTGTCACGAGGTTCAGCCTTTTTCACTTCCACCTGGAGAAAGGATAAGGAGGGAACAGTTTTCAAGACCGGTATGATGAACAAAATTCATTGGCAACAAGATTGACCATGTCATGGACATTTTCTCCAGCTTGGTGACTTTTGGAGTGCTCATAATCTATTTCTTATCTAAAGGCCAATGTAAGACAGGTGTGTAGTCATGTTATTTAGGATATTAAAGTTTGTAGAAAAGAAGTGAAGAAATATGTTTCTCAGGTATCTTGTTCCCTCATTTAAGGCAATGTAGCTGTTTTCAGTTGAAACAGTTCTATGAAGCAATGTACATTTGGGAAAATTAACGAAAGATTGAGGGTATTAAATGTTAAATAATAGTTTAATTACATCTTTGGATTAGAAAAATGTCATTTCATGATTGCACCTGAGAGACATACAATAAAAATATATTTTAATGAATTACCTCAGAACTGATAAAGCCAACTGATGATTAAGACCTACCTGTCCACAGCTAATGCTTTTATAATCACATTATTATTTAACTTGGCAGTCTTATTTCAGTAGAACAAGTATGTAAAAAGATGTCAATCTCTCAGAACTAACAGAATACAAGTTAAACATGCAAACATTAAGAGTGAGTCAAAATTTTGAAATGAATCTTCATACCGTGTCAATAGCTAGAGAAATATTCAATGCAGCGTAATTTACCTTTTGCAGTCTACGAAATAAGAGAGCCTAGACGTTCTCAATATTACCCGATTATGTGGATTAAGCACAACTCATAATTTGGCAAAATAAAACGACCTCACAGCTGTATTCAGACAGACCAACCGCTATTCAGGGCAAAAAATGGGTTACAGCAAAGGGGAGCAGAACAGAAATAGGCAGGAGTTTGAGTTATTGGGGTCACCTTGCATGAAGAATGAAAATTCATCCTTGCTTTAAGGTGGTAACACGGTCTCTCCTCTTTCTATGTCGACCTAATTACACGCACATGTTCTCGCAGTTGCCCTGCCGCCGCAAGCACAGATACCTTAGTGCTCTCCCGTGGGCATCACAACTTGGAGTGATGGATTCCATGATTTCTCCACACTCCAACAGCAGAATTGGGATTTGTTCCACAGCTTGGCGAGCTCCAATTTCTAAATTTGCAACTTCTATCTTCCCCATCTGTCTTAAATCCCTGCACATGGTAATGTCATCTCAAGAACAATGGTTCAAGTCAAGCTTATATTTCTGTTAAAATTAGGACAGCCAAGTCAAGGAGAGTTGGTTGAGACTAAGAGTGTAGTATAAGTAAAGACTAACAGGTATTGAATCAGGTCGGGAAAAGTAAAAAATGTAATAAGATCCTTCAAAAGTTTCTCCTAGTGCGACAGACATTTGATAATGACAACAGCTGTGAGCTGTTACTTCATAACCAACCCATTTGCAAGCGAGAAGCAAGCCCTGTGAAACTGGTGATGCAAAAATGGTAAAACTAAAGTATACATTTGACATAAATGATCATTTTAATTACCAGTAGGTGTTTAACACAATTTTTTTCAGGGTTGCTTACTCACAGGTTTTCAACCCGCATCTCATGCCGTCACGCTACAGCTCAACGAAAACATTTGTTTACAAAAGTTTACTAACTGCTCATTATTTCAAATATGGCTTGAGGGACTTCATGCCAGCTGGCTCAACTTTGGTTAGATCAACCAGTAAGACTGGTCCTAGAGATCTTGAGGTTGTGTATAGTGGAATGGGCTCAGATCTCTCACTATGTGATCTCTAGCACATTACCTGACATATCTCAGGGCTGTAACTGGCTTCAAAGTATTCAAACCAATTTACTCACTAATGTTATAAACCACCAACCAAACCAGCTGATAAAACACAATATATAATGATAATGTGCGTGTGCGGGGGGGTTGTTTTGTTATTATATATTATTGTGCATAGATAGAAAGCTAAAATACAATAAATTAAAGAAAACGACAATGTTCATATATTTATTTTAAAAAACTATATACATTTTTAGATCATATTAATTGATGGTGTCAATAATTCCAAAGCATCAACTAGCCTAAAGCTTCCTACATAGGGTGAAAAAAATGTATAGCTAAAAACAAAAGGCTTAAGCAGTCATTAAACTATAACTATCTATCCACATTCATAGATAAGTCCTAACTGGCCCCGGCTTAAGGCCCACGCATTTTAGTTTAGGGAAATAGCTGACACAGTATGGAGATTCAACTGAGGTCACTTAATTGAGGTTCAGATTAACTTTCCAAACAACATGTTGGCGATTGTCTCAAATGGTAAGTGACCTGCCAACAAAAAAAATATCAGAACGGAAAAAAGTAGAATAGACCAATCCTTTAAGTGTTTTTTTGCTATAAGTACTTAACAGAAAACATTAAACTACATTGTTTACCCCGTTGTATGGCTAATGGGTCCCATTCCTTGAAATGAAGATTACAATGTAGTATGTATTCAATAAAAGACATACTGCAAAATTCACGACCTAAAGGAGAGGTCAAAATAAACAAAGCCTTGGGCGAAAACTGAAGATGTACAAAAAAAAAAATTCTGCGATAATCTTTACCTTACAAGTGGTTAATTCTACGTTCTTATAATACGGAACAAGATTATTTGGAGATTTTTTTTTTTATGTGAAATGGTATAAACATCTTAATCTTTACAAGTGAGCAGTTAATACACACTGCAACTAAATCATCTCTCTAATAAACAAAGCAAATTGTATTAGAGACTATAGGAGTTTAATGATGGCATAATAGCATGTGAAACAGCACTTCATATCGCCCAAGACTGAGTTACATTTGAAGGGTAAAGTAAAACTACAACTACACACTTTTTTGCCCATGATGTCGTGAAAATGCATGTTGACAGCCTGGTCCACTGATTGTTCGGCCTCGAAAGTAATAAATCCAAAACCTAGCCAACGACCAAGAGTGAATCAAGGTAACAGGGTGTTTGTGACAACACAAGATGAAGAACAGTATTGGGGTCAGCAAAGTGAGGATCTGTCAAGTCAGAGCAAGAGACTGATAGGGTTTGGATGACGTCACAAGACTTACAGTGCAATACCAAAAGATTAAGTTACTTTGACTACGCTCAACTTCACCCTATTTCAGGCATAGCACATCAGGTAATATATAAAAAAAAATATATATATATATATATATATATATATATATATATATATATATATATATATATATATATATATATAGTATTTTGATGATTATAGCTACTTTTTGTAGCTTCCAAACAAATGTCCTGTTGTACTATATTACGTTACGTCATGCCTTTTCATCCAAACCCCACCTTGATCTGCCCTTTGGTATGTTCTGGCACAGACTGACAGCAGCCATTTTTAATGCATAACAAAATGATCTGTAGTAGAAATGGTATAATATCTAACATTTTCTAAATTTGATCTTATGCAATCTATAATTAAACATGTCTTTGATCAAGCAGCAACACAGAGATAAAGGCCATATTGTTTATAATGACTGATTCTGAATAGTTTGTTTGGGAAATACAAAGTTCTGATCATGTAAGGACAAAATCTCAATATAAGCAAGACACAAATGTTATTCCTACATAGCTTTATGAGATAAACAACTAAACATGGTAAGCTTAATTAACTACCAGTCTTCTACATACCACAAGTTTCCAACAATAAAGTTGAAAAAAAACTTAAGGAGTGACAGAACTGGGCTGCAAACACATTTTTCACTTGGGGACCTAACCTGATTCCAATTACACATCCTTTGAGACGACAGATACTGAAACGTCTAATATCATGTCAAGCCTTCCCATGTGCGCTGGCCTACAGCTATAAATAACATCCATCGATGACCTGTCCTCAACCTCATTTTAAAATGTTGCTGTTTAATCCAAAAACCTGTAAAAGACTGGAATGTTGAACCCTACCAGCAACACACTTCCTCATAAAAGTAAAGCAGGGAGTTCACAAATATAACCTACTTTGTTAAATGATGGAACTTTGTATACTACCCAATTTGACTTCACATTGAGATTGTATATTTGGCCTGTACCTCTGTGATACCATACACCTGTGCACACTAACCTGCAAGAGATAAGGCAAATCTAATTCAATTGAATACATTCACAAAGTATGCAAACAATTATTTAGCTTTCTCCATAGAAACCACTTGTCATTAGGATACAAGAATCAAGTATGTCTATAAAAAAAATAAAAATTAAAAAAAAAACCTTAGCTTAACCTTTAATGTTTAGTGAATTCAATAAATAAAGGAAATGTCAGACTATCCTTGGGTAAGCAATGGAGGGTATTATTGAAATGTATTGTGTTATTCAAATGACAAACTATTCTATTTTTAACTCTGAAGTAATGAAGCTAATAGTAAAAAGTGAAGAGAACTAATACAATTATGTGGGTTACTGCATTAGGCCCAGGTAGTACAGAAATACAGCTCTGAGCAAATTAAATCAACCAGACCTAAAGTTTATCATTTAAAGTTTTGGTTAAGGTAGGATAACCTACAAATCAGTATCAAACTGGTTCAGAAATCATAAAATGTTTTATTGGATACAAAATGTCTATTTCCTCCACTTACAGTAGCACACACTGTATTGGCGTTTTACTAAATGGATATTTGTTCAATTCAACTTAAATAGAAGTACAAAATGGAACGAGTGCTGGTAGCACAGAAAATCCACCTATTCAAATATTTAAAATGAAACCTATATTTTTATAGATTACAATTGATTGTCAGAGTTGTTTCGCTGGCAACCAAAGTTTCTCTCTCCAATGTCTTTCCACATTATAGACGTTTTGAAACCGTGCATAGATGGGAATGGTAAACAATAAGCAGCCACACAAACATCTGTCTAGGAGATAAAGATTTGGATATACTTACACATTATTGATGTGCTGTAGACAACAAAACCCCCAGCAGTCAGCTTATCTGCTATTTGTTTTTGTTGGTTGTAAACTGAAGATTAAACAATCCTTTGTAAGCCTAACTACTACACACAAACAGACCATAATGTCGACAGTATCACACGGTCAGTAGCCTGGGATCTGTCTGTCCAGGGTATCTGCGCTTTCTAAAAATACAAATTGAATGACTTTGAAGACCTTTTTAATACCTCTAAAAGGAAAAAATAATACCATTACTGTGGCAAAATAATTCACCCAACTAGACTACAGTATACACCGTTCTTGAGTTTAATTGAATTTGAATAACAATATTCACGGGCACTGCACGTTAGCGAACAAAACTGACAAAAATATATCTATTACATACCATTGTCCCAAGTTTTAATGTTTTGCGACAAATTTCACATCGCTCCTCATACAAATCGCTGGTTGGTGTCAGCCAGCCTCGATATTCGGCGTCCTCCTCCAACCACCTACTATTGAATTTGCATGGCTAACCAGAATTAGATGCCCGCAATACCTTGCAGCGTTGTGTTCTTGGACGTTGAGGAAATGGTCATTGTGGTAGGATATAAAATGGTCCTAACTGGCAACACTGGTTTTGCCAGTTAAAAAATATATTTGAGGTAAATTGCAAGTGAAAGTAAACACTCGATGTTAGTATTGTTCACTGTTGTGCTCTAACTCGGCTGATTAGATGTTTGATTTTGAGCCTATTTGTTAAATAGGTTTAGCTACCAGCTTTGAAACCATGAGTTTATTACAAAAAATTATTTAGGCCTATTTCAATTCATAGTCCTGTTAATTTTGTTTCAACAGTTTTTAGTTATTATTATTATTATTAAAATAAGCTATATGACAAACATGCCATTTCACAATTAGGATTCAACCTTAATAATGCGACAGACGCTGATTCTGTTGCACAAGATCTTAAAAGGAAACCACAGTAATAGAAATGACTGTTCTCTTCACTTTCTCTGCATCTAAAAAAGGTAGTGTGTGATCCTACATTCCACCCATTCAGCGCATTCAACAAGAAACAAGATGGGACAAATAAAAAATACAATAAAATTGTCTTTTTCAGAATAGTTTGCCATGAGATGCTATTAGGGATGGGGTGGTAAGGAAAGGGGGGGGGGGGGGGGGGGGGTTAAATGCAAGATCAGCTTTTACCTCGGGGTCTTTGTTTCTCAGCATCATAGATCATTACCACCTCTGTGACCTTGAAAATAACAAAATAAACTAGAGTTTATACATTTTAAAGGGCGCCTCTTATCAGCAGTTCCACTACTGGACCTAAGCAAATTCCAAATACATTCAGTCTGTCGATTTTGATTCACATGTGACATTATTCCCTTGACAAAACTCACCACGCCAAATCGGTTGAAATAATCCCTGAGTTCAGGTTCACCACAGTTATGTGGGATTCCACCTACAAAGATCTTCTTTGATTTATTGCTATCGGATTTGCTGCTCTTCTGAAAAGTTAAAGGGAAATACAGTTATCAACTTCTCTTGATGCATCACATTGTAGATGGCATTTGGAAATCATAAAGTGAATAAAAAATTTGGTTATCCTTTTGCCCTGGGGTATAATTCCGAACATGTCATGTCAATGCAGATCAGATACCAAGCTACTGCCTCCTCTTCTGCAATGAGGAGTATTTTCTCATGACCAAGTTGTACACTTTCATAGAAACCTTTAATCAGAGGATGACTTGAGGATCTGATTACCACAAGTCATGTGAGTAGCAATAAGCTTTACTGTTGGAGATTTTTTAAAGTTGAAGTTAACTGGGGATTGAAGAAACTGACACCTCTTTCATTAACAGCAACTTTCATTTTGAGTGTGTAGGCAATGGAAAAAATTAAATGCACTCTTTCTTACCCAACCATCTTTAGTTCTAGACTTTTCAGGTTGCATTCCTCTGGGAGTGCATGGCTTTGGGTCAATCTAACAAAAAAAAAAGGAAAATGTGTTTGACCTTTGCTGATTTGATTCTTACAAAAATAATAGGGCAACGTTCAGTATCAAATTAACAGCATGTCACTGTAAAATTTTACTTACTCATTATTCTGCGTCATGAATACAGAAACGACAATATGAACACTATGAATACATGCATTTGCTAAATATTTATATAAAATATGAAATTCAAATGCAGATTTTTCCACATCGTTTCATAGCACAGTATAGGATGAAATTATTCAGCTAACCAGTTAAAGATCGATGAATTGAAGTACACTAGGATTATTAGAACTATTTGAATAACACCAGATCTACAAACACCGAAGCAAGTCTCTCCAAATATGATTCATTAAACAATGAACTGGTAAAACACCTTCATTGTAAACAATCTGACTGCATTACAAATAATCAAATTACTTTCTTATACAAGCTCTGGTATACTTACATTTCTACCATCAAGACTATGGGGCTTGGTCTCCAGCACAACCAGGACACAGTTAGGATCTTTGAATTTGACAAACCCAAAGCCCCGAGACTGATTTGTGGTTTTGTCCTTCATGATAACACAATCAACCACTTCTCCATATTGTGAAAAATAGTTTCTCAAAGTTTCTGATAAAAGAAACAGAATTTGTCAACATTAATTAAACTTGTTTTGTACTTAACAGTGTAAAGGGACTATGAAGGAAATAAAATGTTGCATGACAGTTTGTCAACAACATACAAATATCCATAAGTGCAATAACACAATCATACACAATAAACAAAATGTGCGCGCAAGGAAATGCATTCCTTTTCAACAAATGAAGGGTCACTTCAAAGCACATTCTGGTAATTGCTGGTCATCATTGGAGTCCCTGGTGCACTACCACCAAAACAAGCACATATACAGTATATGGCATGGTGGCTACTGATTCTAATATCAAACACTGTCAGAGAGACAAGTCTGGAATAAAGATGCATACTACCCAACCAAGCATGATTCAGTAAAGGGCTCTAGATGCCTGGGGATACAGACAATCTGAACTAAGTAAAGAGCAGAAAAATATAGTACTATATGAAAATAAAATAACACTCCAACTAAAGAATACTGTTATGACATAGGTAAATATTATTTGACTGTAAAAGGAAATAAATAAGCACCAATCCAAAATTCTAATAATCGCTGTTTTAGGTCACACCCCTCTTCCTTAACTTATTAGCGCAAAACACCCCATCTGCAAGCTGTTCTCTTAGCATTTTGATTGTATGATTGCCATATAAAAAGTAACGTTAATGTCAACATGTAATGTATGTAACCAAAGGGTAAACCATCGTCTTTTTAACCATCAATGCTGATTCACAGTCATTTAACTGTGATAAAATGAACAACTTACTAGCTAGCCTAGCTTACTGTGTCCTCTCTATTATTGTAATGTAACAATTAAACAGAAGAGAGAAGAGCTCACCAAAAAAAAACTGCTAATTTCTCAGGCAAAATGCAAATCCTCCTTACAAAAGATTGCATTATCCCACAAGCTGGAGCTTTGATAGGTTTTACTGTTATTCATCATATAGACTGAAAGGCCAGTTAGACAAACTTCATGATCCGCCTCCAGTGAAACAAACTCCATTACATGTACTTTGTTTTTCCCACGGTTTGGGTGAATATCCTCTAAAGGGATAATTCCCAGCTTTTCTATCTTTTGATGTTTTCCATCATATACCAGTGCTGTACTTCACATATTATATCGTTGTCATATATTGTTAAACAAATCAAACCGTAGTTTAAACAGGTTTACAAAATGACTACTGTGTCCGAGTCTTTTCCTGAATTTGAAAAGCTAAAGTAGTTTCTAACCAGGCAGAGGGTATTTTCTGGTTCTGAGTGACGTATATCAAAATGCGGGTTATTCAATGCTGAGGCGATTTGCTGTGATCTTATGCACCTAGTTGTTCATGACTTGGATGTGGAGGATATGGATATTTTAATGGACAGTGAAATTCAGCCATATTTATTTGAATTGGATTTTAGCGAGGAACATGTTCCATTAAAAGAGAAAGAAATGCAACAACATTTAGGCTACAGGCGGCAGTGAACCAACTACACTAAGGCTGAAGGCGAGCATGTAGCAGCTGGACTCAAGCTGCTGGTATATAAAACTTACCGATGGCTATACGGAGAAAAACAGCATTGAAGTGCAACAAGTGGGACGGCGCAGTTTCTGCTGTCAAGTATGACACACTCCAACCAAGAATATGGACAGAAGAGTTTTGCTGTGCATATGATAGTGGGGAAGGCTGTATACATATTTTAGAATATCAAAGTTGATCTGAGATAGACAGCCGAGACCTGCTGGGCCAAGGAGGCAGATGTTATGTTGAATAGCAAACACTAAGATGTGTGAGGCTGTAGATGTTATGAAACGTTAGCTAACGGCTCCTAAAGTGGTCTCAGTCTGAAAGCTAACGTTAGGAAATATTTTTTTGCTTGTATAAATCAGCTAGGTAATGTTAGCTAGCCAAAAAACAAAATATTTTTTATAAGGTTTGCTAGTACCAGCGTATTATTTTGCAATGCCAGGGTAATAGCTCTAGTGGGGTAAGTGGGGTGTTTGGCTTGCGCAATGAGCTATGTGCATAGTGGTTTACAGTTAATGATGTTACCTCATAGTTACCTAATTTCAGTACTGTTCACGTCTGCAAACAGACGCAAAAGTTGAACTCGTTAGCTACCTAGCTTTGTTGCCTGCAGAGTCGAGTGATTAAAATGCAAATATTAAAATTGCAATGCTGGATAGGCATCTGACATCTCAGAAATGTTAATACAGCCGGAAAGAACACGTTCTGGATATGTGCTATTCTTTGGTTTTCTCACCATAATAGGCGCAGGCTGAGCCATCTCCCTAACGCTCGCATCTGATTAGTACGTGCCTTTCAGTCGTATAAAATTTGACAATTTTATTAAACTATTTTCATGTTCAGTAAATATCATTGTGGGCGCTGGATGTATCTATTTGCAATGTCTCCCAGTATTTTGCATTCATTTGCGTGACTTAATTCTCCTCATTAGTAGATCAGCTTCCCAAAAAATTTTGCGACTGATATGACGTTTCCATGTGTTTTTACACATGCAAACCTTTAGTAAATCATGCCCATATGCTTTTAACAGGTGTTAAATGAGTTTTTCTTTTTGGGTCCGAGTGTGAGCCATTACATTTTCTAATGTTACACTCGGCATTTGTTTGAGAGTTTGTGCCACAACTTAAAAACGCGGTATTTAGTGTCTATAATTAGCACAGGTTGTTTCATTACGTGTTATTAATATTTTTGGAATTACATAGTTATGTTTACAGTGATATATTGGGGGGGGACACACAAAGACAAATCATTGTTCCGAGAATGGTCGTGTCTAAATGTCACCCTGCCACTGTGTGATAGTAGGGGATTCACGGGATAGAATCTCCGCTCTAGCTAGTACTGCTACTCGTGAGAGAGCGAGAGGGGCACGGAAATGCTAGTGAGCTATGAATTTAAATCTTACTGGTTTCTATCAGGTAACACTTCATCTAGCATTGGCAGATTTCTGGTTTTTCCACAGCACCCACCACTGATGTCTGCACTTCACATTCCAATTTTTTTATTGTTGAATAGCAAAATTGACCCAAGGGACGGCGCTAGCATCTTTGTCTGCAGAAATTATTTGTAAATAAGCCTAAATCGGGTGCAGACATTCAAATATTGTCCGAATTATTTGGCCTGCCAATCAATCAGTTGACTAATCATAAGCATATGCTCATGAAGTTATCAGCAACTTCAGATTCATAGCCTTGCAAGAATTTCGGAAAAATGTCTTCAAGTTGAACTAAGAGCTTACAACTCAAGATGGGTTTTCGACTAATTTACTAGTTGACAACACTGGAGTAATAATACTCGACTAGTCAACTTATCTCGTAGATCTCATGGTCAGCAATTGAACAATGTAGCCTATGGGCTGTAATCACTACATTACTATTTGGTTCAGGATGACAAACATATATAGTAAACAATATATTAAAGCTTTAAATGTTTAAACAGACAGCATTGCATTACGAAGCTTAATGGGCTTTCCGTTATGCTTATAGGCAAATGCGACTGGCCATTTACGTAATTGTTAAAATGTAAGGTTATTTAAAAAAAGATCAAAATGCCAGATGAGGGCAAGAAAACACTTCTTAGCAAACAAACAAATATAATTATTGCATTGAGGTACTGTAGGGTTGTTCCTGCATAGAGAATTACGAGGCGGCCGCCTCCGTATAATTCCGTGCCGCCTCCAGCTCTCGACAAAACTCTGAAGCTTAGGGTGATATAAAATGCCCTCTTTAGTATGCCTTCTCTTTTGACTTATTTGGAGAAAAATCTTTGACTACCGAACGATCAAGCTGCAGATTCTGATGGCATGTACGCTAGGAAGTGTAGGCCTATGCGCGTGTTCATGTAGGCTAAAGGGACTACTCGGGTTGTGTTTGATGCCAGAGTCCTCTAACACACGAGCATTCCGCACAAAATACCGTGTCAGAAAAGCTAAATGGGCTACTGTTTCGCACACATAAACGTCCAGGCCTTTATTCATAATAAAGCATTAGAGCTTCCTATAAAGCGCCAGCTGCTGAAGCCAGCTACTTTATTAAAATGTTTTGTCTTTTGATTAACAAGTTGCTATTTGGTATGTGTTTAGCCTACATGTATGACCACTATACAGAACTATTTTATCCCATGTGAAATTGTTGATTGTTTGCTGGTTTCCGGATTGCTCGACTATTTTGTTTAGATGATAATTAAGCGTATGAAACTGTCAAATATGCAGAAGCTTGCTAGCTATAAAACCAGTGTAAATAAGCTAGCTAACTATAGTATGCTATCATAGGTAATGATCAGCCCAAGTTTATTCTATTAACTTTATTAAACCTTTACACAGGCTTTATAAATCTTTGTGAGGGTCTAAATGAAATAAGGTCTAATGATTATTTATTAAAAAGGTTGTGACCAATGGTGTCGTTTTAAATATGAATATCTATTTACAGACTGTGTGGGCTGCATACTAGCAGCCTACTTCTCCTTTACACTAATTCACAACATGTTTACAATCGTGTAGGCAAACTCAAAAAATACACTAAAGATGTGTATATGATCAAATTTGCATTAGAATGTGCCAGAGGCCACCAAATTCAGTCTTTTAAGGCCAAATTTCTCTCATTGTAATCATTAACATCCAAAAATACATTGATAACAAGTCTGTCTTTCCTTGAGCCAGTTAAAGGCATGCAGGATAGTGCCGCCGCCGCCTTATTTTGAGGCAGGAAAAACCCTGTACTGTGGCCTAAGTTGTGCAAAATTGGAATTCTTTAGAAAATGTATTCCATAAAACAGCGCACTGACTGCATCATGGGTAAGTTATTTTACCATTAGAAAACGAGTTGAAAACATTGCGCCATTGAAGACTACATACAAAGGTCAATTAATTTAAAAGCACTATTAATTCAAAAGATTTGAATTCTAAATCGAAATACCAACAATACTAATCGTTTACGTGAACAAAGAAGAATCAATTACCATGGGTAAGAGTTACCGATAGAGTGCTTCTCTCACATTCTCGTCAGATTAGGGTTGGGCCAATGGACGGTGGCCTCGTCCATCGCCGATGCCAACAACCATCGACCACTGAGCCCTCTACCATCTTAACATTGTGATGCAGCCACTTTAAAATCTTAAAGGAAATACAGTAAAACAGCTTATTTGATCAAGGGATGTAAACGTTGCTACCCTGCAGTAGTGGAGTCCAGAAATACTTGTTGCCGTAGTCGGTAAAACTTAGGCCTATCATCAATAGACATTTAACTTGCGTAGCCCATTGACAGAATTTGCACTGAAATGCTGTGTTTCCCTTGTGAAATGTGGCTTCATAAAACCAGCATTGCATCCGATACTAATGCCGGATAAAAAAAAAACAAGTGTTTTCTGACTTAGACTAGTTGACCTTTAAACTTCTGTGTATACCCTGTGACAGGGAAATAAGTCGTTAGGAACATCCCCAATAATCAAACTTTTTAATGTAGCGCCCAGTGTAAGCAAACAAATTATTTTTAAATTGACCTGGTTTGCTCCTGCCTCAGTAAATCAGGGGATGAGTTACTTAAAACTTACCGACAGAGCGAACTCTCCCGCTCTCTCCAAAAGTTAATAAAATGTAGGGATCTGACTACTCCACAACATGAAGCAAAGCATATACCTGTCATTTAATAAATAATTCCTAAATCGCTATTAACCTTTATTATTTTTTTTCACCGTGTCTCGCCCTGCTCCTTTATCTGACAATATTCCATGATTATGAAAAAACTTGGGATTTCCATTTTACATTCAAAGTAGGGCTGGGCGTCTAAATAAGACATTTTTTGGAAAGTTATGGACAATTTAGATCATAATCTCGATTTTTGATTATTCTGTAAAAAAAAAACTTTAAAATAGCATGAATTGTTTTAATTAAGGATTTTCTTTATTTATGAAATGAAAAATTAGGTAGGCGGCCAGGTGGCATCCTAACTAGATGCCCGAACCACCTCAACTGGCTCCTTTCTACGCAAAGAAGCAGCGGATCTACTCCGAGTCCCTCCCGGATGACTGAACTTCTCACCCTATCTCTAAGGGAGAAGCCAGCCACCCGCCGGAGGAAACTCATTTCGGCTGCTTGTATCCGTGATCTCGTTCTTTCGGTCATGACCCATCCTTCGTGACCATAGGTGAGAGTAGGAACGAAGATAGACCGGAAGATTGAGAGCTTTGCCTTTTGGCTCAACTCTCTCTTCGTTACAACGGTGCGATACAGCGACTGCAATACCGCTCCCGCTGCTCCGATTCTCCGGCCCAACTCACGTTCCATTTTCCCGTCACTCGAGAACAAAACCCCAAGATACTTAAACTCCTTCACTTGGGGTAAGGACTCATTCCCTACCTGGAGTAAACACTCCATCGGTTTCCTGCTCAGAACCATGGCCTCAGACTTGGAGGTGCTGATCTTCATCCCAGCCGCTTCACACTCGGCTGCAAACCGATCCAATGAGTGCTGAAGGTCGCAGGCTGATGGCGCAATCAGTACCACATCATCCGCAAAAAGCAGTGACGTGATCCCAAGCTCACCAAGCTGCAGCCCCTCCCCCGCGGCTGCGCCTTGAAATCCTGTCCATGAATGTCACAAACAGAATCGGTGACAAAGCGCAGCCCTGTAGGAGACCAACCCTCACCGGAAACGAGTTTGACTTACTGCCGAGAACCCGGACACAGCTTTCGCTTTGGGAGTACAGAGATTGGATGGCCCTAAGTAGTGACCCCCTCACCCCATACTCCCGCAGCACCTCCCACAATAGCTCCCTGGGGACCCGGTCATACGCCTTCTCCAAATCTACAAAACACATGTAGACCGGATAGTCATACTCCCAGGCCCCCTCCAGGATCCTTGCGAGAGTAAAAAGTTGGTCCGTTGTTCCACGCCCTGGTCGGAAACCGCATTGTTCCTCTTCAATCCGAGGTTCGACTATCGTCCGGACCCTCCTTTCCAACACCCTAGAGTAAACTTTCCCGGGGGGGCTGAGTAATGTGATGCCCCTATAATTGGCACACACTCTCCGGTCCCCCTTTTTGAAGAGGGGAACCACCACCCCGGTCTGCCACTCCTTAGGTGCTGTTCCTGACCTCCACGCAATGTTGATGAGACGTGTCATCCATGACAGTCCCTCAACACCCAGAGCCTTCAGCATTTCAGGGCGGATCTCATCAACCCCTGGGGCTTTGCCACTGTGGAGTTGTTTGACTACCTCAGTGACCTCCACCAGGGAAATTGGCGTTGATCCCCCATCATTCTCTAGCTCCGCCTCAACCATAGAGGGGGGATTTGTCGGGTTTAGGAGTTCCTCAAAGTGCTTCTTCCAGCATCAGTTGAAGTCAGCAGCGTCCCATCCTTGCTGTATACAGCTTGAATGCTTCCCTGCTTTCCCCTCCTGAGGTGCCGGATGGTTTTCCAGAACAACTTTGGTGCCAGCCTAAAGTCCTTCTCCATGGCTTCTCCGAACTCCTCCCACACCCGCTGCTTCGCCTCTGCCACCGCCGAGGCTGCAGTCCTCCGTGCCTGTCGATACCTTGCAAATGCTTCCGGAGTCCCCCGGGATAACATATCCCGGAAGGCTTCCTTCTTCAGTCGGACGGCTCCCCTGACCCCTGGTGTCCACCAGGGTGTTCGGGGATTACCGCCCCTTGAGGCACCCAAGACCTTGAGACCACAACTCTCAGACGCGGCTTTAGCAATGGAGGCTTTGAACATTGCCCACTCTGGTTCTATGCCCCCAGCCCCCACAGGGATGCAAGAGAAGCTCCACCAGAGGTGTGAGTTGAAGGCTAAACAGACATAGCTAAATTGAACAACCAATAACTGAAGAAGTTTAAGTGTCATGTAATAAACTGCTTAGCTACAATATTACAATATATGTTGCAATGTATTGAAAGGTGGCAAAGTGCAGATTATGTTGAGAAACAACAGTTCCAAGAAGTGCTTGTCTCCCAAGGTCAGATCCTATGCATAAACATCATTCCCATTTGATAGCAAAGTTCCTCCACCTAGGGAGGACCTTTTTACCCTTTTTGTTACATTGAAGCTTCAATAGCAACAGAGAAGCTTCCAGTGTATTGGGAACTTGCCATATACTCATGAGAGCATTTTGACTGTGAATTTATGGTACCATTAAATCACACAAAAAACTGACTGATTCCAGTGTCGTTCTTGTAATACCTTGTAATTTCTTAATGTGTGATTGTAAATGCAAAATATAAAGGACTCGTACACTAGATGTTTTTTTCATACATTGTTTCATCTTTAAAATGTGAAACTTTTAAAGCTGAACAAAATGGCTACCATGTCTGTGCAAAGTTTTGAACTTCTAAGGCAGAGGGCTAATGAGCTAAAGGGCTCTTTCCATGTGTTAGCAGATAGCCGGAAGAGTTCCAAAACGCCAGTTTACCTCCCAAGGTTTTTCTTGGCTCAAAATATGCCTTAGTTGATCATTCGCATGACAGCAACTGTTGTCGTTACATCTTTACTGCCACTGTCAACTTGATGCGTCGTCTCTGTACATTAAAATTTGGAATGTAAGTTCAGGTCAAGAGTCCAGTACAATCGGGCCCTGAAATGAACACCTGATAACCAGCCAAATGCGGGTGAATTCTGGTATTGGGGTGTATATTTATCAATCTACCAATCACATTGGCAGGAACTCAATGAGGTTTCGTTTAAAGTACCAAGGCCCCCGCAAATTAATCCACATAGCATGTTGCTTAAAAAAAAAGGCTGTTGCTTACAGGTCTGTGCAGTATCGCACACACATTTATATGTTGCCAGCAGCATCGGTAGAAAGGCACTAAGGTTGGGCGATTGGACGAATATCGGCTATTGACAATTGGCCATCAGAGGTAGGTTTTGGGGGGCAATTTTTGTCATTTTATTTAGCTAATTTACTGATCTGCCTCTGAGAATTCAACTCGATAAATAATTAACTTGTATAGCGCATTTCAAAGCCTGCGCAAATAGGAACTGGCAGTTAGAATTGAGCCATATCATACACATTTTTCCGAGTCAGTCGGAAAACTGGGCAGTGACTAAATGACAATTAAACTGTCTTTCGATCGCGGATGCTGTGCGATTGATTGGTGCTGATAAGAAAAGTTAAGTACAACTGCGATGGCAGCCGTGACCGGGGTCTATGCTATGGCACTGAGACTTACTGCTCGAGTCTTGACGGACAGGTTTGGTAAACCTAAGCATACCTGACCATAGAGCTACGGGGGTTAACGTCACGCATTCACAGCGGTCCACTGTCAAAATAGAAAACCGGCATATTGGCAGGAAAGCTAGCCAAATTAGCCTGTTGCGGTGGATATGGGGGACAGCTGTTTTGCGCCGGGGTGCCAGAACAAATGGGGACTAGTAAAAGTGAGAGCATTTCATCGTATTCCTAAAGATCTTGAAAGAAGACCAAAATTGATTACTGCCATAAAACAGGCTAGAAGCGAACAGAGGAAGACGTAATGATGGGATGTGCTTGTCTAGTAGCCACCTCATGTCAGGTAACGTTACAGAATACAATGTTTTTTAACGTTTATATCGTTTGATTTGTATCAATATGTTTCATTTTTATAACGGGCCTTTATTGCGGTTACTGATGATTTTATTATACAAAAAGTAAGTTCGAAGCATGCATTATTGCATGGATTTTGTGGGGCTAATAAAAGCTACGTGACGCCAAAATGTTTTCAACATATCTTTCCACATCATTGGGATTAAGGTGGGCGGTGTACTCGGACAGCTGGAAATTCACACTGGCGCCATTCATTTTCGTCTGTTTTTTACTGCCACAATGGCGGCATAAACAAATGGGGTCACATGAAGTCCTAAGCTCTATACCCTAAATATAGGGCCGCCGCCGCTATACACATAGCGGGAACCCTGTTTTGCAACATCAATGACTGGAATAAAGACGAGGGGGATGGACTGTATATTACTGCAAAGTACCTCAGCAAATGAAAAATTGCTGGTGTTGCAGCAGTCATCATGTAAATAATATAGAGTTGCAATCAAAATTATTCAACCCCCATTTCAAATTAGGCTCATTAGCAAAATCTATAAACTTTCAGCTGTTTGCAAAAATAATCAAACAAAAACAATTTAAATAGCTCAACATAACTAATATAACAAGTGGTTCCTTCAATATGCATACAAAATGCCACTTTTAAAGACTACTGCAGTCTCAGAATTATTCAACCCCCTGAATGGAATCCCTTATAAGAGCACACATTTGCAAATCTGGTGTTTTCTCACAGGCTTCATTAGTTGTATCAGGTGTGCTTGAGATAAAATGCATCAAATACCTGGACTGGCTAGGGCTTTGTTGACTATGACGTTTGATTGCATGTTAGAAATATGGCTAAGTTAAGAGAGTGGTCCAAAAAGTTAAGAAGAAATGATTGCCTTGAACAAACAAGGAAAAGCATACAAAAGGATAGCAAAGGCAGTGAATGTTCCTAGAGATTCAGTTGGAAGCATTGTTTGCAAGTTCAAAGTTAAAGGAACTCTGGCTACACTATGGACGTGGAAGAAAGAGGAAGCTATCACCGGCTGCCACCGGATTCCTGAGGAGGCAGGTGGTAAAAAACCCGAGTGACTTAGAAAGACCTGCATCAAGATTTGGTGGCAAGAGGCACTGAGGTTTCAGTTTGCACAGTAAGGCACCTAGTAAGCGTTCCATGCCCGAACTCCAAGACACACACCTCTGCTGACCCAGAAGCACAAGAAAAGTTGGCTCCAATATGCTCAAAACATAAATAAGCCAAAGAACACCCTGCCTTCAGTGAAGCACGGCGGTGGCAAAGGAAACCTGCAGTGTGTGGAGGGCAAGATGGATTCAATCAATTATCAGGAACTCCTAGGAGAAAACGTCATGCAGAAGGCATGACGTTTTCTCCTAGGAGTTCCTGATAATTGAGGAATGATTCACATGACCAGATCAAGCCTATCTTTCAATCATGACAACATTGCAAAAACATTTTTTACATTATTGAATAGATTTAGAAGTTTTCTTACTGTAACGTTGATTTAAAAAATGTATATATGCAAGCTACTACGTTTCTAAATGTGCTGGCGTATATAATGTTTCAAAAGATATAAATTAGCATAGGAGACAGGCACAGACGCATAATTTCAATTTACTGAAATAATCAAGTTATCTTCCCGGACGCAAAAGTCTGAAAAACCAATGAAAACATAAATGCTATCTATACACAATGTCTAGTACGGTTTTTCTGTCATGAGACAAATCTAATTAGTCACACAGTGGAGAAAGACATTGCATAACGTTCAGCCGCAATGAAGTAGGCTACTTCAAAGCAGCATGCCTCCCATGCTTTGAGGGGCTCATCTCCAAATTCCACGAGGCGATTTCTTTGATATTTGGATCACAGCTCAATGAGGCCTCTTTCTAGGTCCAGTTAAAAGATCGAATGCGACAGATATATTTTAGAGTAGTAGCAACACAATTCAAGTACTTGAAACACATTTTAAGTGAGTTATTTATGATCGATCGGCGCCATCCCTCAGGGTCAGGTCCTGAGAGGGGTTGTAAAATCAACATAATTTTGATCATTAAGTGTCATGGGAAGGGACCGGCATTTTCACTTAAACACTAGGGGCGCACCATTTCTCTGGGCCGTTTTTAGCCGGAAAGAGAGATTCTAATTAAGTCCGCTCTCGGCCTCCGCCCCGTGGTGAGTCTTGAAATGACAAATTGATATTATTAACGGTAGATATATGGAAAGATTTATTTCTCAGTGTTTAAATAACGTGTGCTTAAACCAGTTAAACTAATCGTTTGATATTAAATTAAAACATTTTTTATTTAACTGCTTAAAGTTAAGGATTTTTTCAAGTAAGAACAAAACCTGCGCTCTTTGAAAGCTAACTAATTAGGAAGAGCTGTATACATATCAACACTAATGTATTGTGAGACTTAGTATTACTTTTCAATGACTTAAGTGATTCAGACCAACAAAAACATTATAGGCCTATATAGGTCCATTTAAACAGTTTTAAAACACTACGCAGTGCAATTGTGTTCCGCGCTGAGCATAGCTCTGCCGTATTTGTCTACATTGAAGATTGAGCGTTTGGCCTGCCTAATATGCGTGAGTCTCACGGTCAGCTCTATAACGACTCCATGGAAATAACAGCAACACCACATTCAAATTCATGGTGATGGCTAGCGTTCGCTAATTCAGATCAACTCAACTTTGTCAAGCAAATTAACAGTCCCTAGCTTAACATCTCGTCATATAAGCCAAACGTCCCTGTTCAGTCTTCTCAGGTACGTTGCACGAGCTAAGCACAGAAACCAATCAAGCCAGGAATCCTAGAATTCGCACTTGGTTATTTATTTTTTTACAACTCTGAAGGCCTGGCTCTCATTTCATTCCCTGTGACTGTCCTTGAAACATTTTGCCGTTGCGGTACAGCTTAGGGTAAAATAAAATGCCTAAACAGCTATTTACAGACTGTGTTGGCTGCGTACTAGAAGCCTACTTCTCCTTTGCAATAATTCACTATATGTTTACAATAGGTTAGGCAAACTCATAATTATATACAGTAATTAAGATCAGTGTATATGCCCAAATTTGCGTTATGTACCAGAGGCAACATTTTTCTCAGTGCAATCATTAACCTCCAAAAATACGTTGATATCAAGCGTTTGCTTGAGCCAATTAAAGGCACGATACCCGTGTGCACGCGTGTGCACGCGTGTGCACATGACCAGGATGGTACCACCTCCGCCTTCTTTTGAGCCAGGAAAAACCCTGGAGTAGCAACGTTTGATTGAGAAATAATGCACATCCCTTGATCAAATAAGCTGTTTTACTGTCTTTCCTTTAATAACGAAATTTTAAAGCAGCGGTATCACCATGTCACGATGGTAGAGGGCTCAGTGGTTGAGGCATCGGCGATAGCCCAACCCTAATGTATATTTATCGGCATTTCCGCCCTGCTCTCTAAATATAAGCATCGGCCATTGAAAACTCCGTATCGGTCGACCACTACTTATGATCTGCAAAGATTTTAGGCCGAACTATTTTGAATTGAATGCATCAATTTGGCTACCAAGGCTAAAGTCCCCTCTAAAAACAGAATTCGTTTTACAATTTGTAATTCTGCCAAATGCCAGCCAAGTTTGCTCCATCACAGCCCCAATTTCAATGATGACTCATCATAGCAACACAATTGGCTGCAATGCAGTCTCTCAATCGCAATAAGGAGCAATTTTCCACTCCTGCATCGATGTAGAAAAAGACATAGCATCCTATTCGAA
>CM030180.1:10776495-10804293 GCA_017639675.1 Aplochiton taeniatus | reverse complement strand
CGCAAAAGACTTGCCTCTTCGTGTGGAGTCCCGGAAGTTGGCCCCGAGGTTTGTGGGTCCCTTCAAGATCGTGCGCCGGATTACGCCGGTGTCCTATCGCCTCCAGCTTCCGTCCAACATGAGAGTCCACCCGACGTTCCACGTTTCCCAGTTGAAGCCTGTCCTCATCAGCCCCCTTCAGCCTCCCACTCCTCCTCCTGAGCCTCGGGTCATCAACGGGCTGCCGGCCTACACTGTCCACCGTCTCCTCGACTCTCGTCGGTGTGGACGTGGGGTTCAGTTCCTTGTGGATTGGGAGGGGTACGGTCCGGAGGAGCGAAGCTGGGTCCCTGCGAGGGACATTCTGAACTCCTCCCTTATCCGGGACTTCCACGCTCGCTTCCCTGCCAAGCCTTGTGGTCCCGTCAGGAGCCGGTCCTAAGGGAGGGGGTACTGTCACGCCTGGCAGCATACCTGACTTTCGCCACTAGATGGCAACCAGGACTCATCCACCTTATGATTATTGTTGGCACCTGGGTGATTGTTTGTCATTGGCTGCACCTGTTGGTCCTCTGTATATATTGTCTCCTTGTCTTGTTTCATGTCACTGGATTATTGCATTTGTTTGTGTCAGTTGGTGATTTTCCCAGTAAAATATTTGTTCCCGTATTCCTGCGTATCCGTACCTTTTGTTTACCGCTCTGTTCCGGTTACCCGCGTGACAATAGGTTTGCTCAGCATGTTAATGCAGTCTTGTTAAGGATCTCCCAGACTATGTCCATGCATAATATGAAGCTATTTTACTGTACACTTTTGTAGAAAATGTAAGGGTGTTTGTACTCTTCCTCCTCTGCCTCTCAGAACGTTTCTATCCTTTGCTATTTCAACATTCAACCATCTGTGCCACCTGTGCACTCTGAGCTGGCTTATGCTCTGTACGATGAGTTTGCAAAAAGAGTTGATGAGTTTTGGAAATTGTGTATAATTACCTAAACGTGTTTAAGGTTTGCCAAAAGGGTGAATGATTTGACAAATGGGTTTAGGCCACTGATAATTTGGGTGTTTTAGCAATTGTGAAAAATGTCACGGTAGAATAAGATTGCACATGGTTATAGTCAAGGACATCCTGAAGAGGACTTCATTGAGAGTTCAAATTCAGCACAATAGGAATGTGTTAAGATTCAATATTAGGTGACTTTGACTATCTTTGATGTTCTCCAAAAATATACTGTCAAATGAGTTAATATTGCACATGGTAACATTCATGGATATCTTGAAGAGGAGTGAATTGAGAATTTGAGCAAACCTAGGATGCAAAACTTTTTAATACAGTTGAAATATGAGTACATTATGAATGTATTATGATTCAACATTAGGTGACTTAGTATTTAATTTTCTCCAAAACTGTACAGTTAAATGACATAATATTAAACACGGTGTTAGTAAGGCAAACGCATTGAAAATTTGAGCAAACGAATGAAGGAAAACCTTTTCATTACCGTTGAAATATGACTACATTATGAATGTCATAATGCAATTTAAGGTGACTTTCCCTTTTAAGTTTTCTCAGAAGTTGTATAATGGCAATGGAATTATGGCAATATCAATAGATGGGCCTTTCCCTTACATTTTCTCCAAAATTGTACTGTAAAATAGCTTCATATTATACATGGACACAGTGTGGTACATTTTGAACAAGACTGCATTGAAATTTTGAGCAAACCTATGAAGGAAAAGTTTTTAAGTTAGTTCAATTATGGGTTTATTGTGGAAAACAATGTAATTTATGGTGACTGTCCCTTTAATTTTCTCAAACTGTACAGTAAAATGACTTCATATTGCACATGGTTATAGTCAGGGACCTCTTGAACAAGACTGAATTGACATTTTGAGCAAACCTGTGAGAAAAGGTTTTTATGTGGGTTCAAAATGTTGTGATTAATGATAATGTCATTAGGTGTGCCTTTCCCTCACATTTTCTCCAAATTAAAATAGTAAAATAGCTTCAAACTATACATGGACATAGTCATGGACAAACTGAACAAGACCGCATTGAAATTTTGTGCAAATCTATGGAGAGAGTTGAAAAATGGGTGTCATGATTAATGATAATATCAGTAGGTGGGCCTTTCCGTTACATTTTCTCAAAAATTGTACAGTAAAATAGCTTCATATTATTCATGGACATAGTCATGTACATCCTGAACAAGACTGCATTTGTGATTTGAGCAAACCCATGAAGAAAATATGGGTTTACTGTGGAAATTAATGTCATTTATGGTGACTTTCCCTCTAATTTTCTCCAAAACTGTACAGTAAAATGACTTCATATTGCATATGGACATAGTTAGGGACATCCTTAACAAGACTGCATTGACGTGTTGAGCAAACCTATGAAAGAAAGGTTTGTAAGTTTGTTCAAATATGGGTTTATTGTGGAAAACAATGTCACTTATGGTGAGAGGTCAAATATGGGTATATCTTGAATAATGTAATTTATGGTGACTTCAATTTACCTCCAAACTGTACAGTAAATTAGCTCCAAAAAGAGGTTTATGAATTAGTTATAATGCAATTTGAGAGGATTTACCAGTCAACACCAGTAAAACAGCTTCAATTTGTGTTATTATTTTATTGGATGTATACGATTTCAAATGTAGTCATTCGTATTTCGTATGTCAAGTGTGAGAGTTGGTTGCCGAGGGAAATACTAGGCTTTCGTCGAATCAGCTTTACCGTAACGGCACAAGTAGACCCGCATAAAAATCCAAGCTGTTGACGGTGTTCTCACACATGACGGTTCACTTGACCTCAATAAAACTGGGCCATACGCGTTCGACAGGAAAGCCAACTGCCAAAAGACTTAACACTCGTAAGTTCAACTAAATTGAGATACAGCTAAAAAGGTTAGTAATTCAAACCGTTCATTTAATAATTCTAGTCTTTATTTTTTCTATGAGCCAATGAAATTTGAAGAGGGCGTGGCCTCCCACAAAAAGGGTTCTAACTAAGCCTCTAGGCCCCAAAGCCCGCCATGATGGATTTTCCGCCATTTTGAATTTTGTGAAAAACACTTAAACCTATAGAACATTTGATCTGTTTGACTAATCTGTACCAAATGTGTTCACGTACCGTCAATGGACCATGACATGCAACTGTTGTATCAGCCAGCCCTGATAGTGAGACCATGTGGCCATAATGAAGCAATGAGATTACGCAAATTCTTGCCATGTTGCTATGACCCGTCAGATCTTGGAACAAAAATCCAAAATGTAAAAATAATCTTAGTGAAAAGAGGGACTAATGTACTGCTCATATTTGTGACACCTAGTACATATTTCTAATGAGAAATATAGTAGGCTATATAGTAATGCTGGTGTCGTAACAACATTGACAAAACCATCAAAACATTTACGAGAAAACCAACCATAATTATATAGCCTGAGATGGCATAATACAACTTCTCATCATTGTAAAATGTCTTTAATCCCTGGCTATTGAAAATGTGGTGATTAATGTAATTTGAATATTCATTTTTCAATGCTGAAAAGGCACAGATTTTGTTCTTTTTATTATTGTTGGTCAGCTGTCGCTCAATTTCCCGTGAGCTGCTTTATGCCGGAGGCTTCAAATTGTGCATACTGGTCTGTACCGGTAACCGCTACTCCCATGGTAGGGCTATAACAATTGATCCAATTTTCAGACTTTGAAAGGCCATATCTTATATATCATTCTACCTTGCCTCAAGAAATTTTGTCACTAGGTCCCTCTCCCCATGATGGATAAAAAAGGCATCCTTAATGCATTTTACGCTATTTGTAATTTTGTGGAAAAACCCTTACACCTTTAGAACATTTCATTTATTTGACTAATCCTTACCAAACTTGGCAAGTACCATAAATGTACTACTATATGTAAATGTTGTAAAAAGCAGACCTACTGGTCACAACATATGGCCGCAATGTGCCAATGAAATTGCAAAAATTCTTGCCATATGGCTATTACCCGTCAAAATGCTGCTTGCAGCTTTAATTAAGGTTCCCAGCGCAAAGGGTGTAGAACCTTATTGTTTTTGTGCTCCTTTATTCTTCCCTTTTATTATCTTTGTTTTCCTCCCCTCCCTCAATTTCCCGTGTGCTGCTTTATGTCAGAGACTACAAACTTTGCAGGCTTGTTGCTATCAGTAACCGCTACTCCCAAACTGAAGATGACCCACATTGACCTCATGGTGGCACTATAACAAGTGATCACATTTGAAATACCATATCTCCTACACCTTATGACTTAGAGTTACCAACTTTTGCACCTAGGTCCATCTCTACATGAACACAAACGCCATTTCAAACCAAAAGGTCCGTCGGATTTTTTCCCCGCCATTTAGAATTTTGTGAAAAACACTTAAACCAATAGAACTTTTGACATACGCGTCCGATCTGCACCAAATTTTGTGTGTAGCATCAGCGCACCATGATATACAAATGGTGTATAAGCCAGATCTACCGGCCCAAGTGTGTGACCGCTATAAGCCAAAAAAATTCAATGTGGGTGTGGCTTTCCACAAATAGGGCAATAACTCAGTCAAACTCAGTCCAATATTCATGCAACTTTATACATTTCCTCCAGAAGCTTCATGGATCATATCACCAAAGCCATTTTTACCTCTGCCTTCAGGGGGCGCTATAAATGCCACATTTTCACACTTTTGATGTGACTGTCCAAATAGGATGACATTTTAGATATATGCTTTAGAGGAGAGTATAAGTGAACAAGTAAAAGATGATTTTGATTGGACCAATGGTTGGACTTGTGGGCGTGGCCTATCACATAATAAATAATGCCAAATAATCAGCAATTGGCATAGCTAGAGACTTGAAACTTTCCATGCTGGTAGGTACCAGTACCCACTACTCCCAAACCAAACATGAACCACATTGACCTCATGGTGGCGCTATAATAAATGATCCAATTTGAGAACTTTGAAAGGCCGTATATCATACACCATATGACCAGGAGTCAAGAAATGATGTCCCTAGGTCCAGCGCCTCATGATGAACAAAAAAGCCATTCACAGCTAAGTGATCGGTGCTCAGATCATGTTTTAATTAAAATATTAAATCGGTCTTTTGGTCTAATTGCAAATAATGGTGGTTCAATAGCAGAGATCGTGTCTCCCACGTGGAAGACCGGGGTTCGATTCCAACCCGGTGCCTCTGCAATTTATTAAGTTGAGTACTAAATGATTTCTGCATTGTGTGAGTAACAAAAACATGAAAGTTACATTCTATCACAATAAATAAATAGCACTTCTATTGATAAACGTGATCTAGCATAAATATACTTAAATGTTATATAAAACGAATTTACCAATTGTTCACCCTTACATTAATATATGAGGACATGTCATGACTTCAGATTTTAGTTTTCAGTGAAATGTACCATTATTTAGTGTTCTAAAACGATAGTCTTAGGGTATCAATGTCGTGAGCAGACATTAGGTCTATAACATAGGACACTGACGAAATATATTTGAATAATCCCAGCATGCACTTTGTGGTTCTGAAATACTCAGTTTTTTCTGCTGTAACTATGAACAATGTAGCCTTTAAACTCTACCCCTCTATATACCAGTGTCGACGTTTGCCGGATTGCGTGTTAAATCAGCAGTGTGGAAACCGTGGATTGTATTTGATAAGGTGGGACCGTCACTCAGAACACTGTATGCATTAAACACTAGCCCTGTTTCGCTTGCAGTAATTGACTACAGGATTGCTGCTCAGAGTAAGTGTGTTGCCAAACCATATATATTATGGTACAAGTCCAATGATAGGGGAGTACCAGGCTGCCCCGTGCTGAAAGCAAACACTGTCTAATTTTGGCCATGTCATTGCGACGGTTGCCAATCTGTCTATCAGAGGCTGAAAATACAACAGGCTGTCCTATAGCACTCCTGTCACAATGCCAATAATTCTGGCCTAACGCCGCGCATTGTAATTTCATCCAACTGAGTTGTTGATCCTCCAATTCTTTTCTATTCATATTTTTTATAGTATTTTTGGCCCATAGAATTTAATGGTGGTTAATAAACAACTAGCACTTCTATTGATAAATGTCATCTAGCATGGGTAAATACGAAATATTAACAATATAAGCTGATATTGCTCTCAATGCGGGAGTATTCAACCGTGGGTTAAGTTAAGGGTAACGCATAGGCAGACCACTGTCTCCTACCAGACGGGAGACCCTGGTTTGTATCCCAGCCAATGCTTAGTGCAGTTATTGAGGGATAGAAATAGAGCGGGATATATAAAAGAAGACAGTGAACAACGAGTAAGAATGTCCGGTGGAGTGAGAGGCCTAACGTTGTCAACGAAAAAAAAAAATATATATATAAAACGACTTTACTATTTGTTTGCACTTATATTAATTAATGGGGACATGTAATGACGACAGATTTTAGTTTTCAGTGAAAATGTACCATTACTAAGTGTTCTAGAATGATAGTCTGAGGGTATAAACGTAAAAAGTTAACTCTACCCCTCTACCTACCAATGTTGACGTGTGCAGGTTTATGTCTTAAATCCTCAGTGCGCGATCCTTGGATTTTGTTTGATGTTGTGAGAACGTCACTCCACACACTGTATGCATTAATGAGTACTCCTGTTTCGCAGGTGATTATTGACACCGGGTCTACCAGCTATTTTCCAAAAGTTCGAGATTGAGAACAGTACTCAGTATAGCAAAAGAATAGCCCATTGTTTGCTGCTTAAAGCAGTTACATTACAGTTCTGTATACGTCAGTGCCTGCAATTATATTGAAATCGCAAGGAAAATGTTTTCTTTTAATTAGCGTAATTATCAGGCATTACAAGCCCCACAGTTTTGACCTTAGTGCCTCCGTTTCAACGCTAGTATGTCCGTCCTCATGCTGTGCAGTGTGCTTTCATCCTGCTAAGTGATCGGTGCTCTAATTATTGTTTTATCAGTATTTTAAATGGTGTTTTTGGTGGTTTAGTAAGAATTCATGCTTTCATCACGGGAGACCCGGGTTCGCTTCCCGACTGATGCAACGATATTTCATAAACTTGTCAACTAAATTATTTCTCTAAATAATTGTAGTTTGTCTTTTGCATAAAAATTGTTTCAGTAGAAAAGATGAGAAAAAAAGGATGCAAAGAAGAAAGAAGAAAAAGTGTGTGTTCTTCAACCCCACATCCAATCATAACAGACTCTACTGAGAGGGGGCACGGCATGAAGACGGTGCGGCGTGATGAGTGTGTGGTATGAGAGCGGGGCAAGGTGCTACAGGCTGCAGCCAGACCCGACTCAAATGCTTAATAAACAAAATAAAATGAGTGTGTCATATGGGACACGCCACTGAGTATTATGGTCAAGATTTGGGGTCTCTAGGTCACATGACCTACAAGCTATTGAAATTTTTAAGTTCTATCTGACTAATTCCCCAAAGGTTGTTAAATCTCATTTCGATAAAATTGCACTTTACTCAATCTCTCACTTCTAGTCGTCACTCACAACCCCTCGACCACTACTATGTTTTCACAATCTCAAGACCTTCAGACAGCTAGGAACCATCAAAGGCTGCCCGGCACCTTTAATTATTATTGTTTTCCTGCCGTCGCTCAATTTCCCGTGAGCTGCTTTATGCTAGAAACCAGAAACTTTGCATGCGGATCCGTACCGGTAACCGCTACTCCCAACCACAGATGACCCACATTGACCTCATGGTGGCGCTATAACAAGTGCTCCAAATTGTACGACTTTGAAAGGCTTTATCTCCTACACCATATGACATAGAATGATAAAACTTGGTGCATAGGTCCATCTCCCCATGACAAACAAAAAAGCCTCTAGGACCCCCAAGGTCCGTCATGAAAATGTTCCGGCCATTTACATTTTGTGAAAAACTCTTAAATGAATAGAACTTTTCATTTGTTTGTCCAAGCTTCACCAAATTTGGAATGCAGCATCATTGGACTATGATATACACATGGTGTATAAGCCAGACCTATCGGTGAAAACATGTGACCGCTATAAGCCAATGAAATTTGCACAGGGGCGTGGCTTACCACAAAAAATGGTTATAAAACAGTCATACTCATTACATTCCTTATGAAACTTTACACACTACCTCTAAGGCCATCTTGGGTCATAACTGCGAAAGATATTTTCACATCAACCTTTAGGGGGCGCTTTAAATGCCATCTTTTCTTTTTTCTTGATATAAATGTCCAATTCACACTTTTTACATATGCTCTCGGGGAGAGTCTACGCCAACAGCTAAAAGATTATTTTAATTGGACCAATGGTTGGCTGGTGGGTGTGGTTTATCACAAAAATGCTAGTAACTAAGTAAAACTCAGTCCAATCCTCATGAAACTTTATAAACATTCTCTAGGGGCTAAATTAGTCATATCAGCAATTTCTACATCTGCCTTTGGGGGGCGCTATAACAGTCACATTTTGATACGTTTTTTTTGTGAAAATGCCAAGAAGTCAGCAATTTTCAGAGGTAGAGACTTGCAACTTTGCATGTTGGTAGGTACTCATACCCCTTACTACGGAATCAAAGATGATCGACATTGCCCTCAAGGTGACGATTTAAATGAGTGATTTAAATTACAATCTTTGATAGGCCATTTTTCATACACTGTATGACCTAGAGCCAAGAAATGTGGTCACTATGTCCATCTCCCCATGATGAATAAAAAAGAGTCTTGGACCCAAAAGCCCTCCTTGATGGATTTTCCGCTGTTTGTAATTTTTTGGAAAAACCCTTACACCTGTAGAACATTTCATCTGTTTAACCAATCCGTACCAAACTTGGCATGTACCACAAAAAGACTATGATAAGTAAATGTTGTAAAAACCAGACCTACTGGTCACAACATATGGTGGTAACGTACCAATGAAATTGCACAAATTCTTGCCATATGGCTATGACCCGTCAAAATGCTGTTGCAGCTTAAATTTTATTTATTTTCTTGACAGCAGTTATGATCCTCATTTGGACGGTCTGTCATGTGTTAAGCACGTGTTTACATTTGTTCGCTGTGCTAGCTATAGTAGTAAGTTAGCTGGGGTACAGGGTAGTGTGCTGGTCTGGGGCATAGAACTACCGGGCAGAAAATGAGTCCCACTCCGGCCCTGGCTATATAACTAGCTAGTAGCTAGATAGTACGTTTGCTAGGGCACAGGGTATGATCAATTTAATATAAACATACATCGCCGGAAAATAGCCAGCTGACATTACACACCTGATAAAGTGAGTTCTGTCCCGCCTATCCCACTCCTTGGCTTGTCCAATCTCTCTGACGTGGCATCGCTGCTCACCTAAACCAGAGCCCTTTAAAGAGAGAGTTGCGTTATCTCCGTTCGTTCCAATGGACCATTTACATTTTTACAGCAATGGCGGATAATGAAGCCTCTCAATAGTTTCCGGAAGTTAGCAGCCAATACTACCAGTGCCATAGAGTTGCAGCAGAATAGACGGTTTGTGATGCACTTTCAAAGGGTAAGACGTTTAAAGAACCAAATTGTATATTCTTAGCACATCTGAATCAAATTGACAAGTGCATTAAAGCATGTTAGTGGATTATCCCCCACTAAATTTGTAGATTTAGGGAACGTTAACAGATAACAGATTAGGCTAGGATACTGGATAAAGTTAGGAACATATAACGTTATCCACGAACAGCCATTAATTAACATTCATTGTAAATTAAGTTCGATTAATGTCATGACCACTGATGAAAACTAGCATTTCAGCTAACTGGGGTGCATTTACATTTGTTAGATTTTTTTTAATGTAAATGATGGTTAAATGCACAGTATTAGGGAACACTTTATACTTAGCCTACTGGACACGTACAATATACCCTTATACATATCTAAAAGACAACCAATAACATGAGACTTCATACGAACTTCATACAAATTCATATCACATTTGTAACTGATGCCACTTGTCATACTTTGTTAAACATCAGCAGCAAAAGCTGTCACAACTAATGAAACTCTATAACTTAAGTTGGGGAACAAAGACCACACCTCATCTCCCAAGGCGATTTCCCGTCCAAGCCTCAATAGGTGTGTCTAACCCTTTCTCCCGTCTTTTTCTCCCTCTCTCTCTTTCAGCACAAGAACCACAGGGTAATTCAGTGGAGCCTGAAGACAGCCTGCAATGAGACTGCACCCTCACCCTGCACCCTGAGTCTAAACTCCCTGGGTTTTGCAAGCCTTTCCCTGTTCCTTATTTTTACTAAACCAAACATTAAGCTTCCCAATGGTGTGGTCTTTGTTTGTGAAAAAATGCAAATCATAGTTTGAATATGATTGTCTCACATATTTTGTTGTTGTAATCTTTATTGATTTTAAGATTACTCCTGCTGACTTGAGCCAACCATTTTCTTCTCCTCTCCATGTCAGTGGGGAAACCGTACATTTGTACTTCTTTCTCTGAGCGATTGGAGCATCTCCATGCAGCACAGCAAACCATGGTGGAGACAATATGCAAGGACAACACGGAGGAAAGGGCACAGACAAACTGCTTGACATGCTATTCAAGTTTATTAGATTTATTTAATGAATTCATTGCAGTAAATAAGTGCATAGTAAAAAGACAAAAGATACATTAAATACAGTATATATGTTTATTTGAGTATATATGTGTTTTAATCTGTCCTGTCTGAATGTAATGTGTTTTAATGTACCCTTCTGGTCACCTGTCGGTCTCCTTCTGTCCTATCTGAATAAGTTCTGTTCGATTTCTCTAAATCCTAAGGAAAGGTGCTTCAATGCTTCCTTTCTCATCTCCTTTAGCATAGAATACACTGGACCATCCTTTACGCAAGGAAAGGTCCCACAATTCCTTGCGACAGCAATATTTAAAGCGACGCACCATTCGGCCGTTTACAAACCCTAAATCTAACTGGATCACAATCAGCATATATTAACCATAACACATAGTCTGTCTTTCAAGAAAAAGGGAGATGAGACATTTTTTGCCAGATGATTATTTTAATTCAACATCGTTTGAAACTCAAGAATGATGATTCAGTAGTAGATTTGCAGGCAGAACATGTTGCCTATCTTGCATAAATGTAATTTTCATACAATCATACTAATTGGGATTCATGTGGATAAATATCAGTGGACAGGAGACTGAACGTGTGCAACCATTCTCAATGTGACAACTATGTCGTTTCACTTTTGTGACTGCTAGCCTATATTCCTTATTTTATTTCCATTCCAACCTTGGTAATGAAGTAATATTTTTCACCGGGTTGTCCACGTCTATACAGCCTGCATGAAACAACCCGGTAAGGACGCACGGAGCGAAGTATCTAAGATGCGCTTTTTGTGATCCATATTCGTAACGTTGCAGTTTCACCATGGCAGACCCACGTTAGTAAAATCCACCGTCGCATAATGATGTAGCCTAGTGTAAGTGCAGTCGGATTCTCTCAGCACCGTGTATGGAATGAGATTTGTGCCAGATATCTACAAAAGCAAAACTAAATTCCACAAGCAAAAAAAAATATTCACAAGAAAAAAAAAATCCACAAGCAAAACAAAAATCTCCAAACACAAAAAAATACACAAAATTCTATTAAAGTTAAATCGTTGATATCGAAATTTTATTTAGGCTTTCAGTTTTGTCATTTTTATCCACGGTTGTCGTTTTGTGGTTCTTTTTGCTTGTAGAATTGTGGCACAAATCTCACGTGAGGGCGGGGTTATACAAGATGATTCCTATTGGCCCATTGGAGTCGGAGTGACAGCTCATTTTACAGTTCACATCGTTAACGTGTCATCATAATGCGCTAGAAGTCTTTGAACAACGGTGTCATAAAGGCTAAGGCTAATGCTAATGTTAAACTTAATCTTTATATGGCACACAAATTAACAGGACCATTTCAACCTGACACTTCACGTAGAAAAAAAATTTCCGACCCCTGGTCTGAATAGTCACGGAGTGGCGGGAGAGAATTTAGACCTACTTCGCTATCAATCAACTTCGTTACTACTCATTCCGGTCACCAACCACCTGCTATAGTAGGCTATTCCTACCCACACGCATAGAGATAAAACGATCATCTATTAGGCAGGTCGAACATTCGAACGCCAGTGTAGTCAATATGAGAGCTACCATGCTCAGCGCTGAAGAAAATTGCCCTGCGTAGCGTTTTAAAATTGTTTAAATGAACAAAAATATAAAGTTTTTTTGGTCTGAATCACTTAAGTCATTCAAAAGTAATACCTACTTTCACGATATATTAGTGTTGATATGCATACAGCGCTTGCTAATTCATAGTTAGCTTCCAAAGAGCGTAGGTTTTGTTCTTACTTGAAAAAAGCCGTAACTTTAAGCAGTTAAAAATATATGCCATATGTCAACCGTTAATAAACTGAGCGACGGCTTCGATCGGTCATAAATAGTTAACGTGTCTTTCAAATACTTGAATTGTGTGAATACTTTCACAATTAAGAAGTATAATAACAACGAAATGGGCCGTAGGATGTTCATGCTTCTAGACCCAGCGTCTGTTATTTATTTATTTATTTATTTATTAATTCGTTTTTATTCATAAACGTTTACGAAATAACAACAAATTGGAAATAGGACTATTTAATCACTTAATAAAAAAAAAAGTGAAAACGGGTTTGACCTGTCTACATCTATATACATTGTAGATAGATGATAGTGTTCTATATGCGTGTGGGTTGGAATTCTACAACATCTCTGTGCCCACACGGTTATTACACTTTCCTTCCATTTGTGTCCAAATAACTTATTCTTGTCTATTTTTTCCTATTTTTGTCATTAGACCCCGCAATCTCTTAGATTCTCAATATTTTTCACCGCGCACCCACATCAGCAGCCTAACTATTACTAGGCAGGTCAAACCTACTTCGACCGCAGTAAAAGGGCTCTGCCCTAAACAATCTATTCGTTCCTGCAGCGGCTGGTTGTGATAGGTCAGGTTAACCCAATAGGTGATTGTTGTTTTATGGCCCATCGGATTGGACAATGAAAACCGCTCCCCCACCCACACAAAGACGACACTTTTTTTCTACAAGCTTACGAAACTGTCTGCAGGCGTAAAAACAGTGCCACAAATCCCAGAGATCCGTTCGAAAGCACATACCTAGCGAAATTGTATTGCAAGTGTACGCACCTCCACTTGCAAGTACGGCTTAACTATACAAGTACAAAATGCATTTTTACCTGCAAACACAAAGTACAACATACAGGTTTGCAAATCTTTACTTACAAGTACGAAACAGATTAGATACGTTAACTGCCACTTGCAAAACTGTGCCTACAAGTACGAACCATAAAAACAACTACAAACTGCCAATCACAGACTCGCAGACTTTGGGCACTGAACACACCCATAATAGTGCCCCTTACTTACATCATTGAGTCCTGAGATTAATTGGAATAACATGATTTCAAGGTAGCAGATTTACTGGTTTAACTTGATCATTTGAGTTCTGCACACTAGTTGAGATTACTCAGAAAAGGGCTTGTAAGGGCCTCGTTATTTTTTTTATAAACCAGCAGATTTTTTTTGGACAGTGTAACACAGGGGTGTCAAACTCAAATACCCAGTGGGCCAAAATGTAAAATCTGAACAAAGTCGCGGGCCAACATTGAACAAATTAACCTTTTAATATGGACCCAAAAAAGTTTTGCTTTAACATTGAATATAGAACAAGCATCGCTTATTACCATACAATATATAATTTAATAGTGGAGACATGCAAAATCGAATTTCAAATGAAAAAACACATCAATGGCATTCATTTATTAAATTAAAAGTAGTCATTTGGTATTGTCTCGCGGGCCAAATATAATTACCTCGCGGGCCAAATTTGGACCGCGGGCCAGAGTTTGACACCTATGGTGTAACAGCTCCACAAGAAAATAGGGAATTGATGTGTTGAACATTCAAAGGTCAACTAATGTCTGTTTTTTGTTTTTGCCTGTATTTTGTATGCCTATTCTGTAAACTGTGCTTGTCTTACAACTGATGATTTTTGGTCTGCTGACCATAATGCTGTACTAGCTATCAGAATTAGGCTTGGTTTTCAAGTGAAGTATGAGGAGCACCGTATTCAATATATTATCTGTTTTCCTGTCTTAATCAGTATATTATCTTGTAAACTGTAATCGTCTGAATTAATACTCTTTGTCTTGTCTCTTGTCTAAACTCAGTCATCTTTTTAAGTATAAATATAATACATTTTAAAAAGAGAGAAGCCTTCCGTCTTGCTTGATCACCAAGGGGAAAACAAAAGGATTCGTTTCAGACACCCACAGGAAACACTTATCAAGGTAACTGTGCGCACTCTCACTATCAAAATTGTATGTTGTAGTTTGCCCCGACAGCAATTGCCCTGTAGGTGCAGCACTAGCTTCATGAGTTAACAAGTTCTGAGGCCTCACTCCGGGGCCGTGGCTTGACATAGCGCCCGAACAGGGACACTGATTCTGAATTACTGGCAGGTTGAAATGCTATTGATTTAAGACTCAGTGTTCAAAACGAGAAACCCTGTATCCGTACTAGGCCGGTAACAATTATACACGAGAACGAGACGTTCTCACCTTCATCATCATCATCATCATCTTCGTCCGCTTATCCGATCGGGTCGCGGAGGTAGTAGTTCCAGCAGAGAGCCCCATCCTTCCCTTTCCCGGGCCACATCCGCCAGCTCTGACTGGGGGATTCCAAGGCGCTCCCCGACCAGCATGGAGATATAATCCCTCCACCTGGTCCTTGGTCTGCCCCGTGGCCTCCGCCCAGCTGGACGTGCCTGGAACACCTCCCTAGGGAGGCGGCCAGGTGGCATCCTAACTAGATGCCCGAACCACCTCAACTGGCTCCTTTCTACGCAAAGAAGCAGCGGATCTACTCCGAGTCCCTCCCGGATGACTGAACTTCTCACCCTATCTCTAAGGGAGAAGCCAGCCACCCGCCGGAGGAAACTCATTTCGGCCGCTTGTATCCGTGATCTCGTTCTTTCGGTCATGACCCATCCTTCGTGACCATAGGTGAGAGTAGGAACAAAGATAGACAGGAAGATTGAGAGCTTTGCCTTTTGGCTCAACTCTCTCTTCGTTACAACGGTGCGATACAGCGACTGCAATACCGCTCCCGCTGCTCCGATTCTCCGGCCCAACTCACGTTCCATTTTCCCGTCACTCGAGAACAAAACCCCAAGATACTTAAACTCCTTCACTTGGGGTAAGGACTCATTCCCTACCTGGAGTAAACACTCCATTGGTTTCCTGCTGAGAACCATGGCCTCAGACTTGGAGGTGCTGATCTTCATCCCAGCCGCTTCACACTCGGCTGCAAACCGATCCAATGAGTGCTGAAGGTCGCAGGCCGATGGCGCCATCAGTACCACATCATCCGCAAAAAGCAGTGACGTGATCCCAAGCTCACCAAGCTGCAGCCCTCCTCCCCCGCGGCTGCGCCTTGAAATCCTGTCCATGAATGTCACAAACAGAATCGGTGACAAAGCGCAGCCCTGTAGGAGACCAACCCTCACTGGAAACGAGTTTGACTTACTGCCGAGAACCCGGACACAGCTTTCGCTTTGGGAGTACAGAGATTGGATGGCCCTAAGTAGTGACCCCCTCACCCCATACTCCCGCAGCACCTCCCACAATAGCTCCCTGGGGACCCGGTCATACGCCTTCTCCAAATCTACAAAACACATGCAGACCGGATAGTCATACTCCCAGGCCCCCTCCAGGATCCTTGCGAGAGTAAAAAGTTGGTCCGTTGTTCCACGCCCTGGTCGGAAACCGCATTGTTCCTCTTCAATCCGAGGTTCGACTATCGTCCGGACCCTCCTTTCCAACACCCTAGAGTAAACTTTCCCGGGGAGGCTGAGTAATGTGATGCCCCTATAATTGGCACACACTCTCCGGTCCCCCTTTTTGAAGAGGGGAACCACCACCCCGGTCTGCCACTCCTTAGGTGCTGTCCCTGACCTCCACGCAATGTTGATGAGACGTGTCATCCATGACAGTCCCTCAACACCCAGAGCCTTCAGCATTTCAGGGCGGATCTCATCAACCCCTGGGGCTTTGCCACTGTGGAGTTGTTTGACTACCTCAGTGACCTCCACCAGGGAAATTGGCGTTGATCCCCCATCATCCTCTAGCTCCGCCTCAACCATAGAGGGGGGATTTGTCGGGTTTAGGAGTTCCTCAAAGTGCTCCTTCCACCGTCCCATCACCTGATCAGTTGAAGTCAGCAGCGTCCTATCCTTGCTGTATACAGCTTGAATGCTTCCCTGCTTTCCCCTCCTGAGGTGCCGGATGGTTTTCCAGAACAACTTTGGTGCCAGCCTAAAGTCCTTCTCCATGGCTTCTCCGAACTCCTCCCACACCCGCTGCTTCGCCTCTGCCACCGCCGAGGCTGCAGTCCTCCGTGCCTGTCGATACCTTGCAACTGCTTCCGGAGTCCCCCGGGATAACATATCCCGGAAGGCTTCCTTCTTCAGTCGGACGGCTCCCCTGACCCCTGGTGTCCACCAGGGTGTTCGGGGATTACCGCCCCTTGAGGCACCCAAGACCTTGAGACCACAACTCTCAGACGCGGCTTTAGCAATGGAGGCTTTGAACATTGCCCACTCCGGTTCTATGCCCCCAGCCCCCACAGGGATGCAAGAGAAGCTCCGCCGGAGGTGTGAGTTGAAGGCCTCCCGTACCGGGGCCTCCTCCAGACGTTCCCAGTTCACCCGCACTACACGTTTGGGCTTTCCAGGTCTGTCCAGGGGCTTCCCCGGCCACCTGACCCAACTCACCACCAGATGGTGATCAGTTGACAGCTCCGCCCCTCTCTTTACCCGAGTGTCCAAAACATAGGGCCTCAGATCCGATGACACGATAACAAAATCTATCATTGACCTTCTGCCCAGGGTGCTCTGGTACCAAGTACACTTATGAGCATCCTTATGTTCGAACATGGTGTTCGTTATGGCCAGTCCATGACTAGCACAGAAGTCCAATAACAAGCCACCACTCGGGTTCAGATCCGGGCGGCCGTGCCTCCCAATCACGCCCCTCCAAGTGTCTCCATCATTGCCCACATGTGCGTTGAAGTCTCCCAGTAAGACTACGGAGTCCCCACCAGGAGCCCTATGCAGGACTCCATCCAGGGTCTCCAAGAAGGCCGAATACTCCACACTACTGTTTGGCGCATAGGCGCAGACAACAGTCAGAGTTTTCCCCCCTGCGACCCGCAGGCGCAGGGAGGCGACCCTCTCATCCACCGGGATAAACTCCAACACAGAGGCACTCAGCCGGGGACTTATAAGTATCCCCACTCCCGCCTTGCGCCTCGCACCTTGGGCCACTCCGGAGAAGAATAGAGTCCAACCCCTGTCCAGGATTGAGGTACCAGAGCCGAGGCTGTGCGTAGAGGTAAGCCCCACCAGATCCAACTGGTAGCGATCCACCTCCCGCACAAGCTCCGGCTCTTTCCCTCCCAGAGAGGTGACGTTCCACGTCCCCAAAGCCAGCCTCTGCCACCCAGGTCTGGTCCGTCGAGACCCTCTGCCTTCACTACCACCTTTCTGGCAGCGCACCCGACCCCATTGGTTCTTCCCGCAGGTGGTGAGCCCACGGGACGGAGAAGTTGAGACGGCGATGTTTTCCACGTTGCCTCTTCGGGCTGTGCCCGGCCGGGCTCCGTGGCAAGCCCGGCCACCAGGCGCTCGCTGACGGGTCCTCCTCCTGGGCCTGGCTCCAGGAGGGGACCCCGGGCTTCCTCCGGGCCGGGTATCTAATCTTCTTCCTCGCTTGTCCATGAGGTGTATTTGGGACCATTCTTTGTCTGGCCCCTCGCCTGAGACCAAATTGCCATGGGAGACCCTACCAGGAACACAAGGTTCCAGGCAATACAGCCCTCAGGTTCACAGAGGCACACAAACCTCTCCACCACGTTAAGGTGATGGTCCCCAGGAGAGGTCTCACGTTCTCACCTTAGAGCAGACAATTAGACTATCTCTGTACCTTTAGTGTGCTGTATCCGAAAGAGTATCCACACCACTTGTGAACTGGGACCCTAATGTGCAAAGGGTTACACACAAATCAGGAAAGACAAGGAGGGGATCCTATAGTGAAGTCTACTGCTCGCAATCTATAACGAGAGTGTCATAGGAGCCTGCAGGTACCTCAAATATAAACATAATTTTATATGCACCTGTAGACATAGGCTTGTAAACTAGATTGTTTGTAAGCGCCTTCTAGACCTAATGGAATCATCCATCTACTCCGCACAGGAAGAGAGTGGGGACTAGTGGGAGACCGAGGAAGCTCGACCGTCTCCCACGGCACCCTCCCCCTCTAACTCCTACTGCCCTGGATTGAATGTAGGATAGTGAGCGCACTGGAAGGCTACGACCCTCAGCATCAGAAAGCCTCATTGGTAAACCCTGCAAACTCCCAGTTTTCGAACGGAGGAGGAGCAGCGTTAGCCATTCAAGCTCTTGCTGGGGTGGGTTATAGAAAGGCCTGTAATGACGCTGCAGCAGAGGAACCCTTTGACAATAACACAGTAGTCGTCTTCCCGGCCTTTGAGTTGGCTGGAAGGCAAACGCAAATACTAAATGTTTTAGTCCCGGAGGGATGGGAAGGGATGCCCGAGGAGGATTCTGTGAGCATGCTCACCCCGACTTATCGAGCGGTGATGCGGACTCACAGAACCTACGCCTTGGCAGCCCATATCCCCCCTTTAGTCATGACTTTGTTGGGCTGTGGCCTATACCGACATTCACTGAGGGGATCAGTTACAGCTCGCATGCACGCCTTAACAATGGAGCTACCCTCTTTCGAGTTGCGGGTAATACTGAGGAAAATAAGACCCATATCCTCCAGGTTATCAGTTCTGTCTGCCCAAGTGAAGGGAGCGGAAATCAGTCTCTGTTATCTTTATCCGCGTGTACATACTGTAGCGCTGCGTGACCTCGATATGTGTAAAAAATTAACAAGTAGACAGTGTTAATTCCCCCCCCCCCTCACACACATGCACACATGCACGCACGCACGCACGCACGCACACACACACACACACACACACACACACACACACACACACACACACACGCCCCTCAAACGGAAAGTGAAATGGTAGACTGCATAAACCTTGCATAGGCCAATACTTTAAGATTTTACTTAAGTCGTCATAACCTCTAAGATGCTGTACATGTATATACACCTTGTTCCCAATTATTACACACATGCAGTTTTTGTTTTTTATCCTAAACTGTCAATACGATAAAGGATTTTAAAAATCCTCATCAATTATATTTTAATGTGGATGTTATTACAAGCAAAACTACTGATAACAGCTTTTATAATCATTTGAATATTATGGAAAAACTAAAAATATATTGTTCCAAATTAGTTTGATGTTTGAAAACATTCAATAGGTCATAACGAATTTGAAACTGAAATCTGTTGGATTTTTGTGTGAACAGATTTTTTTTTAAACTATTTATAGATCAAGTTACACATATTAGTATATGAGCCTTTCTTTGACATCACTTTAACAACTCTTTCATTATTGAACTTCATGTATAGTTTCTGCGTATATTTCATTTGAAGATCCCATAGCTGTTGTTTTGAGGTATACCCTCATAAATCTTACTTTTAAGGATGCTCCAGAGGTTCTCAATAGGGTTGAGGTCAGGGGATGATAGTGGCCACATCGTAATTTTTCCCCCTTTATCCCCATAGCAACCAAGGAGTCAATGGTGTTTTTTTGCAGCATGGGATGGTGTTATCGTGCATGAAAATAATTTTGTTCCAAAAGTTACAATTCTTATCGTCATACCATGGCAGGAATTGGTCAGTTAGGAACTCCACATGTTTTCAGAGGTCATTTTGACACCCTCAGCAACCTTAAAGTAACCTACCAACTCACTTCCCAATATTTCAGCCCAAAACATCACTGTTATATCAGAGTAACCATGCACCAACTATCCAGAACTACATCCACCTGACAGAAATATTCTTTAATAGGTCTTAATCTGATTGTATTTGTCTGTACTCGAACTCACACAAATCTTTTCTCCTTTCTCTTCGGTTTAGCAAATTATCAATTGTTTTCATGGCTTTTGCAAGACGTTGCACTATTTAACGCTTTTCATCTTCCCCCCTATATTGCATTGGAGCTGTGATTTAATAATGTGGAACAACCTCTTTAAGTAGGTTTCCCTTTAATTAAGATCTCCTGGCAAACTAATTAACAAACCTGTCTGAGATTGATACCAATCATCTTAAAAGGTAAGAGAAATAAAAGAAGCAAAAGCTTTAATTGAAAAGCTAAAAACCAAATGTTTATTTAACTGACATCCTACTGAAGTCTAACTTGCAAAATACCTTGGAACAGTGTATGTGAATTATTCCTGATGGTATTTTGCCAAACACCATTTTATAACACAAATAATCGACACCTTGTTAGATATAGGGTGCTTTGTTAATTAAGATTTATTAACAGATTGTCAACACTGAGTTCATTGGGATTTTGCTGAGAAACTGCCTTAATCTTTTAGAATAGTTGGTGTAATCATTTTTTGGAAAGAATAGTATTTGCATTCACTTGGGGGTACAATGTCCATGGTTGTGGTGCTAATATTCTCCTTCTTGAAACCGGCTTCGAGTAGATGAGGCATCTGAGTTTCCTGAAAATCATTAACACAGGGAGTCACAACTATGCAGCACGAGCAGCAGGTGTTGAAAGACTGTTCAAGTACGCCTGTGATATTGATTATTTACTTATTAACCACTATGCCTTTTTTATTTAAAGGGTTTATTGAGGACATGGCCTCCTTGCCCTGCCCAGTCCAAAAACATGAGATTGTATTGCTATTTATAAAAATATTTTAGGTGACCAACCTGGAACATATTTTCAATGTTGTCAAATTTAGTCTTGAGAAGTTCCCCCCAGGAGGTAAGGTTGCAGTAAGTGAGGACTCCTCCAGGCTTCAGCAGCCTGTGAGCATGACCCTACAGAACAAAGCAATTTGACAAGTACAGGCCTTGTCTACTGGTATGGTCTTTTACACAAAAACTGGAAATTTCACAATTCTATTATGTTCTAAAATAGCAGAGGTCTAAAAATTGTTGATTTCAGTCAAAGTCGTAATGTATTTGAATGCAGCAGGTTCCATAGGTAATTTGCAGAAAGTTGCATTATGCAGTTTTTGTAAAATTAAAGTAAATTTTCAAAGTGTAAACATTCCACATTACTTGCCTTGATGAAGTCAAACTGGTGAGTGTGCCATGTGCCTTCTGTCAGGGGATATGTGTCATACAGAATGCCTTTGATAGAATTTAAACATGTCAGTGTTTAATTAGATCAGTCAATTGACACTTAGAGCAAAATAATTCCAAACAAAATGCCTCACCATCAAATTGGTTGTCTGACAAAGTTGGCACGACATCTTCCCAAAGACCTTTAAGTGGCACAATCTGCACGTAAAATAGGTCCATTTAAAACATGACCTAAATTTAAGGGTGACATTTCTGACAGGGTTACAAGCTCACTCACTTTATGGGGTTGAGACTTAGCCCATTCCTGCAGCCTGGCAAACACTCCATCATTGCACTCAATGATCCAGTGCTCCTGAATGGGGAATGACTCCAATTTGGTGGCTGCAATAGCCATACCAAATCCAATTTCCAAAACCCGCCCTCCTACAAAACAAAATAAATAGAGTTGGGCACAATTTATTTCTTAGATGAACTGGCATTTAAGTAAACACTTTCTTTCAATGTTTAAAATAGTGACCATTCATGGAATCCTAATAATAAAAGCATCCCTTTACCATGGGAACCAGGGGATAAAACAAACTGTATGGTCTGCTGAAGAAAATGAGAGGGTTGTGGCATTCAAAGGGATTCCACAGAGTTCAAAAGCACATAAATAGAATAGTGAGGAGCCAATTTGCTTTTTGTGTAGGTGCAATTGTTACAATTGCAAAACCCTTGCAACCTGTGGGGAATGTGGTTGGTTTAAGGAGGCCTACACAGAGTCAATTTTATGCTTTTTGGGGGGTCAAGGTTTATCTTTTTGAATATGTGCTGCACGTGTAGAAAATATGTTATATTACACTAAAACCTAAGTTACTCCAATTAGAATAGTAGTCTTAAACTTCTTAAATTATACATCATACATATGCCACTCCCATTAACTTTTTGGCCCGTTTCTGTGGGAAGAGTACTGTAACACCTGTTACCCAGTATGTTGAGGCCCAGGCAGACGCCATTTGTTTGCACATAAATCGTTTAGCATATGGCATATGAGTACTGAAATAACCCCGTAATTACTTCGTAATTTTAAACTTATATTACAACTTTTTGATGCGTGTATGTTAAAATGACAGATAATTTCACACAAATCAAACAATTAAAAACTAAAAGTTTTTTTTGTAAAATAATTATTTTATTACGGCACGTTTTCCTGGTTCTTTCAAAATTAAAAAGGAAGAGCGTTTTTAAAGTCTGCAGACCATGGTCAAGTTAGTTAGAAACGTTGGTTTTGATGCTTATTACCTTTAGACGCTGCTACACATGACAACGAATGCATGTACGGAGTCTCCCAACGCTCCATAACAGGTTTTCCCAAAATCTCGAGATGTGTGTCTGCCTCATTGTATCCAGCATTTGCGTCGTGCCAACCAGACTTGCAGTTCTCACCCTGAGCAAAAATGGGTTGTGCCGTAGTCATTTTAAGGGTAGTTTTATTCCAATTAACAAGGGTGGTCGATGAGCCGCTGGTTATTCGACAAGTCAAAGAAGGAATGAAAAACGGGGGTGGGGATTTATATGGGATCCGAACTGCTGACTCTGCAGGGGGAATGTCTACGAGGCGTAGTAGTGTCCCAATGCACATTCCAAGAGGGGCAGGTGATCACAAACGCAAAATGTTAAAATCTTTTAATGGAGTTGGGGCCCTCTCACACTTTAGCTTACTGGAAGTCTACTCAAGTACATTTTACAGCTCGGTTTTGGACCATGGTAAAGTTAGTTTCACGTTGGAGATTCGACGAACATTCAACCTTTATGCTATTATTTAGGGACTGTTAATAAATTACCGTTGGCAGATTTTTAAAATCTCCATCTTAACCCAAAACCCTTAAAGATACGATTTAAGATTTAAAAAATAGAAATATGCTGTAGTATATTGCAAGTGATGGATATCACTTACTTCATTAATTAAGTATTTAAAATATTTTATAATATTATTTTTACCAAAAATTATATTTTAATTTCAAAAGCTTCAAGATTTTACGACCTAAAGACCCAAAACCTCTACCAAAATACTCAGTGAGGTGTCTCATGTAATGCACAATCTTTATTCAATTTATAAAGTATTCTGAATATTTAATGTTGTTTTTCCTTAAAAATAACATTTGAATTTCAATAGCTTCAAGATTTTACGACCTAAAGACCCAAAACCTCTACCAAAATACTCAGTGAGGTGTCCCATGTAATGCACAATCTTTATTCAATTTATAAAGTATTCTGAATATTTAATGTTGTTTTTCCTTAAAAATAACATTTGAATTTCAATAGCTTCAAGATTTTACGACCTAAAGACCCAAAACCTCTACCAAAATACTCAGTGAGTTGTCCCATGTAATGCACAATCTTTATTCAATTTATAAAGTATTCTGAATATTTAATGTTGTTTTTCCTTAAAAATAACATTTGGATTTCAATAGCTTCGAGGTCATGTGACCTAGAGGCTCTAGACTAATACTAAAATACTGTGTAAAGTTCCCCCATGACACACACCTTTTATTGTATTTGTAATAGTCAACAATATTGGCTTTCCTGCAGAATACATAACATATTAAAAATAATTGATAAACTAGAAATGCATTTCCGCAAGAAAATACAAATGTGATTGTGTTGCGGCGTTGGGAGCAATCTAATGGTTACCAGGAAACCTTCATTTTGGAGTGCATCTTGGGCAGTGCTGCAGACTGTGTTTATTTGCACTTGGTTTTAAAATGTCTCTTGGGCGATCTGCTCACAAGTGGACAGCGCTAAATACACGTGTAAAGGGACCACCAAGCATTGTGATCTGATCACCAAAACGTATGGCAGTAAAGATGAGAGTGAAGCTATTAAAGTCCCACAAATAAACACATTTTATTTTATTTATTTATTTAAACATATTTAACCAGGTAGATTGTCTGAGAAGAGGTTATCTTTTACAGCAACAACCTGGATTACAATACATCAACAATGAAAACATGTATACAAGTTACAAGTAATTAACGACAAACAACAATTTAAAGGATTAGACTTAAGAGAGTTAAGGCATTGTAATTATCAGAAACAAGAACACTCAAATATTACAAATATGGCTTCTATTTTTCTCTTAAAAAGAGAGAAGGAAAAAAAATGTGTCAAGCTTCAATGTTTGTTGCAGCTTGTTCCACGCAGGGCTCGACATTAAGGCTTGTCCACTTGTCCGGGACAAGTGGATTTTTTTGTTGGAAAGGTGGAACCAAAATGTACTTGCCCCATCAGACAAGTTAAAATATAGGCTACTATTTTACCGATTTGAAACCAATGCATTTTTTCCTACGATACGGCCAACCAGCGTCAAACTCAGAGTGACTTATATGGATTATGGTTATCAATAGTAAAACACAACTTATTCCTATGGAGAAAAAAAAAACTCAACGTAACTTTTCATTTCCTAATTCATTCTTCAACATGAGTTTTAAAAGTCCATTTATCATCAATTCAAATGCCAAGATACCTGTACGATGGTACTCGTTCAATTTGAACACCTCCTAGAGTATTTATGAATGGAATGACAGAAACAGAAACTTTTGCCCTTGAGAACAACATATATTTAGTTTCATCACTGTTAAGAACTAGCTTTACACCCAAAAATCTGTCTGTAGGCTAGAGAAAGCAACTTCTAGAGATGAACATGAACCATAAAGTACTGCATCATCTGCATAGAAGTGAATGTTACAGTTATCCAGAGAAGCTCCAATATCATTTATGTACAACATTAATTAAACAGGTCCTAAGATAGAGCCCTGAGGAATACCCTTTTCAACCTCAAGGAATTCAGACATTTGCCCATCAATTACTATTGCTTGAGATCGATCACAGAGGTAGTTGTAAAACCAATCAAATGCCTTTTCGGCCAAACCAATGCTTTTTAATCTTTTCAATAGGAGTATATGATCAACTGTATCAAATGCTTTTGAGAGATCAATAAATATAGCAACAGTTTTTAGTTTTTTATCTAAGGAGCAGTGAGTGGCAGCTGGTGTATTTTTCTCCAGGGGGGACTATTTAAAAAATTAAGAAAACATGTACTCAAAGCAATATGACTTTGCCACCTATTTTATAAGATGCAGACTTGTTTTACTTGTTGTTGTCACGATTTCCTCAGGATACAATCTAATAGACCCACTTGCAGTCAGACACCGAAGAATTAGGCAGACACAGGTTTCTTGGTTGAAACAATATACGTTGTGCTTTATTGTTGCACAATAACACCCTACACACAACAATGACCGCACAACAAGACCTATTCCCAGGAAACATATATACACCAGGATCACCAATGAAAAGACAGGACACAGACACACAGGTGAAACACATAATCCCTAATCAAGGGAGAAGTCATTATGGCCGACGCCTAGCACGGGGCTGTTCCAGATCGTCACAGTTGTAGTATAAAGGCCTGACTGAATTTAGGCATACTTAACTTGTATATGCGTATGAAGTTACTTATATTAATATCAATGTGGTTTTATCACATTCATGTATATTGATTAAACAAATAAATACAGTATTGCCGATTCTTGTTTAGGCAGTTGGACTGTATGTTATGTATTTATATCCATGTTAAGTATAATGTTCATGATTAAAGATGAAGGAATAATGGGTTCTGGGTATTGCTGTTGCACAATGTACAAAAGCTGCATTTGCGAAAAATGTATTAGCATAGGATGATCGGCAACAGCAATATCGTTTTATTTTGTTTTCTTTTTCTTCTCTTTCGCTGCATATGCATATATATACAGTGGGGCCAAAAAGTATTTAGTCAGCCACTGATTGTGCAAGTTCTCCTACTTAGAAAGATGAGAGAGGTCTGTAATTTTCATCATAGGTACACTTCAACTATGAGAGACAAAAATGAGGAAAAAAAATCTAGGAAATCACATTGTAGGATTTTTTAAGAATGTATTTGTAAATGATGGTGGAAAATAAGTATTTGGTCAATAACCAAAGTTCAACTCAATACTTTGTAACATAACCTTTGTTGGCAATGACAGAGGTCAAACGTTTCCTGTAAGTCTTCACCAGGTTTGCACACACTGTAGCTGGTATTTTGGCCCATTCCTCCATGCAGATCTCCTCTAGAGCAGTCGTGTTTTGGGGCTGTCGCTGAGCAACACGGACTTTCAACTCCCTCCACAAATTTTCTATGGGGTTGAGGTCTGGAGAGTGGCTAGGCCACTCCAGGACCTTGAAATGCTTTTTACGGAGCCACTCCTTCGTTGCCCGAGCGGTGTGTTTGGGATGGTGAGAGTGTTCTTAGATCAATTTTTTTCTTATCGTGCTACGGTAAATAGGCTAACGGTTCCCTTTAACAAAACGGTCGTCGGCTATTGTCCGGTTGTGGCTGTGTGCCATATAGGTTATTCAGTTGAATGACGATAAACTTGGTTATACTCTGTCCAAATGAAGTCACCAGCATGATGCAACTATTGTCCGGTTGTGGGTTTGTATCCGGCATATAGGTGATTAGTTTGCACGACGATTGACTTGGTGACTTTTCCATGATAGCTAGCTATGTTGAACTGTATACATTTAATTAGAGAGTAAACCACTCGGGTGTCTACTTTCACTGCTGCATTTTTGCTGATTGTTGTAAATCCACCTACCTTCGCGGAGTACAACTACTGTCGCTTTGTAAAGGGAAAATTAGGAATATAGCGATCAATATAACGCTCTTCGACCCATGTAGGCTACTGTTTGTTTGTCATACATGGGGTCCAGGGCGATGGTCTAAAACACCCACCAAGACCCAATGTGATCGGGTCACTTAAGTCACCTGTTGATAGAAGTGTGTAATCGCAATAAACTCTGACACTGTTTTTGGTTATCCCACACTACGTGTTACCAGCCAGTCTCTTTCTCTCTCAGTTGAAAAATAACCGGCTATCACGCAATTTATAGCCTTCATTTATGCAGCTGACAACATGTATATTTGTCTGCATGCAGCACTGCACAGACCTTAACTTAAGCTAAATATTGCCGGTGTTTGTGCAACCTGGTATCATGAACACTGCCCAGTAGGTTACATGAATTAAACTAAAAACAAATACTTCCCCGATTTTAGAAGACAATTGATGTGGTTGTTTATGCTGAATGAAGTAAGTTCATGGAACGAGTTCGGGTAGTAGTACCACCGTAAGTGAAAGAACTGTATTTTTCTGACCACTTCCGTTTACATTGTGAATTAACTGTAAACCACAATGCCCTTAGCTCATTGCGTGAACCAAACACCCCCCTGGCCCCACTAATCGCAATGGCTACGCTGGTACTAGCAAACAGTATTAAAAATAATAGGTTATGCTTCATAACTACAAGAACAACTTGGCTAGCAAACGTTACCTAGCCGATCTATACATGCAAACAAATATTTCCTAACGTTAGCTTGCAGACACATTTAGGAGGAGCCGCTAGCTAACCTTACAGCAACATCTACAGCCTCACACATCGAA
>CM030180.1:10746248-10776295 GCA_017639675.1 Aplochiton taeniatus | reverse complement strand
CTAAGATCGCTGAGAACGAATTCTCTTTTACAGTGACGACCTGGTCCAAGAGGCAGGGAACGTGACAAGACACAAAATACACGCACAGTACATATACAAACAGTACAAAATTGGCATAAACAGTTATCAACAGTCAGACAAGTACAGGAATCTATCAAATATGAGTCAATTCGACCCGTTGAGAGACAAAGCTGGTTAAATTAAATTTGCGCTGCAATTTATTCCAGTCAAAAGGTACGGAGTACTGGAATGAGTTGAGTCCTGCCACCTTAGTCATTCCTGGCACAGTCAGGTTAGTAATGTGATTGGATCTAAAATTATGAGAAGACACTACTCTATTTAAAAGACACTGTAAGTAAGGTGGTGTTTTCCCTGTTAACGTCCAATATATGAATCTATAGCAATGAGCCATACACCTAGTTTGCAGCAATGACCATCCAATTAAGGTATAAAGCTGACAATTATGAGTTTTGTAAGGAGCGTCTGTGGCAAATCTAATGGCTGAATGATACAAGGCATCCAATTTGCTAAGCACTGATTGGAGGCGACTTTGTAAACAACATCAGCATAGTCAAAGATAGGGAGTAGTAAAGACTGAACCATAGTGTGCTTAACTGAGCAACTAAAGCTGCCATTATTACGATAAAGGAAGCTAATTTTGGATTTCACTTTAGCCTGAAGTTTGGCAATGAGTGTATTAAATGTTAAGGCGCTATCCAGCCAGATCCCGAGATATTTGTAGTCACACACATGCTCTAATAAAGTTCCATTTGAACTAGTGGTGAATTAGTAAGAATAATATCATATCGTATAATGAATTTATCAGGAGCTTTATGCACAATACGAGTGGGGTCCCTTATGAGTTGAGTGAGATTTAGACAGTCAAATTGGGATTTAACTACCACATTTGGTTTGAGCATATGCCACCCAACAAAACAAACTCAGGTTTGGTATAAGGAGCCAGAAATTCGCTTGAGGTGGTCAGAGTGGATGCGGGGCCTTTAACTACCCGCAACAACCAAACTCTTATTTTTAGACAATGTTATTTTAACAATAAGCAAATGAAGTTGTTTTGTAATTGAGTTGGACAGAACAAGTGAACATTGAAAATATTGTTTTACATAGACGATCACCCCACCTCCCTTTGATCACCTGTCCACTCTAAAAATATTATAATCTGGCAAAGTCACCTCAGTGTCTGGGACGGAGCTCCTCAGCCAGGTTTCTGAGATGACCAACACATCAAGAGCAGTGGTCATAACCCACACTTTAAGATGATCAAGTTTTGGTAGGAGACTACCAATGTTGATGTGCATAAAACCTTAAAAGTCTTTGCGAGTACAAAAATTTGAGAAAGAAAATGATTCAGCAGGCAACACATTGGTCGACAAAGGATCCGGATTAGGGTGAACATCTCCAGCTAAAATTAATAATAATAATAAAAAAAAAAAAAAAAAAAAAATATATATATATAGGCTTCGTTTGTTTGAAGTGCCGATAGTGCGGCTGGGAGTACAATGAGTCAATTTAGTCTCACTTGATAAGTAAATCATTGAGTTAAGATAATCGAGGACATAACATGAGTACAAGGTATTAAAGTCTGCCTTTTTTTAAATGAGTTTGTTAGAGTGCATAATTACCAACAAAGCATCTACATCTGAAAAGTTTTAAGAGACAGCCAGTGTCACGCTGGGAGGAACCCATATATGCCTAGAGATCCTGGAGTGGACCTTACAGTGGACAGGAGCCACATAAAAAGGAAACCAATTTTTTTTTACATAAGTACCATCGTGAGAATAGAATATACTGTATCCCAGAGTGTGGAACAATTCCAAGGTTCATTCCAATAGGTGAGCAGCGAGGAGAAGCAGCGGGAAACAGGCGATCAAGACTGGGCTAAAAAAATTGTTCTGGCCGCACGCAGTGTTGCTACATGGGGAAAGGCGCAGATCGAAAACGATTGCAGAGCCACTCCCGCAGCAGAGAAGACAATCCAGGCAATCCACGTCTGTCGGGAGAGGTAGGACCAGCCACGATTGCAGCACCAGCCGGGAGATGAAATCGGCAGAACCCAAAATCCTCACGGCAGAAAAGCCAGAGCTCCGAGCTCGATGTCAGGTCCAGAGGGAATCCCGTCTACGACCACGTCAGCTAGCCCCAGTTACAGCGCAATACCCATATAATCCACAAGACTGCCACGTCGTGCTTACAATGTTCTGAGCACTAAATCACTCTTTTACAAGCAGTCATTTAAAATCAAATTTGAATAAAAACCAGTAGTGCCTTAGACAAAAGTATGCATATTGCAAATAACAAGATGAAACATAAAAGTTTGTTGTTGAGAAACACACACAGACACGAGAACATGCTTGCCGCCATCTTGGAACTGCATTAAAGTAAGCAATATGATTGGCCATAACAGAATTTCATCTGGTTTGTGTATGCTACTGTGCTTGTTTCACTTCAAATCAACTGATCGCTCTTAACGCTTGAGAGGGTGGCCGAAAAATTCAAAGGAGGCGGATTTGCCGCCTTTCGGGAGTGTCGCCCTAGGCAGCTGCCTAGTTCACCTATATGGTAAAGGGCTTAGTAGCTAAATATTCTTGAATACAACTCATCAGTTGCACGATTTGCACATAATAATCAGGAACACAATTTCGAAGTTAATTTTCAATAGTATTACCAGTGCATTTATTGCAAGCAGTGCGAATTATTAAACTTGGACTACATCTATAAACACATACTAGAGATTCAATAAGATAGGTTTTTAGATTTGTGAAACCTCTGCATTATTTGTCAAAGACATTCAAAGCGCCGTTGCCTGTCATAATGGCCACAAGGTTCTCTTCCGCAAGGTCCCAAACAGAAAGCATTTCTCAGGCCCTGTGCAATAATTTCTGACGTGTGATCATCTAGGAAATACGCTTTCTCAAGGCTTCTGTTGCGCAGGTTTCATTCATCGTCAATGTTGGGCAACGTAATGCTCAAGTATGGCTCCATCTTTCTACTTGACCAGAGATTAGACGTGGCTGCAAAGTACCGAACAGATTTTAGTTAAGCAGCTACCTTCTCACGACAGGTTTTGTGTAGGTTGGCACCGCAGTTAGGGGGAAAAAATCCGCAATGGCATAGCGTATCTTTTGTCTAGGGTTTTAATGGAATGTTTAAAACCCACTATGTTCTACAGTAGCTATGGGAGCCATATCCTTCGGGATGTAATATGCAATGCCACCAGTTATTTCTTTCCATCTTCTTGAATCTTTTGTATATTGTGTGGTATTTGTGAATGCTTTTGTTAGCAACAGCTGCTTTGTGGAAGCACTTTGTGTTACAAGTTATTCAACAAATTGGTGGTGTTACCTTTGTTCGCTGATATTGTGATTCTGCACTGTTTACATTTGACTTCATTTTGTTATGTGTCATCTTTACTGAAACCAAAACGTGTCCAAACAATGGACACAGCATTCTTTTTCACAATAAGCTGCTCGGGTCCATTTGTTGGCTCGGTGTTTGCGCTCATGTCATCCATGCTGACAGCTTCACTTTGTCATTTTTTGAACCCGGGCTAACGTCAGTTGGACGGGGTAGAGGCACGTAGCTATACTGGAACTGTACCCCAAAATTGTCTGCAATTTCTCAAAAAAACTGGGGCTGATCCTGAGGACCTTTACGACTACAGGCCCATCTCAATTCTCCCTTTCCTTTCTTAAGTTTGTGGTTGCCGCTGATCTCCAGTCACATCCTGACTCCAATAATCTCCTCAAGCCTTTAAAATCCGGTTTACGTGTGAAACACACCACTGAAACAGCCACGGTTAAAATAACCAACAAGCTCCTCAGAGCAGCTGACACTCCTCATCCTCCTGGACCTTAGTGCCAACTTTGACATCATCTCCCACACAGTAATCCTGGAGTGCTTGTCTGGTAGTGGGTTCACTGATGTTGTAAAACATCAACAGTTTGCGCAGCTGGAGAACCACGTCTACCCCCTTCTACTGGGGTCAATCCTACGTCATCATGGTGTCCAGTTCCACTGCTACGCTAACAATACCCAGCTCTATGCCTCCACACAACCCACTACTCCTCCCTCCCTCCTCCCTCACTGACTGCCTCGTGGATATCAGGATCTGGACAAGCAGGAACTTCCTGAAGCTCAAAAGCAGCAAAACAGAGGCCGTGCTAGTTGGCTCCAAAAACACTTTGTTCAAAGCCCCGATCCCAAATATCATTATAGATGGCTTCCCTATTTCCCTTTCAAGTCAAGAGCCTTGGTGTCATTATGGGCAACACTCTCTCCTTTGCCCCTCACATCAATTCCATACCTTTGACCGCATTTTTTCGCCTCCAAAGCATCGTCAGACTTCGCCCATCCCTGTCTCAATCAAGCAAGTCCTGGTCAACGCATTTATCTTGTCACGTACTGATTATTGCAACGCTGTTCTGTCAGGCCTCCCCACCAAACGTATTAACCGTCTACAAATATTCCAGAACTTGGCTGCTCGTATCCTCACAAACACCAAGTCCACTCATATCCAATTACTGGCTCCCTGTACATTACCGTATTCATTTCAAAACTCTCCTGCTCACCTTCAAAGGCCGCCCTAACCTGGCCCCCACATATATGTCTGACCTCCTTCAGGACCATACCATATTACTGTACTATACATTGATCTGACATTTGGTTAGGACCCTTTAAATGCTGTTTGCAGCTTTAATTTATATAATCGTTTTTATTCTATTATATAGTATATATTGCATTTGGTGGGAAGATCAGGAGTAAGGACTTGTACTGGTTGAAATGGCTATAAAACAACAACTCTAGAATACTTCAAGCACTCCAATGCAGCAAGAAGCAGGAGTTCATTTTGGATAATGTGTTTTCATGCATATCTTTCTAACTGCACTTTTTGACCACCTGGCCAAATACATTCCTTTGTTATGCAGTTCTTTAAGTGGTGGGGAGGGATGTGGTTATCTTAATGGGTGGGTGTAAAAGGTTAAAGGAACGTTTCTAAAGGAGCATTTCAATCTAAAGTACCCGGTACTTTTAGTCCTAGGAGCTACTTTTCAGGGAACTAAAAGGTTCCTTTTTGTCTGCGTTTCCACCACAATCTAAAGACCTGCAACAATTATGCAAAGTAGGTTTATAAGAAATGGCGGTTGGAATACAATGATCCGAGTGCTCGACCAATCAGAAATATTCAGCAGTGCATGCCCCAAAGTTCCTGTACTTTCAAAAAGTACTACCTCCCAAGCAACAACTTTCTAGGGCTGAAATAATGTCCCTGGAACTAAATTTAGACCCTGATCCCCGTGGTTGTAACACACTGAGTCCCTCCAAAGGTTCGTAGTTCCTGGGAAATGTTTACGCGGTCGAAACGCGGCTTAAGGTAAACGTGGAAGCAGACTGGTCCAACTTCAGAGAATGATTTCTCTGAAGTTGGTTTAATGGAGTATCAACCACCATAAACCCGATTTTGTGAATTATTTTCCAATCATTGTGAATAAAGCAAAGAATCTAATATCTGTTATTAAATTAGTCACACCTGCTAATCACAAATCCACCAGCTAGTGTGTTTTGCTTAAGTTTAACAAGTAACAAATTTGTTATAATAAAACAAGTGGATTAGAGTGAAGACTACTTCAAATTTGAAATTAGTCTCTTCTTTGTTTGTAATTGATATGACAATTACAGACAATGATGAACCTCAAAATAAACAGCTTTAAATTATTTTTACTCCATGTCAACTGAGAGAGAGCAGTTTTATTTGATCATAACCAACACAAACATCACGATAAATATTACAGGCTTACCTTCTGAGGCTTCTTATAATCAAGCCAGTCCTCCAACTGATCCTCTATCTCTTCAATCGATGTACCGTACGACTGCAATAATGTGCTCTCTATGCCAGAGGCCTCATAAACAGGAAATGTGAATTTAGGTTTCTTCACTTTGGGTCGCTTCTCCCCTACACGCAGACAGGCAAAAGATTAATATATATAAATATACAAAATGAATACACACATTACAAAAATACATCTTCACACAGGACTGATATAAATAGTACCACCTTGGTTGGTCAATTTGTCTTAGCACCAGTTTCTGTATGCAAAAGTAGCTACAATTCACGATTGGTATTCAGCTGAAGCGGATAATGTTAGTTTTATAATGTATTATATTTGTACTTGCTATTTGTATTACAATATGGTTATATTTATACAGTGCAGAATATGACTTAATTATTCCTACTTGTTCTTGCTTTGCAAATCAAATGGTAGATCAGATGTCAGACAAGGTTTTGTAGCTCTGATGTAATAACCTATCCATCCTACTATGATTAAAATATTTTTCAAGCATCTGAACTTGGCCATGTATACTGTAGGGTTGTTAGAGCCATAGACATACACACGTAGATGGCCGGATGGTACGTTAACGTCATCGCCATATTGAAGAGCTCAACTTGTCACATTGCCTCACGTATGTGCAGCTTTGGGGTGTACAAACCGTTGCACAATCCAAACCAGACCTCTGAGAATTACCTTTCAGAGGTAAAACTGAACATGAGTTTTACTTTTAGGTTGTCTTTAGCCATTAACATTAAGTTGAGAGCTACTAGTTGGCCACCAGCCATGCTATTATACTGTTACGTTAGTCTAGTTAACAATAACGCTAGCTACCTATGAAAGCGGAGACTGTATAAGAAATCATATAAACTAAATTGCCCATAATCAAGATTTTCATCTGACGTTATAATGATTTTTATGACTAGCTACTCATTTTGGTTGAGCGACTGAGTCTATGCTGGGTGCAGGTCTCATGTAGTCATTACAACAGAGTTTGACCACAAACATGGAATTTTCTCAGTCCATCTTGGATTAGGTAGGTCAAACCCATTTTCAAGTTTTTTTGTAAATTAAATGGGAAATAGTGTTATTTTCCATTTGTTGATATTTAGTAAAGGTTTATGAATAAAAACAAATTAATATATTGTCAGTTTGCCTACAAGTGACAATTTTATTGTCGAAAAAAGGATTTTAAATTTACCTGGGATGTTACTTCCGTTTAGACAGACGCTGGGTCTACAAGCAACATCCTACGGCACACTTTGTTATTACTATACTTCTTAATTGTGAGAGTATTTTAGATATTTCCCAATCGATACCTTAGGAAACGAATTACTTAGATATAATTGCTTCACCAAATTAAGTGTACAATGTTGAAAACGTGTACTCTGAAAACCGCTAATGTGTCAACAGCTTAACTTTTTAAGGGCGCGGTCTCGCAGGACCAAACGTTCTACAGTCCTAGACAAAGCATGCTCGCAATTGCATTCGTAACATATCGCGTATCATTTAAAATAATGCCACAGTAAAATATGAATACATATATTTTTATATTATACAATGAGTCTCAAAGTCAAAGTAGCTTTATTGTCAATTACTTCACATGTCGAGACATACAAAGGAATCGAAAAGACGTTTCCCACACTCCTGCGGTAAACATATAAAGTGCACATTCAAAACACACAGATAAGACATATATACTAAAGCTAACAGATGGCCAATAAAATTATGTATAAAAAATATGCAGAAATGTATAGTCTACAATGTATTGCTAGGGTTAGCAGCATATGTTACTGTAAGTTTGGTTGTAGTATGTATAAGTTATGTATAAGTTAGGTTAGCAGCATAAGTTGATGTATAAGTTATGGTTGTGGTAGTGAAGAAACTACCAGTGCAAAACGGCAATATGCCGCAAAAACATCCAGTATGATGTATACAGGCAGACAGTGCAAGTAGGACAGTAAGGACAGCCAATTTCCAGTCAGTTGGTAAATGGCGAACATAATAAGTGATAAAGTGATAAAAGTGATAAAAGTGCAGGACACAGTTTGTTGCAGAGTCCTGAGTGTTTTTTGTGTGTTTGTGTGTGTGTGTGGGGGGGGGGGGGGGGGCGGGGAAGATGGGGATTTCAGCTTCCTGTCAGTCTGGAGGATCTGGCTGGGGGGAGTGATGGGAGGGAATTCAGTTCCCTGACAGCTTGATGTATGAAGCTGTTTCTGAGTCTGAGTCTGGCAGTGCGGCAACGGAGGCTTCTGTATCTTCTTCCAGAGGGCAGGAGGCTGAACAGACTGTGTGCTGGGTGGCTGGTGTCGTTCGCAATTGAGGTAGCTTTTCGGGTGAGGCGGGTGATGTATGTGTCTTGCAGGGAGGGGAGTGGGGCAGACCGATTCTGTGGGGCACCAATGATCCTTCCAGCTGTGTTCACAATGCGTTGCAGCGCTTTCCTGCTGTGTGCAGTGCAGCTACCTCCCCACACAGTGATGCAGCTGGACAGGATGCTTTCAATGGTGCCCCGGTAGAAAGTGTTCAGAATCGGTCTGGTGACTTTCGCTCTCTTGAGCTTACGGAGGAAGTAGAGGCGCCGCTGGGCTTTCTTCGCCAGTGCTGCAGAGTTGGTGGCCCAGGAGAGGTCCTCACTGATGTGCACCCCCAGGAATTTGGTGCTGCTCACTCGCTCCACAGCAGCACCATCGATGGTCAGTGGCGGGTGTTCAGTGTGGCTTTTCCTGAAGTCAACCACAATCTCCTTTGTTTTAGTGACATTCAGCAGGAGATTGTTGTCTCTGCACCACGTGGTCAGAAGGTTGACCTCCTTCCTGTAGTGGGTCTCGTCGTTCTTGGTGATGAGACCCACCAGAGTTGTGTCGTCTGCAAACTTCACCATGTGATTGGTGCTGTAGGTTGGTGTGCAGTCGTGAGTCAGCAGGGTGAAGAGCAGGGGACTGAGTGAGTCTACTGGTGAATAATTTAAATAGCCTAACCCAGGGCAAGTAATTGTGTAAACACTAGCCTAATAGTGTTCATTAGATCAAGACTTAATCATCAGCAGCTCTACCATACTAAAAAATGTATACTAAACAATTCAATTATTGAATGGATTTAGAAGTTTTCTTACTGTAACGTTGATAAAAAATGAATTCATGTTAAGTTCAAGTTAGTTAGGAAGGTAATAAGGTAGATCATTTCGATTTCTACAGAGATAATCACGCTATCTTCCTGGACAAGCAAAAGTCTGAAAAACCAATGAAAACAAATGCTACACAAAATGGCAAGTATAGTGTTTCCATCACAAGCCAAATCTAATTAGTCAAACAGTGGAGAAAGACATCGATCTAATGCTATTCAGCGACAATTACGTACTTCTAAGGAGCATGCCTCACATGGGTTGAGGGGGCGTATCTCCAAAGTTCAGCAGTCGATTTCTTTGATATTAGGATCACAGCTCACTGAGGCCTCCTTCTAGGCCCAGTTAAAATCGCTCATGCGACGGATGTATTTTAGGGTCGTAGCAACACAATTAAAGTATTTGAAACACATTAAGTAACTTATTCATGAACAAGAGGGGTTGTCTTCAAAATTAACCTAAGTTTGATCGTTAGGTGTTATGGGAAGTGCCCTGCATTTTTGCTTAAACACGAGGGGTGCTCCAATTTTCAGGTCCTGTTTCAGCCAAAATATGACAGATTCTAACCCGCTCTCGACCTCCGCGCTGTGGTGAGTTTTAAAATGACAAAATAATTGTATTAATGGTAGACATATGGAAAGATTGAATTGTCAGTGGTTTACGAATATGTGCTTAAACCAATTAATCAATGAAATGTAAGGATCTTTTTCAAGTAAGAACAAAACCTACGCTCTATGAAAGCTACCTATGAATTAGCAAGAGCTGTGTACATATCAACACTAATGTATTGTGAGACTTAGTATTACTTTTGAATGACTCCAGTGATTCAGACCAACAAAAACGTTATTTTTCTGGTCCATTTAAACAGTTTTAGAATGCTTCACAGTACAATTGTCTTCAGCGCTGAGCAAAGCTCTGCCTTATTTGTCCACATTGAAGTTCTCGTGTGTTATTGCTTAAATAAATCACTTATCACTCAAATGGAAAACAAAGAAATAAAAAGTATCTGTCACAGAACCAGCCCACTTGTCCCCTCTTGGCCTCCCATCATTCCATGTTTGTGGTCAAACTCTGTTGTAATGACTACATGAGATCTGCACCCAGCATAGACTCAGTCGCTCAACCAAAATGCGTAGCTAGTCATAAAAATCATTGACATCCGTAGCCAGTATAATTATAACGTTAGATGAAAATCTTGATTATGGGCAATTTAGTTTATATGATTTCTTATACAGTCTCCGCTTTCACCCATCCATGCGACTGACATATTATGGATCTGAATGTAGAACTAGCTGTCTAGCTACCTTTTCTCACATATTGGATATAGGGATGTGTCCACAAGTATTAACAAAGGGAAATAAGAGAAATACATGCTTGGCAAACGTGAGTTTTTTTCTTTCTTTCTGTTTTTGTTTTATATTTCCTTATGACAATGAATTATTTTCCACAACGTTGCCTAACTAAGTAATTCAGTTCGTAGCAGCGATTATAGCCTAACTAATGAGATTCTTAGTAACTGAAGACAAAACATTATTTTGTACTCCACGTAGACCACAAATATTTGAATATAAAAATGACTCATTGAAATCCGTTGTGAAATGTAAACGTTACAGTGCTTTTTACCCAGAAAATCACATCTCCCCATTTACTTGTATTTCTTTACATGCCAGGGTTGCCCTCTCCTTTATGGCGGCGACATTGACGTATCGTAGCCATGGGCCAAAATATTCAGCATCATCTAGATATGTATGTCTATGGTTACAACCCAAAATAAATTGCCATTTCAATGTTTTAGTTCAGGCTTGTATCCTCTAGAACAGTGGTTTGCAACCCAGTCCTCAAGTACCCCCAGCCATTCCCGATATTTGATCCTCCCTCTACACCTTGTGTAATTAGTCAAAGCCTTGCTGTAATGTCTTAATTACATCAGGTGGGCTAGCACTTGGAAGATCAAATACCTGGAATGGCTTTGGGTACTTGAGGACTGAGTTGGGACCACTGCTCTAGAAAGTGGGCAATAAGCAAATGTTTTTAACCGTCACTGTACGAGTGGGTGCCTCTTTGCCTGCCTTTATTTTCAGAAAAAGAAAGAAAAAACGTGGGCATTGGTTCATGCTACATTGGTGGCGGTCTTCTGACTAGCATCATAACTGAATATTATGTATAACATGGCTATCTTTCAAAATGTACATTTTAAGTACTTGTGCTTGTGCATATACTATTTCCATATTGCTTCAGCTCGCCAAAGTATTGAATATCATTAATTATATGTCATGTTTCAAAAGGCTCAATATTAAATTAGCAATGTATTCATTTTAGCACATTAACTGATTAAAAATGTATATATTATCATACTTTATACTTTCACTTTTAAATCCGTTCAATGTCAGAAGTAATTTGGCAGTTCACATGAACAATTTGAAATAAAGAAAATAGACTATTGGAAAAAATTATTTAAGTTTAGACAGGAAAATGTTTTTCCAAAATGCAATACAAATGTACTACTTTCTTCCTAATGCTTTATGAAACATCAATATCCATTACTTTGAGTGGCTTCAGTTTCTGCTATGACTTGTGCCTCCTCTTGTTCCTTTATCTTCATTTCTTGATAAACCTCATAATACTGCTTCACTTCCTGAAACAAATCAAAAAGAAAAGAGAGGTATCGCATTATTTTACTTATCACTTCATTTGCAAGAAGCCGTGGTACCAAATGCTAGCAAAGACTATTGTTGAAATAATCAAATATTTCCATATTAGGATTTGCATAATTATTGATTACCATATTAGTAATTACATTGATATAATCACCTTAATAGTATTCTAAGAATACTAGTACACTGCCACAGTTCATATAGAGCAGGGGTGTCAACCTTAATCACGATATGTTTTCACTATTGCCAATTGTAATATCTATATGTACAAAACCTAGTACATCTCATTATTAGACTCACTTTCGTTGTTTTGTTCCTCTCACAACATAAAGGTTCTGAACCGGTTAGAACATAATAAAACAGTTAATGACATTTCTTTTCAAACATTATTATCGCAACATCTTAACCCTGGGGTGTCATCACCAGTGTAAAAGTAGTATTGGCAAACTTTCTCGCAAACACACTATGGGGTATGCATTCAATAAAGGACTCAAAAAACGAATTATTTTGTAACATGTAGGCCTATGCACGTTTAATGTGAAATTTTAACCATCAATATAATTATGGACATTATCCCCAGATGGAGCAGTTTCCCACACCTATTTTTTCCTATGGTTGGTGAAACCAAAGACCATTAAGACAAGACAATAATATCAATATCTGTTTATACCATGAATTAAGTCTCAGCAGCAGCTGACAGCTACTGTAGGCCTACACAATTGAGTCAAGTTCTAGGCTACTTGTCTGAACACATGCAAACTCCACTTAATGTACAAATGTGTTGAATGACTATTTTGAAATTCATAAATACACATGTACATTCTTGATAAGTTATTTACAATCAGAAGGAGTTATCAGGGCCGGAGTGGGACTCATTTTCAGTCTGGAGGTTTCATGCCACAGATTAGCCCACTTTAGATCACAAGCTATTAGTATACTGGCTTTACTTTGTAAGTCTTCTATAGTGCACTCGGCGGGTGAGGCTGAGGATTGGGAACATTGGCGTGTCCAAGGGGAAGCCCAAGGGGACCACGGCCCCATCTGAAATCTGATTGGCCGCCCCAAAAGACTTTCTTACAATTGCACTGCCTACAAAAACATATTGCGTCTTAATATGCTTAATCCAAGCATAATTTACCTTTGCCTGTGTGATGATGACGGTTTAGTTTTACCAACCACAGGCTGTGCCGACATGGTGACCAGAGAGATGTTCTTGGCACCCATAAATGTAGCAAGGGTGGTCTGACTAATTGTGTGCCAGTGCCAGTGTGCATTGCATTGACAACATGTTATATATGAAAAAATTGGAAGCTAAACACATTTACATTCTAAAATATGTTATGGGTTTTATGTTAATGTCTGTGGTCCAAAACAGTAAACTTATGATTTGTTTCTGATTCTGTTTTTGTTCACTTTTTTCCGTTGGTTTCTGGTTTTTGTTTCTGTTCCTTGCATCAGTTTCAAGCCCTGGTATAAAGATTATCTTTTTGTTTACTAGCCAACACATTTCTAGGGAAAATGTATTTGTTTGTTAAAGCTGCAGTAGTCAATCTGCCCCAAGCATGTCAACATCTAAACGAAAACTCTATTTTGAAAATAAACCAGTCTCTCCGGTCCTGTTCTTCCATACCCTCCCCTGCTTAATGGTAGTTGCAGTACGCTCTGTTTGCACAACCAGGCTCTAAAAATAGGATCAAAGACAACGTAACTTCACATTCTTAGTAATGTATATTTTTTATGAAAGTTTTACTGAATAAATGCATTTGTGCAGCTAGCGGTTTGGCTTTTTATGCTGCCCTGCTTCATGTCTACACTGTCCTCTCCTGTCATCTGGGTGCACAACCACTTTCATCAGTAGCTTCCTCTTAAACCATTCAACTTTAAAGTATTCTGACTGCCCTGAGCCTAACTATCCTCTACCATTGCAGTATCTACGGAGAACAACAGAGAATACAGGTCGTCAAAGTCCACAGAACTATATACATAAAAAAAACAGTTAAATACCAACAAAGAAAGTAAATGTTTCTTAGTAGATAATCCTAACCTACTGAATTTTATATTGTTGTAAAAAGTACACAGGTTACGATAGCCGCATGTAACTTAGACAGTAACCAAACATTTACGTTCAGTTTTCTTTCATATCTCTTATTGATCTCTTTTTTCTAACTAGCAGCAACGTAGCAACATCCCATGACTAGGGCTGAACGATATATTGTTTTTTTTTATCGTCATCGCGATGGCAACTTGAGCGATAAACACATTGTGAAAGACTGCGATATTTGATTTGGCTCTATATTTAACAAAGTACATGATTCTTCTTTTCAAATGTTTTTATTGGTGCTTGGGCTGGACGATGATTAAATCGATTCATTCAAATTTGGAGTTAGCGTTAGCGTTGCATGCTACTTAGAACCAATGCCAGTTGTAGCTTATAACTTGAAGAGGGCGCAGGGTATAGCCTGATACACATCAGTGTTTGATAGCGTGTGGTGTTAAAAGCACAGCAACCAACCCTTTAAAAAAGGTGCGGGGCACAACTGAATTTGTAACGTTTTATTTGTAAAAACAAGTTAATTCTATGAACGCCAGCGGAGCTCATTGCTTTAGTAAAGAGAATACTCGTCGGCTGCTCACAGGGGAGGGCGGTAGGCCCATTGTGTAATAAATAAGCTACATTTTTGTGATCAGGGTTGGTCGCTGTGGTTTTAGCGCCGCACGCTATCAAACACTGATGTGTATCAGGCTGTACCCTGCGCCCTCTCCAAGTTAGAAGCTACAACTGGCATTTGGTCTAACTAGCGTGCAACGCAAGTCTCATTCATGACGCATAATATTAGGTAGGCTACTAAAATTACACCACGTCGGCTGCTTAAAGTCAAAAGGATGTTAGTTCCGTTCGGTTTCAAATTAGGTATACAACTATTGCTGCACGAGCGATTGAAAGCAAGGGAGGGAGTGTCGCGTAACAACAGTTAAAGCAATTGTTACATTTTTTTTATAGTTTGCTTATTTCCACGTCTCGCAAACATTTTCCAACTCGTCCAGATAGTTTTTACATCCATTGTATTTCCAAAGTTTTTGAGTAATTACATTTCCCCATTTAGCTTCAATTTTGAACAGAAATCTATGGTTGATAGCTTAGCAGGAGTGTCAGTTTCAGTGCACATGAATATGCTTAGACTGGTTATTAGCAGTCTAATTTTTAATTTCATAAATAAAGACAAAACTTATTTAAAAGACTTCTTGCTATTTTTAAGTTGGTTTACAGAATAAACAAACATAATTGACATTATAATCGAAATTGTCCATGAAAAAATCGTGATTTCTTTTTGGGGCCAAATCGCCCAGCTCTAATTGGTGCTTTATTTTTAAGGTACATGTTCAATTTGTCCAATCAAATAAAACAATTCAATAGGCAATTTAGTGTTTATGAGCAGTATACTGAATTTAAGCAGCAGAAACGCAGTGCTGTGTGCACTTCAGTACCTTTTTATTATTGCAAGAAATATCATTATCACAATATTCAACAAAGTTATCGCATATCGCATACTTTTCTCATATCGTGCAGCCTTAGTGCACATTGTAATAGAGTTTAGCCGTTAACGAATAGGATAATATGTCAAAGCTAACGTTAGAAGTAAATTAAATTATAACGTATATTTTACCCAGCGCGAAGGCTCGACATAACATGGCCGGTTGTAGGCAACTAGCTAAAACAATCGTTTTACTTTAGTCATTTTGTTCATGGCAGGTAGTAGTAGGTCTACAGATTTGATCCTCCAATATTGGTCTCAGTTGGAACTAGCGACAGTAAATTGAACGTTTGGTGACAGACCTCTAATACGGCTGCAAACAAAATAATGTGTTGTTGGTTCTGCTATCCTGAACTTACAGTAATGCAAGAGGCATTCAATAAATCATTTCAAAAATAGATGTTATCAAATATTTTGAGATTTTAAATGCAATGTCAGAAATCTTTGTATGCGACTTCCGATGTCTTAGCATTTTTAAGACTTTCGAAAGATTGATTTAAGACATTTTAATACTAATTAACGACTTATTTTTAGATGAACGAATTCAATGCTTTTTAAGACTTTTTAAGGATCCGCGGGAACCCTGCTATTGTATTGTACGTATTATTCGTAGGTAGCCAGCGTTGTACGTATTATTATTATCTATTTAGGTCGCCGACCTGCCACCTGTCCGCATAATCTTTGAGTCTTTCTGTCCCAGACAAACTCAGAGATTGAGGTATCTAGTTCCTTAAAAAAGGTTAGCCGGAGAAAAAAAGTGGGAACACATTGAAACAAATACTATAGGAATTGAGGAAGAGTGGTCATCTTCACTGAATGAACTTGTGCGACCAGGGATAAATTCAAGAGTGACCATCTTGGAAGTCCTTTGATATGTCAGTAAGAAGCGGGGCAAAGTTGGCCTTAATAAAGCTCTTTGAATTCATCTGTGACCTTCACCCCTTACTAAGTGAAGCTACGTTCTGAAATTCTAAATGGCAATTTAAGAAAAATAACTCACTCTTGTCCAGATTTAACTTATAGCCTCAATGCGACCGAAAGATTCAAGGGTTGTTATGACAGGAGTAGAATCTGGGAGATGTCTGGTAATACCATAAATGTGCTGATGGGAGCGGAGTGCAATGGAGAGGGGCTCAATGGCAATCGCAAACAATAAAGGGCCAAGGAGGTAACCTTGCAGGGTCGAACGCTGTAAAGGGAAGTATTCAGATTTGGGTGCTATTGGTTCTCACTGAGGCTTGTGGGGAAGAATAAAGTAGCTTGCCCCACGTGGAAAATGTGTTACCTAGGCCACATTTCTGTAGGGTGTAGAATAAATAACCCCACTCCAACCCCACGGTCGAACGCCTTCTCTGCATCTAGGGAAACGATGGCTTCTGATGTGGTGGGGGAAGGAATGCAAAAAATTACATTAAAAAGGTTGAAGGAATGTCTGCTTTACTGAATCCTGTTTGATCAGGAGATACAATTGTTGGTAATATTGCCTCCAGCCGTAAGTCAAGTATCTTGGACAAAAAAGGCCACATTAAGTAAACTGATCGGACGAAAAGAGGAGCAATCGAGGGGGTCTTTATTCTTCTTCAAAATCAAGTAAATGGAAGTTTGATTGAGTGATGGAGGTAAACTAAGTGAATTAAATGACTCGTTGTACATGTCTTTTAGAACGGAGACCAATTTATGCAAACATATTTTGTAAAACTCCAAAGGGTAGCGATCAGGGCCAGGGCATTTACCACTGTGCATAGACTTGTCTGCTGCAGAAGAGTTCTTCGACGGTAATAGGTTTCTCCAGCCCAGTGGACAGATCAGAGTTAACCAAAGGTATGGTAGGTGTATCAAAAAAATTGTCGAAGTAAGAAGAGTCAGCGCGATGTTCAGACATATACAAAGTAGTATAACATTTTTGGAACTCATTATTGATTGTTTTGGGATCTGTAGTGATGCCTAATGGTGTTCTAATTTGGAGAATTTGACGGGAGGATATCGATCTTAACTGATGTGCTAAGAGCTTACTAGCTTTGTCACCCTGTTCATAAAATGTATACTTACATTTCAAAACTGACTCAGCAACTCGTTGAGAAGTGAGTATATCAAATTCAGATTGTAAAATGAGGCGCTCTTTATATACATCTACAGAATGTGAGGTGGCATAAAGGTTATCCAGATGTGAAATCTGCCTTGTTAGTTGATCTAATTTACCTCAATTCTGTCTCCACTCATGGCCTACGTTGGAGATTATTACTCCACTAATGTAGGCTTTCAATGTCTCCAATAATAATGATGCTGAGATCCCTGGAGTTTGGTTTGTGTCCAGGATAAAAAGTATTTGATTACAACGGAACATAACAAAATCTGATAGAAAGCGGGTGTTAAGACAACACAGGAGGCGCGGGTTATCTAAACTTTATAATAAAGTTTCATAATAGGAGGAGCATGATCAGATATTAGTGTCACAGCCAAAAATAAGTATGAAACCATGTCCGGTAGGTCGTAAAACAGTTGTCTAACAAATCTAGCACAATCCCAATTAGGGGCGTGGATATTTACAATGAAGACCGGAGTATTATTTTGCCTGTCAAAGTTAAATATCTTCCGTTGGGATCCGAGACCAATCTGGAGAGAATAAAGGGGATAGATGTATGCAATAAAATCCCCACTCCTCCACCCCATTTTGATAGGAAGAATAGAAAGACTGACCAATCCATCTACTTCTCAGTTGTGGGTATTTAGACACCTTTTAATGAGTCTCTTGTAAGTATACAATCTGGGCTCCTAGATGCTGAAGATGGTCTAGCACCTTTCGCCTTTCTTTAGATTCTTAGCGCCAATTTGCGTTACACACTGTCGGTGGGTCACTCATGTTAAAAGATTTGAAATATTTTGATAACTCCACTAGATGGCAGTACAGATCGCCAAATTGCTCTCCCCAGTCATTTCAATGGGGCAAAAAACCTATTTAGAACATTAATAAAAACATATCTAGAGCACAGATCACTTATCTGTATCAGTGTCCAAAATGAACTTTTTGACTTACCAGCCAAGGGGAATGGTAGATAAAAAAATCCACCAGCCAACCATATTTTTTACAGAACAAAATAGTAAATTGCCTTTTTGCTCATTCACATTAATTGTTTGCGACAATGCTTAGAATCAAATCCATAGTATTAAACCTGCTAAAGTGCCATATAGTAGGCCTAAACGGAGTTGTGAAACTATGCACCCTAAAAAAAAGTGGGTGCACGATGTCACTTTTTGTGTCATATCGTTTATTTCATTGAGATGAGGTAATATGTTGAAAAACAAACTTAGAAGAGGACAGAGATCAAAAATGTCAATAGGCCTATCCATCCATCCATCCATCCATCCATCCATCCATCTATCTATCTATCTATCTATCATATTGTAGCCAGTCTCTTAAGCCACCTATATTAACTGCTGTTTGGTTAATTAAAATAGAGCTTAGCTATAAACAGATCCAAAGCCATTTGTTTCATTTGCCTATGTCATGGTTATTTCAGTGTTAGCCTTGCTAATATTATCCTAGCATAAAGAAAATGGAACCGTGTCTAACGTTAATGTTCGACTTATATTGCAGACCTAATTGTCGGCAATGCTAAACAAGTAGCCTAGGCTAGTCCCTGAGCCCTAATGTTGATGTTGACCGCTAACGTGTCAAACAGCTTCGCTTTTTTAGGACGCGGGACCCAAGTTTGCTCGCAATAGCGTTCGTAACATATCGGTGTCTAAAATAATGTAAATTATTATTAGTATTATTAATAAACAATTAAATTATTTGGATTTAGACGTTTTCTTACTGTAACGTCGATGAAAGTGTATTCGTGCAGGCTAGGCTACTATGTTTCTAAAGGTGCAGGCATATATCATGTTTCAAAAGTTCTAGGTTAGTAGCCTATGAGACAGGTAGCCTACAGTAGATTTCAAATTCTACTGAAATAATCACGTTATCTTCCCAGACACGCACAAGTCTAGAAGCCAATGAAAACATAAATGCTAACCAAAATGTATTGCATTGTTTTCCCGTCAGGAGCCAAATCTAATTAATCACACAGCTCTAATGCAGTTCAGCGACAATGAAGTAGGCTATAAGCAGCATGCCTCACATGAGTGGGCGTATCTCCAAAGTCCAGCTATCAAGTTCTTACATTTTTCGATCACAGGTCAATGAGACCTCCTTCTAGGTCCAGTTAAGAGCTCTCATGCGACGGATGTAATTTAGGGTAGTAGCAGCGCAATTGAAGTATTTAAACACAGCATCAAGGGCATCACATGATTTGAGGGGGCGTATCTCTAAAGTAAAGCTATGGATTTCTTCCTTAATTTGATCACACCTCAATCAGACCTCCTTCTAAATCCAGTTTAAAGCTTTTATGCGACTGATGTAATTTCGGGTAGTAGCAACACAATTAAAGTATATGAAACACAGGTTAACTAAGTTATTTATGACCGATCGGCGCCGTCAGTTCCCGAGAGAGGTTGTCTTGAAAACAAACCCAAGATTGATCGTTAATTAATATGGGAAGTGCTCTGCATTTTTGCTTCAACACTAGGTGCGCACCAGTTTTCAGGTCCCGTTTTGGCCAGAATGAGAGAGATTCTAACGAAGTCCACTCTGAATTAATGACTTTAACGGTTGACATATGGAAAGATTTCATTTCAGTGGTTTAAGAATATGTGCTTAAACCAGTTCATCAATAGTTTGACATTAAATAAAACATAGGCATATATTTTTTATGCTTTTTTTTTTTAAGGCCTTTTTCAAGTAAGATCAGAGCCTACGCTTTTTGGAAGCTAACTATGAATTAGCAAGCGCTGTATGCAAATCAACACTAATATATGGTGAAAGTAGGCATTACTTTTGAATTACTTAAGTGATTCAGACCAACAAAAACGTTACATTTGTGTCGAATTAAAAAGTTTTAAAACGCTACGCAGTCAAATTTTTGTCAGCGCTGAGCGTAGAAGCTCTCGTGTTGATTACGTCATTGGACAAATTGGATGGTCCAAGCATAAAGGGCATCACATGACTTGAGGGGCAATATCTCATCAGTCCAGCTATGGATTTTGTTGATTTTTGGAACAGAGCTCAATGAGACCTCCTTCTAAGTCCAGTTAAAAGCTCTTATGCGACGGCGTTAATTTAGGGTAGTAGCAACACAATTGAAGTATTTAAAACACATGTTAACCAAATTATTTACGACCGATCGGCGCCGTCGCTCAGTGTCAGGTCCCGAGAGGGGTTGTCGGCAAAATGAACCCAAGTTTGATTGTTAAATGTTATGGGACGTGCCCTGCATTTTTGCTTAAACACTAGGTGCGCACCGTTTTTCAGGTCCCGTTTTGGCCAGAATAAGAGAGATTCTAACTAAGTCCGCTCTCGACCTCCACGCTGTGGTGAGTTTTAGAGTGACAAAATGACTTTATTAACGGTAGACATATGGAAAGATTTAATTGTCAGTGGTTTAAGAATATATGTTTAAACCAGATCATCAATTGTTTGATAATACATTAAACGTATATATTTTAAATAAACTGCTTAAAATTAAGGCTTTTTTCAAGTTAGAACAAAACCTACGCTCTTTGGAACCTAACTATGAATTAGCAAGCGCTGTATGCACATCAACACTAATATATCGTGAAAGTAGGTATTACTTTTGATGACTTAAGTGATTCAGACCAACAAAAACGTAATATTTTTGTTCATTTAAACAATTTTAAAACGCTACGCAGGGCAATTTTCTTCAGCGCTGAGCGTGGTAGCTCTCGTATTGACAACACTGGCTTTCGAATGTTCGACCTGCCTACTATAAGCGTACCTGTCCTATAGTAAGAGTAACTAGTTATTTAGGTCAAGTAACAATTTACTACAAGATTCGAAAGTAAATATTAATTGGTTTATTAACATTTTTGTGGGTTTATTTTGTTTCTTGTTTAATAGAAACCCAGTACCGTATTTCTTGTGTAGAGAAATATAAATATATATATTTTCTCTTGATTTATTTTAAATTCACTGAGGCTGTAAAGAGCTGAAGGAATTTGTATTGTCTCGTGTGCAATTTTGTAATTAGGATATCAGGGTATAATATTTTTGAATTCCAATGCCATCAACTACAGAGCAATAAAGCTGACTCAGTAATCAGAATGAAACCCTAATTTAAACACACAAGATTTAATTTTAGAGAGCATAGAAAATAAAGCCACAGATGAAAGGAACCTGCAAACATGGTAATAGCTTGATTTTAGGAAGCTGCACGAGTACAGAGGAGACTATCCTGACATCACATATGTTTGCTCCAATAAAAGCTCAGCCTTAGTAGTAGTTACTCTATTTTCCAAACTGCTCACTCTCCTTGAAAGATCCATCATAATCTATGATGTCACACAATGAGAGTTCGGTCATGTGGAATCCCGAACTCTCTCCAAGTTCACTTGGATTCATCATGTTGTTATTGTCAGACTGATCATTAGGTTATTCACTTACAGTACCAATCAAAAGTTCACACACACAATTCACTTGAATGGGAAAGTGTGTGCAAACTGTTGACCGATACCGCATATTCACCTGCTTCACACAGGTTAGCAACTTTAAATGCCTCATCATACTTTGATTGGTCTGAAATGGTACGAAAGAGGGAACAATTATTTCTAGTAAATCTGAACACATTTCCAATAAGGAAAAATAGCCTGTCACTACAAATCTCACCAAAGATAATCTACCTCTTGCACTAACAACCTCCTGACTGATGAAGAGCTTGGCATTCTGTCATTTATATTTTTATATTTTCCTCTGTATATTGACCAGGACATATCAAATGGAATTCAGTATTTTGCTAACTATAATCTGTGATAGTTGTGGTAAAATCTATCAGTTCACTGCCATATGATTCACACAGCTTTCATTTACCAATAGGAACTGAAGGACATGGAGGTCAGTTGATCATTCATTACAAAAACATTCATAACAAAAAACAGTTTGCCCTAGAGAATATTTGTATTTTTATGATAAACCTGAGACCTGGAGCTTGAATTTAAGACCGATTTGGTCAGTGAATGTTGAAAAACGTTTTGACAGATCTACAAAAGTCGAGAACATTCTTAGATAGGATTCTTGGTTAATCACGACTAAGCCAGAAGGCTAAACAAGGATTTGAGGGACGCCTAGTAAATTTAGCTGGTACTAGCAAACTATCGTGCAAAGTAAACTGTCCATTTTTCTCAAATGCAATTAAGTGTGTAAAACTAATTGCATTTCATTTTCACACGTTTGAAAAACTGATGGATGGTCATCTAACCACTTCAGCAAAACACAGTTAAAATGTTCTTTAAATCTATCGCATTGAATCACAGAGTGCTGTGTGTAGGGATGGGTATCGTTAGGATTTTATCGATACTGATATTGATATCGATACTGCTTATCGATACCGATACTTTTCGATACTCTTATTGATACTTGAATCCATAAGTACGTGAAAAAAATAGAGATATGACATGAAAATATGTGAAAAGATTCAACACAGTAATAAGTTCAGTTTCTTGAGTTTCCAGTATATAAGGGAGGAGAAACTGCCTCAAATGTCTGGTGGTTTTGTTGCATAAAGCTGCTTCACTAACAGAAGCTAAACGCAGGGAAGCTGGAACGCATTTTGAGTTTGGGGGCTGAAGTTCATAGGCCTAAAAGCTGTGTTTCCCCGTATAATGGATTCAACAGTGCGTGCCGCCGCTGAATGATTGGTGCTGTTTTGGGAAAAAGAAAACAACGCCGGAGTTCGGGAAAGACCACAGAAAAACAACTAATGAATAGCCTTTAAAAGAAAAGTATAGGCTTTAGTTCAACAACGTAGATCTACTGCCACCAAAATACATAATATTAATGAGTCCATGTATTACGTTAATAATAAAAGCGAGAGCTTCACGCTGTAATAACTTTTGCACCCATAACAATGTCATTGCGCAACAATATTGACAAAATGATTGCATTGTAGTAGGCCTACCTCACACAAGGGATAACACTAGCCGATTGGATATAGGCCTGGGACTAGCTCATGGTAAGGGTTGGGGTGACACTGTTTTCAGGGATAGACACCGACGTGGCTGAAGCTGAATCAGAATCATGAACACTCATCCCGATGGTTTCGCTTTAGGATTTTTTTTTATCTGCCATTCTCATTCTCTTTAGCGACATTTTGAAATTTGCTTGCTAGATACGTTTGAGTAGCGTCCGTAACAGAAACGTTGTCCCTCCGTGGGTAGTGAGTCATTCGCAATCGTAAAAGAAAAATCGGATTGGTTAATAGGTCTACACATTTCGAAAAAAAGTTGCCTAAATCAAAGCTAAAAAATATCCTAGTCTAGACTATGAAAGAATATTGTTATGTAGCCTAGGCTCTATTGTTTTATTGTAGTTAAACAACACACAGAAAAAGCAGGGGGTGCTGCAGCCCCCCCACTTCCCGTGTCCATGGCTAAACGTAAATAATATTACAAATTAGCAAAGAAATACAGTCTTTCAGCTTCTCAGAAGCTTACAGAAATAGACCTGACTGACTATTCTGAGTTATAGACTAAGTTTAAAATGACAACCAGTGTTACCTTGACTTGAAGTCACGACAGTCGCTTTATTTGGCAAATCCCGTCTGCACCGGAGCCAAGAGGCTACTATGGACGTAGGTGTAGCAGCCGCTTTGCTAAAGTAGTCAAACACGGCGCAATGCTTTACATTTAGAGAATGTTGTATTTGTAAGTGTTTCGTTAGGTTGCTGGTGTTACCCCTTTACATGCAACTACCTTTTTATATATATTGCATTTAGCTGCATTTTCATTCAATTTAGTAAAGTGAGCCCACACTTTTGAACGTTTTGCCCAGTCAAGCATGCCCGAGAGCACAGTAAACACTCGGTTACGCAACGTAATCGCCTGACGCCGGCAGCTTTGTCATAATTAGGGGACGGTTAAGACTTTGCCAGCTATCATAATGAATTAATGTTATGTAAATACCGATAGCAGCACCGTTTGTCCGGGTGCTCATTGATATCTCTAGGAACCGGTACCAATTTAGTACCGGTTCTCGGTACCCATCCCTAGCTGTGTGCGTACCTGCTGTGGCAAATCAATTTCACCCTTTAAGTTTGGAAGAAACCAATGCCATAGGGAAAGGGTGTGTGTGAGATATGATCTGTGACATAATTAGAAGAAGACGTTTGATTAATAATATAAAATGATCATAACTACATATTATAAAACATAACGGAAATAAACAAAAAATATAAACGATGATCCAGATATGAATAAACTGGTGGGGTGGGGCGAGGACCCCCCCCCCCCCCCTCTCAAGCTTGAACGCGCATGACGCCTCTGCCTATATAGGTCCAAGTCATGAGGTGTATGAGATTTGGCCTTTCAAAGTTTGCAAATTGGATCACTTATTATAGCGCCACCATGAGGTCAACGTGGTTCTTTTTAGTTTCTGAGGGGTAGCTATGGAGGACGAATCTTGCTCAAATGGTTTTACAGGTTTCAGTAGCATAGCAACTGGAGAGCAAATTAAGAAATATTCAGTGTTAGATTGCCAAGATTGTAAAGTTAAATTGGCCATGTGTAGAAGTAATGTTACATGTTACAGGAATATGCCACCTTGCCTTACCTATCTATTCTATTAGTGATAGTTCTTCTAACAGGCTTTGTAGAGTATGTCCACGCAAAGTTTGCAATGCCCCTTCCTTAAGCTCTGTAAACTAGCTATTGTGTTTACAAAACAGCTTTTGGTAAAATTATCGGAGAACACGTTTGCAAATTTACAGAGAAAGGCATGTGTTATGTTTTTTTATGTTTTAACAGAGACACTGGGTGCGCTACGTAAGGTTGTTAGCGTGTATGTCTGCTATGCAGTTTTTAATTATACTGTTATCTCACCTGAAAATGCATCCCAATGTCTTGTCCAATTTTCACCACCCATTTGCGACGGACAGTAAGGTCTTTAGGAAAGCGATGAAGTTTTACATTTACAAGATTCTCTTTTTTTTATAAGACATGCAATTTGGACACAACAGTAAGCCTCCATTACAACTAAATACTGAACTGGTACTCTTGATACTGTCGTGTTTATTCTGTTCAAGCCTCGTTCCGGCGTATTGCCAATATGGAAGCACAAGTAAGGCAATAAGGCAAATGCCTGTTTGTTTAAAAAGCTAAAATTTTAGGTGAGACAAAATCGAATGACTGTTTTCCAAAGTTGAAAGACATGTTATCTTGTCCTTCCTTGTAGAGTAACACAGATGGAAACACATTATTGTAATGAAATCATTGAATTGGGGCTGTTCCAGAAAGTCTTTAAACTGACTGCATAGGGCATGCCAGCGTCAAACGGTGAGATCAAATCTAAATTATTACTTTTAAAATTGTTAAAATAAATGGAGGAAAAGGTTCGGAGCTAGGTTGTGTTTACAAGCAAAAGAAATGGGACATTTTACCTTTTCTTTCCTCGTAGAAGAGCACAGATGGTAAACATAACACACTGAATGGGTGGTTAGCAGTAATGGGTGGGGCAGGATGGTCCTAGGAACTGGATTTGGTGTAACTATGACATATTGTGCTGGAGATGTGACCTTTCAAAGTGTACAAATTGGATCACCCATTATAGCGCCACCATGAGGTAAACTAGGGTCATCTTGAGTTTGACGGCACCCACCAGCATGAAAAGTTGCAAGTCTTTAGCATTTTCACATCAACAGAGATCAATATGTGGCCTCTATAGCACCCCCCCCCCCCCCCCCCCCCCCCCCCCCCCCCCCCCCCCCCCCCCCCCCCCCCCCCCCCCCCCCCCATAAAGGCAGATTGTGAAAATCTCTTAATGGACTAATTTGTAAACCTTTTTGTGATAAGCAGTGTTGTTAGTAGCTCATTACAAAGTAACGCGTTATTGTGATTAGATTAGATTTTACAGTAATGAGTAATGTAAAGGGATAACGTTTTGATTTTCAGTAATCACATTACAGTTACTGCCTCAATAAAAATTGTCGTTACTTCGTTACTTATATTACTTGCGCATAGGACCTCGACCGACGAATGATGACGATGACAAAACACAAATAGAGATAGAGATCTGAGATTTTGCACTAGTCTTGGGATTTTTATATGTTTTGGATGAGGATTGTTTCATGAGCCTGAGATGACCAATTGAATGTACAGTAGTGTTTACAGTAATACATCTTGATGTGCTGTGGGCAAATCGTTCTGAACAACCTGGGGATTTTTGATATAGGCCTATTAATAATTGAGCTCAGAGTGCATGCAAGTGTATTACTGTTACTAGTAGCCTACTGTACATTTACATTTTTAACTGCTTCAAAGTTTGATCAATTTAAATCCTATTTCTTTAAAATCTTTGCATTATTATTTTCATTATAAATCTCCTTGTTTCACCTAAATCACTGCTTGCAGTGATATTTTTGTAACCAGTTTCAGAGGCAATATTTAAAATGGGTTCTTTGTTTTTATATTTTACTGAATGTGTTTGTTATACTAAAATTGTATGTGTTTTGTTTCAAATGTACTTTGCCCCGTTCCAGTGGCTTAAGCCTTTAAAAATATATATAAACGTGTGCACTCCTGCATAGTTGCCAGTCGACCATTGTTCTATTTGTACTGCTCCTTTCAATCTCTCTGGTCTACGGATTAAATGTATTTTACCACAATTTAGTTTTTATCCTTGCATTTTCTTTAGTAACTGGAAAGAAAAGTAATGAGTAATGTAATTACTTCTCACACTGAGTAACTAGTAAAGTAATCTTATTACATTTCAGAGACAGTAATGAGTAACTTTACTTAATACTGGTGATAAGACACACCTTCTTTGGATTTCTTTGGTTCATTGCGGCTACAAGTTATGGCCAGTAGATCTGGCCTATACAGCGTTTCATATCATGGTTCAATGATGCTATATACCACGTTTGGTACAGATTGGTCAAGCAGATCATATGTTGTATAGGTTTAAGTGTTTTTCACTTAATTCAAAATTGCGGAAAATACATCACGGCGGGCCTCAGAGTCAAAAGGCTTTTTTGTTCATCATGGGGATATAGACCTAGGGACCGGATTTCTTAAATCCAGGTCATGTGGTGTATGAGATATGGCCTTTTAAAGTGTGCGAATTGTATAAATTATTATAGCACCACCATGAGGTCAATGTAGTTCATTTTTAGTATGGGAGTAGTGGGTACCGGTACCTACGAGTGTAATGGACACCGACCAGAATAAACTCACCATCATCGGTATATATACGATCGCTTGATCGTGTGAGGAGGTAACTTTTCCCACAGCCGAGTGGTTACGGACGCTGAACCCAGTGCTGGCGAGCCCAGTAAGACCCGTGGTTTGATCCCAGGAAGCGGCGAACAGGGGAGGAAGCGTGAGTTCTCGCTAGCATGGGGGTCAAAAAGTCAGGACCCAGCGAATCAGAGCCGTTACACTGGTGCCATGTGACCCGGATAATATGGTGAGCTGTCTCGTTCACCAGCTGGGGGTGCTGATGTGCGAGTTTATATGGGTGAATGTAACGGACACCGCCCAGTATAAACTCGCCATCATCGGTATAAATACGATCGCTTGATCGTGTGAAGAGGTACCTTTTCCCATGGCCGAGCGGTTAAGGACGCTGACCCCAGTGCTGGCGAGCCCAGTAAGACCCCTGGATTGATCCCAGGTAGTGGTGAACAGGGGAGGAAGCGTGAGTTCTCGCTAGCATGGGGGTCAAAAAGTCAGGACCCTGAGAATCAGAGCCTTTACACAAGCATGCACATTTTCAAGTCTCAAGCTATGCCAATCGCTGCCTATTTGGCATTTTGGCATCAATATGTGGCCGTTATAGCACCCCTTAAAGTCAGATGTGAAAATGGCTCTGCTGATACAATCAATGAAACTTCAAGAGTATGTGTACCAAGTAGCATGATGATTAGGCTAAGATTGAAACATTTAGTTCTAAGCATACGTGATAAGCCATGCCCATAAGCCCAACCAGTGGTTCAATCACAATCTTCTTGTATTTATTAACTTAGACTCTCCCCTAGAGAGTTTTATGCTATTTGGACATTCACACCAAGAGATAAAAAAAATGTGACAATTATAGCACCCCCCAAAAGGCAGATGTGAAAATGGCTTTATTGATATGATCCATGAAGCCTCTAGAAGCAGGGTACCACGTGGGATTGTACTGAGTTTGACTGAGTTATAAAACGTTATGTAATACGCCACGCCAAATTTCATTGGCTTATAGCGGTCACATGTTTTGGACGGTAGGTCTAGTTTAAACAATGTTTACATATCATGGTCCATTGATGCTACATACCAAGTTTGGTACAGATTGTTGAAACGGATCAAAGGTTCTATAGATTTAAAGTTTTTCACAAAATTCAAAATGTCGGAAATAAACTGCAGACGGACCTTGGGTTAACGGGGAATTATTTGTTCCTCACGGGGAGATGTACCTAGGAGCAAAATGTTGTGACCAAAAGTCATATGGTGTAGAAGATATGCCCTTTCAAACTTTGGAATTTGTATCATTCGTTATAGTGCCACCATGACGGCAACCTGGATCATCTTTTTGGGAGGAGTAGCAATTACCAGTAATGACCAGCATGCAGAGATATAAATATGTGTCAGTCGTAGTGCCCCCTAACGTAGGCAGATCAAAGCCGTTTACACTTTTTTTTTTATTAAGTGATTACATATCCTCATCCATTGATGCCACATACCAAATTTGGTAAGTATCGGTGAAATGGATAAAATGGTCTATAGGTTTAACAGTTTTTCACACAATTCAAAATGGCAGAAAAAACTCCCGTCCCAGGAGGCTTTTTTGTTCTTCATGTAGAGCTGGACCTAGGTGCATAACTTGGTGACTCTTATTCATATGGTGTAGTTATGCGTCTTTCTAAGTTTGAAATTTTGATTTTTTTGTTATAGCGCCACCATGGGGTCAATGTGGGTAATCTTGAGTTTGGGAGTAGCGGTTACCGGTATGCACCAGCATGCAAAGTTACAAGTCTCTAGCATAAAGCAGCTCACAGGAAATTGAGCAACGGCAGAAAAACAATAATAATAGAGAAGAATAAACCGGTATTATAACTCTGAGGTTCTGCTTGCTTCTTAGAAAAGGACACCGTATAGTCAGAGAAGATAGAGATCCTCTTTCCATCACATGTGAGGGGAGAAGCCTCTCTTGCCAGCAGCAAAATGTAGTTCTGGACTTGAAAATTGTGAACAAAAATGGGCGAGGTAGTTCCCTAGCTTTCAGTGTCACGCGTAATGAACGATGGGCGTAATCAAATACGGGCTTATCCTCCAGGTAAAATAGTTGTTGTTGAAATTGGGCCATGAAGTCGGTGGGTCGAGGGCCTTCTGTACCTTCTGAGATTCCCATCACGCAAATATTGTTCCTCTTAGACCTGGCTTCTAAGTCCTCACATTTATCGTCGATCTGGCGTTTATTTGGTAGCGTAGCCATGGTGGATTCCAGCACCGTTACAGGTGTACTGTGGTCAGTGGACGCCTGCTCCAGCTCCTGGATTGTTTTTCCTTCATCGTCAATCCTCCAGTGTATAGAGTCAATTGAATTCTTGAGCTCCTCTTTAACAGATGGTATCTCCGAGCGTAATGTAGAGGCGGATGAGTCGATTTTCCCAGATATATCGAACTTCAGCGATTTCATCATTTATTTTAGTAGCATAGCATCCAGTGGCTGCTGGACCCCCCAACCCCCTCACTCGAGGGTGAGGCCAGATCAGGATGATGTGTTTGTTTGCGGCCTGTTTTCCCGGCGTCTGTTTTGCGTGTGGATTGCATATTTCACCGGCAGAACTTCAATGAAATCAACTGACGTTAT
>CM030180.1:10706853-10746048 GCA_017639675.1 Aplochiton taeniatus | reverse complement strand
TCAGGTTTGTGAATACGACTGCAGCTGTAACACTTAGGCTAGTAGCAGTGAGTGAGTTGGTGAGGTGACTAGCCTAATATTGGTTGCTAGATCGCTAGGGTGGCCATAAATCTGGGTTTTAAACACCGGCGCAGCCTTAAAACGGGCACTCGTTTATCTTCCTTTGCTTTTGAGATAACCCCTATAGTACACACATAGGATGGGTATATTACCTCAAACCTTTCCAGGCACAGCGCTCAAATTTCTCATTGATAGTACAGTCATGGTACTATTTTATTTTCTTAAAGATATTTTTTTTAATGGAGGAAATGTTTGTTGCTTTTTATTGTGACAGGGCAGTGGGTTGACAGGAAATGGGTCCTAGAGAAGGTAGGACATGCCGCATAGGGCCCGGGACAGAATCGAACCCTGGCTGTTGCTGTAAGGACTAGCCTTAGCGGTTAGCGCCTTAACCCGATGAGCTACCGGGCGCCCACATCAATACTTCTCCGCCATAAATCACTGAAAACTGACAGATACTGACACATCCGGCTAATATATGAAATCGGGGATTTCGAGCAGCACCATAACCAAACAGCTAATGTTAGCGGAGCTGCTGCTAGCATCCCTTTTCTGACTAAATAGGGTGGCAATTTCTGTTAAACTAAACTAGGGTTAGCTAACAAGAATATATTTTAGCTTCTAGCTACATATCAATAGTTTTTAGTTAAACTTTGTCTCATCTAAGTTCTAACATTAGAATTGATCATAATCTTCCTCATGGACGGTCTGAAGTGAGTGAGGGACTGAAATTACGGCTCACTAAAACAGACTGGCTCAGCTATTGACATTAGGCTACAAATATTGATTTTACATGAAGTGGGGTTGTGTCTGTTTACTAAATTAAAACAGGGTGCCAATTATTGTCGTTCCACATTCACTGGATTGTTAGCAGTGACTTAGATAGTGGTGACCAAAGTCCAGCTGGTTTACCCCAGTGGAAAGTGATGCTGAGCAGGGCCAGTGTAGCGTTGCAAGTGGCTGAGTATGATACTTCTGTGTTATCTAATTTCCATTGTCTATGGCATTTATGGCTAGCTAAATATAGAACATCGTTAGAAAAGCACTCATACTCATAGATAATTTATGTAATAAATATATATCTACCAACCGAAGTTACATTTCAAATTCTAAACAAGTTATATTAACTGTCATGTCAACAAAATAACTGATTGAATCAACTACTGTTTGCTTCTAGCTTATGCTCACAAACCAACAGGGGCTAAATCTCTTTCTGAACGCCAGGCAATGAACATCAGAATTGTTTATCGATTGTAATTCACTGAATACAATTTTGACAATCGTACTTTCTCTTGTCTGTGGACATGTCGCAGCCGTTATTTTTTTTTTCTCGTCATGCGATCACTCAGCATTGTAAACTTGTAAAATCTTGTCTTCTTTGCGAGATTGTGAAAATAATTACACCAAGCAAAGGCTAGAGGCCGCCAAAATCACCCACTACAGAGTGTTATAAATAGCACCTTTACTAATATTAAATAATCTTTGGTCCGATTACTGAAATAAACAAAACAAAAACGTTTTTGATCGATTGAGCATTGCCATCGTGCCCATTTATTTCTGAAAATCTCTGAAAAGGTCTAAAACACCTCACAAACAAGCCAAATTAATTAATTTCACATCGGTTTGCCTTTTTTAAGCCCAGGGTACTATGTAATTGCTACTGTGGTACAATTGCATCACATCATCACACATCAAAAATAGATAGTCCACAGAAATGTAAACTTACATCGCTGTAAATGCATTTAACACTATTTATACTTTTATACAGGTACTTGCTAGTTTTGGTCAAACTCCACTTCATAAATTCATTTTTGTACTTGGAACTTCACATGGGCTTTTTTAGCTAAGGTAAGTCTTTTGAGACTTGGTAGCAGGCTTCACCTTCGTCCTGTGTTGTTGCTGATATTGTAGGTTGACCTGATGGCGAGGAGGTCACATCCTCTATGAGTCCCTTGAGTCGCCGCTCAAAAGGGGACATGGGCCTTTCTGACCTTGTTGAAGCTGTGGAGGGAAGCCTTTCAGGGGCTGGTGGAGAAATTGAAGCTGGGGGGGGGGGGGGGGACAAGGAGTGAAGGCTGGTGGAGATGCTGGGTCATCATCCAGGTCACTCCTGCTCGCGTTACTTATTTCAGCTGCACGTCTCGCTTAAAAATCCATGACCGCCATGAATCGCCAGGGGTGCCGATTTCCTGCAGCTGACCCACTCCTTCGTTCCTCCTCCTTATTTTCCTCTTTTGTATGCGTCTCTAAGGTTCCTCCACTTGCATCTGTGTGTGTCCTCTGTTAAGACAAGTAAAAAAATTATACCTCTTATCCAAACAAACATTGAAAATGTCCATGCCCCAACCCTATTGGCTGGAAATTCCATATATTATTTAGTGGAAATTTAATAGAAACATACAAAATGATATCAGAAAAGTTGAATATATCACAGCTAATACTAGCCATGTATGTGATTCAAATGTAAACAACAGTAATGCCAGCTGAGTAAAACATTGTCTTTTGCTGAGTAACGTGAGTTGATGAGTAAGAGAGCTGCATATATATGATCAAAAGGGGGATGGGGAAGCGTAACCATGATGGTCGGATCTCTGGATGCCAGGACATTCATTTTACAACTTTAAACACATTATAAATGTAATGTTTACATTCCGAACACAAACTAAAACAATTAGCAATGGAGTAAAATTCTGCTATAGTATAGGAGTAGAACTAATCGTGTGACTCATCTGTAGATTATATTCTTCATGAAATCATAGCAAAGTACTTGGCCTTCATTTGCTAATTTTAAATATGTTAACATATTAAGCATTGTGACATGAAGGAGGAGGAATGTGCCTTTATAGTCCATAGCTAGATGAAATTACATTATTGTATTTAACCAGGATCTTAAACAAAGAACTTCATGAATGTTAAAAGGGAAGCTACCGTAGCTAGATTACTAGAGGCTTGCATACATGGAACAAATGTGGGCCAATTCATAATATCCTATTATTGATATCAATACCACCAGAAAATTCAACATTCTCTGTAACTTTCCTCCAAGCTGCATCCTTTTGGTTTCGGTCAAGATAACCATGTAATGCTAATTAAATAATATAGTACAGCGAATTGGGACACTGCAGTGAGGGGATTTCCCTCCATACTTCTCCTTGTCAAGTTGTTGTGTTGCAGGGGAAGGGCGAAAAGAGGTTACATACCTTATTGGTTAGCGATCTTCGCTTGGGATTTGCATAAACTAGAGAAAATTTTAACATTTGGTGACCTCTCCAATCGCTCCGGCTCGCTTCGCCAACTGTCTCGAGATTACGATCACCTTTCCAGCATGCCCCTCCATGGAACATTTTTGATCACTGGTTATTTGTCGTACATCACATGCATTGGGGGTGGCGGTGCGTTTCCACTGGACTTCGCATCATCGCTTTATGTTGTTTTGCTCCACTCGATCTTGTCTCTTGTGGGCAGGTGATTGAGCTACGCCAAGTCATACTCAAAATCATAAAATAATTAAATCAATCTCACTTATTAACAACGATTTGCATGCTATTAAAGGCAAATTGTGGTTTAGCCATTTGGCAATGGCACCTGAGAAGATCGAATACCTGGAATGGTGGGGGGTACTTGAGGACTGGGTTGAGAGCCACTGCCCTACTCGATCAGATGGATTAACATGCAGGGCAACTTCATGGTCATAAACTCATGCAATACTTTATAATTATTTCCAAAAGTTATCACTTTTACGTTGCACTATCTGGTTATTACAATAACAATTAATTGTTTCACAAAATAATATTTCAAAATAATGTAGCGACCAGAGGAGGCAGTCATGCTTATTTGCGGTAGTTCTGCGCTGAGTGGGCAAAGGTTCATGGGACTGTTAATGTTCAAGTTCAAGTAGTGATGCCTGATGTTGTAGTGATGTTGCGTTAATGTTTTGATTGTGTTACATGCTTTTCTGTGTCTGTGAATCCAATACAGTGTCAAGTTGAGTACGTTTTAGTAATAATGTTGCTACCATGACCAGGACTGCTGGTGTGTTTGGTTAGCACTGACCAGTTGTGATGTATAGGTTTGAATTTTGATACCTAATAATCAGCACCACCTGTGGCCGTGCGGTGTATGGGGCACCGTGTGTGTGTTGGCATCAAGATTCCATTGTCAGCGTGCATTCCTCAATGCGAGCTCGCCACAATAGTAATTGTACTGTAACAATACTGTATCATTTTTTATTATAACGTGAATACGTTATTTTGAAATATCTATAGTTAGAATGTGTACTAGGCATTTTATCTTTTTTTTTTAGGTGGCAACCATAGGTTGTAGACCCAAGACAGGAGCATACATTGTCAACAATGGAGATGTCACAGCTGGGCTGGTCCAGAAGAAGGGAGACAATCTCTGTGCGACCATGTTCACTTGCACACATGAGTGCTGTGGAGCCCTCGTCGTCCTGCACGTTAACGTCGGCTCCGCAGTCCAGCAGCGCTCGCACCATCTCCAGACGACCATGGCTAACAGCTAGCATAAGACCTGTCTGTCCAGCCTGAAATGATTAGGGCAATAGGCAAAACATCAAACCACTCCTATATCTTAATTAGCTTTTATAAATAGAAACTGCAGTAGAGAACATTGCTACAAAATGTACAACTTGCAATAAAAATGTAATATCCATTTGCAAGGAAAACTTAAGTTTCACATTCAAGAAATCAATATTGAAGCACAGACAGATTTAAAGAAAATGTATTCATTCAATTCATCATGTGCAATAAATATGTAACCTACTGGTTGGGTATTCTTTGATTTGATTTATAGTAGGCAAGTCAAGTTTTCATGTTTCTTTTTTTAATTTTTTTAAATCAAGTGATTAGGTTTTGGTATTAGTCCAATTTTCAGATTTGGTTATGTAGTAAACAATTATTAAATAAAAATTAAATAAATGAATTGTCAGTTTGTGTGTTTTAATGTCGCAAAAGGTTTGTCATTTGACAGATTTTTCCATCTGACCGAGTTGTTACTTCCGTTTTAGTCTGGGACAGGATGTAAGAAGCTGGAATAGGCTTTCCATTGCTTTGATTGGTGCAGTCTGTTTCAGCCGGCACCAATCAAATCAAGCCAGATTCCCCACTTCCGCTATCTGCGTGGAAGTCCCCTTAACCAAGTGAAACAACAAACGGCAAGCTCCGAGCTAGCGTCCAGCTGAAAATGGCAAGTCTTGAAGACGTTTTGGATTGTGCAATAAGTAGGGATGGGCGATACGACAGATTTTCTTTTCAATCCGATACCATGTCAACTATCCCAATACTGATACAGATACTCTTAAAATACTTATTGTTTACATAAAAAGGGGCATATCTGTGATTTCTACTATTACAATTGGTAACATTGCTGACATAAAACTATCTATTTTAAAGCCATTACATTAGTTTTAAATAAACTGTCAAAGACCAGGCTTCACTCTGTTTTCTGTTTAATAGCAGCATTGTTAAACGTGCAATTGTTCAATAATGTTGTTAGCTTTTCCAAGCTTGACACCTGCCAACGAAACATCTGGGCTAATCAACTACCCTATCTCAACAATATAAAAAAATATCTTAAATAGCAAAATATGTAGGCCTATGTTTAAACATTTGGATACAAATAATCATAGGAAGAACAAGTAGAAAAAGAACAGCTTCCCTGACTTATATGAACAAAAATGTACTTCAAATATACAACCATACGTTTTCTGTTCCATTTTAAATCAAAGTCATACACCGTTTTGTTGTTGTGACTGATTGACAGAACTGTGACTGCAACAAACGCATCGCATGTCCCAGTGAATGTGACTCCATGGACCGTGCGGAAGGAGAACGTAGTTCCAGTCATACACAGTTACTACACTATTCATTTTTTCACTTGTGCATCAATCTAGTAGAAATAGGATTATAAAATAACTTGTAAAGGAATAGTTTGGTAATTTGTATGATTGGCATTATTTGTGTCTCCCCCTGGGATGTTTTGAGATGTTCACATAGTTTTATATCCAAAAAACGTCTCTTAAATACAAATATCACTCTTAAAACACAACCTAAGGCTCAAGCGTGGTATCGATATTATTACGTCAGTATCGGTTCTCAAAAATAAACGTTAAGATCGATAGAATCGATATTTCAGTTTCGATCCGCCCATCACTAGCAATAAGGCAGGCCTGCTTGGGTCTCTCTGTAAATGTTTGTAAAGATTTACAGAGAATACGTTTAGAATATATACTGGCTAACAGGGACGTTTCTTGCATATTTGCCCACCGGTTTTGGAAAAAGTTTTATAAACCAAGCTCCCCCACCAAAACTATTTAGCTAGGGCACCGTCGCTGCATCCTTGGTTGAACTCCGCCCCAGAAGATTGTGATTGGTTCCCTCACTGACACCAATATATTCTAGAATGTAAACAGAAGATGCCTGACCTTTCTACAGCAGAGATAGGTCTGGCATAGCGAGACTACTTCCGTGTAGACAGCTGCTTTCGCCAGGCGTAAACATCACACTGCCCACTTTGACATTAGTGTACAACAGGGTGACCCGTATCAGAAGGTACACACACCTCTCAACTATGTTTCTAAACCAATGGTTACATCAGATTTATGGTTTCTACAAAGATAGAAATAGTATGCTAGATCGGAAAAACAATTGCTTTCAAGCCTTACTGCATTTTTTGTCATTATTCATAGTCATGTACAGTATTTTCAGTCATTATTCAGAAGAATAGAAAAATGAATTCCCTACTACGTTCCAACAAACCGGAACCCTGCAGACCTCACCACCAGGTATATACCAGCAGCACAACTTCAACAAAGCAGTTGGTTCTCAGGTCCTGCGTTCTTGTCTCAAGGAAATACAATGGAGAAATCGAAATCCAACGTATTCACCCTTGTCAAGCCTGAAGTGGACTCTGAGATTTGACCTGACATCACAATTCTGAACACCAGAGCCTATGAGTCTCATTTGGGCACCTAACATTTCCAAGGATTCTCAAGCTGGAGAAGACTCTGTCGCACTGTAGCACAACTTGTTAGATCCTATTAAGGAGATACAGACAAAGTACGGAGCAAAGGATGGAAATGTTTCAAAGAGACATTTTGCGTAAGTGAGCTTTTACAAGCCAAAGCTGTGATACTTTGTGTTGTCCAGCGTGAGGCCTGAACAAGAAGGAACAATGGGAATGTCTTGAAAAGGGATGGATATGCACAGTGCAAAGCAAAGTGCACTAAACAAGTTATACCCTGTTGTAGAAAAAGGTCTGCTTCGGGTTGGAGGCCGTTTGCCTTCTGCTGAAATGCTAAAGGAGCATCCGCTGATCATTCTGCACACTTATCACATCACCACCTAACTAGTGAGATATTATCATGAACAAGTGTTTTACCAAGGGTGGCACATTATGGAAAGAGCTATCCGAGCGGCAGGATACTGGATAATCGGAATCAAGCCTGTGGTTTCTTCTGTCATCCATCACTGTGTTATTTGCCAGAAATTAAGAGGGAGGTGGGAGGTACAGAAGATGGCAGACTTGCCGGTGGATAGACTCAACCCGGAGCCCTGTTTTAACATTGTTGGCCTTGATGTCTTCGGACCGTGGAACATTGTGACCCATAGGACCAGAGAAGGTAGTGCAGACAGCAAGTGATGGCCCATACTCTTTACGTGCATGGCTACCAGAGCAGTGCACACTGAGGTTAGCGAATCCATGTCAATGGACAGCTTCGCTCTGACAGAAGGCTGAATTTCGGCCGGAGCCTGTAAGGAGTTAAATGTCCACACAGATGATGTAGCAGTCAGGAATTACCTCTAGGAGAAAGGATGCACATGGGTGTTTAACCCTCCACATTTTTCGCCAGGTATGGTATATTTGGGCCTAAAAGTGCATAACTTTTATGTTAGAATCATAATGGGAAAGTAAGGGCTAAAACATTAACCATTTGTTCAACTGTTCTTGGAATGCCTGAGAAACTGTGTATCCTGAGATTGGGCATTTGATGACTTCACAACACCATAGAAATGACCAAATGTGCTGTTTGAAGTAGAAATTCCCGTAAGTAAAGACAAAAGGTTTTCGGACAGTTGGTCTGATTGGTGGGTAATATAATCTCCAGGGGTTATCTTGTGTTGCCTTAGGTGCTTGGGGGAAGGTGTAGATATCCTTTTAAGTGTATCAGTGAAGCCCCCACCATAGGAGTAGATTGGGGGATGAAGTGGTCATCAATACCATGGTGACAGCCATCTCCCTGGATTGGAAGGATTTGAAGGCCGGGATAAACGATGATTTGTGATCCTGACTTATTGTGTGTACACTACCTGTGAGTGGTCAAAAGTTGGGGTCAACCCCTGGTCAACGTGTTGGGTATAAAAGTAGGAGGCCCTGTGGCTACAATTCGGTTGAATTTGTAGGACAACTCTGCGGTTATTGAATGACCAGTAAACGTCTACTCTCTCGAACTATCAACTCCTGACTCTTAGTTGCATTCTTTTAAATTACTTAAACTTTGAGTACTGAGTACTTTACACTCGGCTGCGGTGTAAAGAGTAACTCGAGTTATGATAAAAAAGAACGCTCATTGGTTAGGATCTGCGCAATGAGACGCAAAAAATACAAACTACACGCACATTTAAGCACTACAATTCAACAGTAGTAGTGCGATATCAACCACCGCATATAGCTGACTGGGTAACGTTAGCTGGCTAGCTAGCCACTACAGACAATAGCTGTCTATTAAGATAGCAAACGTTAAAACAGTCTGTTTTCTTCAGTGCTCTAGTAATGGAAATGATTACAACACAAAGCCTCTGCTGTAAAGTAATGGGCGTGATTACAAGAGAGACTATAACCGTATATATACAGTTATAGGCAGTGGCGTAGGCTACATCAACTTGATTAGGATGATGATGAAGTAACTCAAAGACCCAGGTTGTGTTTGTGTGAACGGCGCCGACCCGGGTCTTTCCCGGGACCAAAGAAAGTGCGGGTGGCGGGCTACTATTTTTGGGGAGACACATAGGCTATGCTGCGCTGCCAGCACATTATGCACCAGAGAACGGACATACAATCATCTAGTTTGTTTTACATGTTTTGTCTTATTTTAATGTCAACACCTGCACATTGAATTTGTTTACATGGTTGCCTTGTTCTTACATTCATATTGCATTATTATTTTTTTATGGTCGTGTTTATGTGCTTTTATGTGCACATTTGATATGTTTTTCATAGGTTTCATAAGTAAACAAAATGTGCATGGTGCTACTAATTGCATTTAGGGTTTTCAAAATGAAACGGTGTTGAACTTTTTTTTACCTTTTCAGCACATTTTAATTATCATGAAAATATTGATAACCGTAATAATTTTGTTCACTAGAATCGTGATATGAAATGTTCATACCGTTACATCTCTAGTAGCGATTCAAGTAATGTATATAGCATGTATTTCAAATAAGTATCTGTTGACTGATTGGTAAGTCTCCCTAAGGTAATGTCTGGACAGGGGTTTACCTTAAAATGAATAAAAGTTTGACCATCAAATATGATGGGAATAGGTTGTCAATTTAACTTAACACACTAGGAGCGCTGCACCTTTCAGTGCCCGTTTCTCCCTAAAAGGAAGATAACTAAATCTGCCCTCAATCTCCATGCTGTAGTGAATTTGAAAATGACAAACCAGTATCTTAAATTTGAGGAATTTCAAGAACAAGATTTACGCTCTTTAGAAGCTACCTGTGAATTAGCAAGAGCTCTATAGATATTAACACTTATTTGTTGTGAAACTAAGTATTATTTTTGACCGGTTTGAAAGACTTAGACCAACAAAAACGTTACATTTGTGTACATTTAAATAGTTTTAAAACACTACGGAGCGCATTTTTCTTAAGCACTGGAAGTAAATTGTGTCTACATTTGAGATTGAATGTCTGACCTGCATATTTATAGCTAATGAGCCTAACTCTAAATAAATGGCAACAAACTACAGTCATCTGACTCAGAGGTTCCGTTAGCCGAATATTGCCGGCTTTTAGTCAGGCAGAAAAACATCAACAGCCGATAAATCAAATAGACATCAGACTTATTGTCTGGGAGAACAACACTAATGCAAAATATTGTATAATATATATATATATATATATATATATATATATATTACACACACACACACACACACACACAGATCAGCCAAAGCATTAAAACCACTGACAGGTTCTGAGCGACTTTGACAAGGGCCAAATTGTGGCCTGAGGGCCCGACGTCCTCTAGTGGGCCCTGTGCTCACTGCCCGGCACCGTGGAGCTCGATTGGCATTTGCCATAGAACACTAGATTTGGCAGGTCCGCCACTGGCACCCTGTGCTTTTCACAGATGAGGGCAGGTTCACTCTGAGCATGTGACAGACGGGAAAGAGTCTGGAGAAGCTGTGGAGAATGTTACGCTGCCTGTAACATCGTTCAGCATGACCGGTTTGGTGGTGGGTCCGTGATGGTCTGGGGAGGCATATCCATGGAGGGACGCACAGACCTCTACAGGCTAGACAACGGCACCCTGACTGCCATTAGGTATCGGGATGAAATCCTTGGACCCATTGTCAGCCCGTACGCTGGTGCAGTGGGCCCTGGGTTCCTCCTGGTGCACGACAATGCCCGGCCTCATGTGGCGAAAGTATGCAGGCAGTTCCTGGAGGATGAAGGAATTGATACCATTGACTGGCCCCCACGCTCGCCTGACCTAAATCCAATAGAACACCTCTGGGACATGTTTCGGTCCATCCGACGCCGCCAGGTTGCACCTCAGACTGTCTAGGAGCTCAGTGATGCCCTGTTCCAGATCTGGGAGGAGATACCCCAGGACACCATCCGTCGTCTCATTAGGAACATGCCCCGGCATTGTCAGGCATGCATACAAGCACGTGGGGGCAATACACAGTACTGAGTACCATTTTGAGTTGCTGCAATGGAATTTCAGCAAAATCATTTTTTCACTTTGATTTTCGGGGTGTCTTTGAATTCAGCCCTCTGTAGGTTGATCATTTTCATTTCCATCAAACGATGTGGCATCCTTTCGTTCCTCACTCATTACCCAGTCCATATCAGTATAGATATCCAGCATGATTTTTTTCCCCCATTGAGATCTGATGTGGTTTCAAAGTGTTCCTTAAATTGTTTTGAGCAGTGTATATAAGCTTAAACACAAAACTTTACTTCTAACATGCGTATTATGAACGTAGGCCTACATTATCAATATTCCATGTCGCAAACACCCAGCGCTGCAAGTAGTCTAGCAGTCGGGCGGGTCTCCGTAATGACAGTTTGAGATTGCTTTGTGAGCTACATTAGGCTGCCTACTTTCAATCTGTGTTCGTTACGTGGGGCCTGATTTAAATATGCAAGAGTGCTTTCTCGTGTTTGGTGCAGAAGCTGTTGGACTTCTGTTCCAATGTTGGGTTAAACATAATTTTCCTCTGGAGTCCGTTTGTGACCGCAGACATATAGCTAGCCTCATCATATGCGTGGGTGTAACGGCCACGCATATGTTGGTGTCTGTATTTGTGTGTGGGGGTTGCTGTCTTCCCTTCTGTTTCTCCCTCACTGTCATTCAACATTTAGGTGTCCGCTCCTTATTGATTGTCCCCACAGGTCACTCATCATCAACTACCCACTACAACTACTATCAGGAGTCAGTTCGTCTTCCATAAAACCTTTTCTGCCTCGTCATCCCACAGGGCGAGCTTTAGTCCTTGTTATGAGATACGTGTGTGTGTATCGGTGTTAGAGTGCGCGTCTCACATTCAATAGGTGGTTAACGACAGTGGTTAATCTTTGTGTCAGCCTTTCGTGTTTATTACAAGTTCAGTCTGTCAGTATGTGATACGTTTAAGCTGTCTTGTCTAGTGTGTTTGTTAGTCCACTTTTGTTTGCTGTATGCGAGTTCCCTCTTGTACTTATTGTTGTATGTTCTTTCCGTACGAGAGTCTCCTCTAGTACTTTGTTTGTGTCTGTACACGGTACGGCATTTAGTTTAATCATCACCCTTACACATGTTCACGTTCGGTACTCGGTGCAGCGTGTTGTGTTTCGTTGCGTTTGATCCTACCTGTTGAGTAAGCCAGTAGGCGGTACTTTGCTTTTCTTTTTGTCCCCGCACACAGGAGCACGGCTAGTTTAGCAGCCCATGTGTTCACATTTCACATCATCTAGATAACCCACGTTAAACACCTCAGTTTAGGAACGAATGCCACCCCTTGTATTTTTGGTAGTCTTTAGTTTGGTCAGGCTTTTAGACTGTTCTGTTTTTTTCTTTTTTTTCGGCACTGTTTGGCTCGATTCGGTGAGGTATACCCTGTGACACTTATAATAAATGATTGTTACTTCTTACATTCCTTGATTGGTCTCCCTGTTTCACTGCACCCCCACTAACATACTGGGTATTGTTAGGCCCTTACTAAACCCTAGGCTGCATTGCCAACTGAAGGATCGTAACAGTGGCCCATTATTAGAATAGTGTTAAATCCAACGGCTTCTAGTCCTTCTTTGAGACACATAGATTCCCTCTGCATTTCGAGATTGTGAACAGTCCCCAAACAAGCGAAAGCGTTGCACATTTAAATCAAGCAAAGGGGTTGCTGCACGAAGCACACAAAACAGATTTTATAATCAGTCCTGTTTTTGAAAAGCTTCTATCATTATCTATCACAAAGCACTGTTATCCAAAAAGGCTTCGCTCTCCACAGCAGCAAGAGAAGCTAGTTACTAACAACACCGCCACTTTGAAAAATGAACAAGCTTGGTGTGGCAAGAGCCAGTTTTGTGATGTGTGTAGCTTAATAATGACTCATTTTATTATTTGGCCCACTACATGCATTGAGTTGTTTTGGGGCTGACTTACCTGGCTAGCCTTGGCATTAACATTTCCCTGACTAAAGAGCTTCTTGACCACAGTCATGTCCTCCGCCTCCTTTACAGCTGACAGAGCTGCCAGCATAATGGCAGTGTATCCAGCCTTGTTCTGGTTGTCTACACAGCACACACCTGCATGAATATGTAAACAAAGGTTTCAACACAAACAGGCAGTATGCAGAGAACGATACAGAACTATTGGCATGGCATTTACCCAAGTTAATATATTATTCCACTATGAGTTTGTAATGTTATTATAAACAATTATGAGAAACTCACAAGGCTTTTATTAACGTTCTTGTGCCGTCTATTTAACAAGTTATTTGTAATTGCTTATAATTCTCACTCTAACAATAAACATGTTTATGATGCTATAGTTAACACAGTCTTATTAACACATAATGTAAAGCATATTATAAGGACTTAAGAGCATACACATTTTCATCCATGACTTCCTCATGAGTAGACTTGGTTTTTATGAGGTCCCGTCACGAAGCCTAATGTAACCGTGTCAAGTTGTTTTACTGTAGTTCAGATAACATTTAGATTTTCATATACCAATACGTTTTTGGCTTCATGTACCGACGCCCTTCATGGATTACTTGGACCACAAGAAAGAGCACAACGCACGCGTCGCCGCCTTTAAAGCTGCCAGGAGACTGGAGATGGATGAATGAATCAGCAAAATGGATCTTTCCTCCAATGAAGGGAGTATAACATCAACATGGGCACTTTCTCCCAAATATTTAGATAACCATATTGCCAGGAAATGTGAAATCTGTGACATGTTTACAATGGTTGAGCTTATACATTGCAAAGCTGTCCACATAAGTAAAAAATGCACGGAGATCAATGATATCAGGGGAATAATAATCAAACTCCACAGTAAAACCAAGACCCTAAAGCAATGCAACACACTCCTTGAAGCTTGTAATTGTCTTTAGGTAACCTTCCACAACTGTAGCATGCCCAACAAATACCGTATATGTAAAACTAAATTGCCCTAGCATGGGGCGAACACCCTTATCCTGGTGCACAAGTTAAGGACATAACCAGCTGTCTCCCTACTTTTTGGGATACATACATACATACATGAACGCGCGTGACATCATCGTATATGTTAGCTTTAATGATACAGCGGACTGCCAATATGAAGTTCTAAAGGGACATTTTAAAACACTCCTAAACTCACTCATTGTAACACAGGATAACATTTTCTAAACCACTGTCTTGCTACAAGCGTGCCCCTGGTAAATTCAGTAGTCTCTCAGGTCTTTGTGGGTGGCTACCTGTGACACTATGAACATTGCTTTTATTGACAACTTTGACCTATTCTGGGAACGTCCCAGATTTTTTAAACGAGATGGATGGATTTTCATTGACTTCCTACCACGAATATTTACACACTCCAGTAGAATACTGAATTCAGACAGTTATCTCTTATGGAAGTAAACTACAGTATGATAAGAATTTTACTACAAAATGATTTCAATTTTTTTGCCAATTACACAAGTCTGGCACAACAGCTCTTAGCAACTAACAATGGCACTGTTGAATGTTATATCAATCTCCTACAATTTTTTTTTTTTTACAAACAATCTGATTTCTGACCAAAAATGTGATGTTTTTAATGGAAAACTGGCAAGGATTTGATGGGACAGCTTTCTCATAGAAGCATCACCCTGTATAATTTTTATCAGACTGCGAGACAGGGAGTAGGGGGAGAGGGGAAGATTTGCTGCCATCATATCAAATACATTAAGTAGCAAGGAAGTATTTTTAGCTCCTTTGAATAGCTTGCTGTAGTCCTTAAATGACAGCAACCAATGTTACTACTCTATAAACCACCAAAGCAATGGGCACTGTTTTTGCAATAATTCTCAGGACTGCGGTCAATAATACTAACAAATTATGACAAGATGCCATAAATGGTGATTACAATATACATGTTGACAACGTGTCAGACTGCAGGGTCATGGATACTATGAGTCTTTTAGAATAATTAGATTTTACACAACACGTCTCTGGGCCAACACAAAACCATGGGCACACCCTAGATTTAGTGCTCTCTCTGGGACTAGATGTGGGAGTGTCATCTATTAATAATATCGCTATTTCTGACCATTACTGTATTTTTTTCAACACTGTCAAGTTCAGAGAAACAAATCAAATGAGCATATGGTCAAAAAGCATTTCTTAAACACTTCCTCTGCAGCTGAGTTTTCAGACCTCATAGCCTTATCTGTTTCAGCCACAGAAAGCCCTTTAGAGGAGCTAGTCAATCATTTCAACTCCACACTGAAAAGTACCCTTGAAATTACAGGTCAAAAAACTAAACTTTGTTGTGACTACCATGTACCCAGGAAGAACGAGGCCACACATTATCTTGAAAAGGAATGTCGCAAGGCAGAACGCAAATGGAGAAAATCCAAGTTATTGGTGCACTTTCAAATGCTCCAAGCCTGCATCTCCACCTGCAATAAGGCTATTCGAACAGACAGACAGATCCATTTTTCCAAAATGATTAAAGATAATGAAAACAATCAGAGAACATTGTTCTCTACTATAAACCATATTCTAAACCCACTCCCAGCAGCAGAGCAGCCAAGTCAGGTTTCTGTCTCAAAGTGTGAAGAGTTTGCATCTTTCTTCCAAGATTTTGTTTATATCAGATCGGGCATCAAGACAACATCCTATGATGCAGAGTTTGACTATCCCTTAATAAATAAAACCGATAGTAACTGGAAATTCACTAGACAAAATGGTTTTGCAAGTGAAATCTTCTACCTAGAAATATTTCAGTTAGGCTTTCGGAACTGGCCATAGTACAGAAACCGCCCTACTTAAAATAGCTAATGGCCTGAGACTGAACATTCAACTCAAAATATTTGACCATTCTTCTTTTAGGCGCAAGTGCTGCCTTTGAGGACATAGACCACGCAATACTTCGCATGAAGTGTGCATACTGGCAAACTGGTGTGGCATATCACATTCTGTTTTAAACTGGTTCAAGACATACCAAACAGGGAGAAAATTCTCTGTCACGTTAGGCGAACATACTTCAGAGTTAAGAGAGATTACCTGTGGGGTACCACAAGGATCAACTCTTGGGCCAATTCTTTTCTCGCTATACATGCTACCCCTAGGACAAATCATCAGGGAACATGGCGTCAAATTTCATAGTTATGCAGACGACACCCAACTTTACATATCTGTGGACTCAGAAGACCCAAATTATCTTTCCCCTCTAACAAATTGTCTTGCCAGCATTACATCTTGGATGTCCCAGAATTTTCTTCAACAATAATAAAACCGAGATACTTGTGTTTAGCCTAAAGTGCCAGAGGGATTCCGCTTAAACTACTCCAGTCTACCAAGCAAGCATTTTAATAACTTCAGATGGTTCAGAATGCTGCAACCAGAGCACTGACTAGGACTAAAAAGAGAGAACACATTTCCCCTGTCCTCCATGGCCTCCATTGGCTACCTGTGCCCTACAGAATAGATTTCAAGGTAATCTTAATGGTCTTTAAAGCACTAAAGGGGTTTGCACCAACCTATCTTGGAGACTGCATTCTTGATTATGTCCCTGGCAAGGCCCTTAGATCCTCTACTACTTCTTTGCTTGTAATTACTAAGATGGACTCTCACTATTCGCACACTGAGGCCCACAGGATCTTCTGGGAATGGTGATGCCCTTTTCCAAGATAACCGATTGGTCAGAAGGCAGTGCTTTTCTATGTGTTGATGTTATCTCGGACATAACCTGCTCTGGAGCAGGTTAGGGGTTCAGCATAAGTTGCAATGGCAATCTACCCGAGTAAAAAGTGACTGCGTTGTGGTACAGATAACCGAAGGTTAAACCTGAAGTTACCTCGCTAGCCCAAAATCTTGCTTTGTGGTATAGGCCTCTGGACTAGTTTGTGAATGGCAGGTGTCTGACTGATGAATATTGTATGCAAAATCAAAGCTTGCACTTTCCCTATATATTTTTTTATGACCTGTGGACAAGTGTGCACTTTTATTGCAGTACTCAATTGAGTGTTTTTTTTCTGGCATGTGACTGTTATATGTTGTTAAAATTTCGTACATACGTCTACATTGTAAAAAAAATTCTAAAGTAGTAGTGAATTACTTTTCTTTTAGTAGCTTTCGTTACCCAAACTAGATTCCTCCCTAGGGTAGTTTTGCTGTAGTGCAACTTTTTCCAGTAGTTGGTAGCTTGCAAAGCTATGCTTTCAAAGTAGCTTCCCCAACACTAAAAGCTTTACCCCAGGCACGTACCGAGGGGGGTGGTCTTCGGGTTCTTCTGGCTATGGGCCTGCCCCCTGAACGTTTGTATGTTCCATCGAGCTTGTACTCAGGACAGTTTTATCTACATTATCTAAAGAACATTAAGTTACACACACTGGGTATTGCTTTCAGCTGCTTTTCTGATTACAATATAGCCATGGAATGTTGAATCTTTCAAGATTTAGTCAACAGATCCCGACAGTAGCTCATTTACATAGATATTTTAAAGCACCAATTTGTAATCTTTGCCTATTTCTAGTTTTATATACAGTGCATCCAGAAAGTATTCATACCCCTTCACTTTTTCCACATTTTATTATGTCAGAGCCTAATTCCAAAATGGATTAAATAAAAAAAAATCTCAACATTCTACACATATTACCGCATAATGACAAAGTGAAAAGTCTTTTCGAATTTTTGGCAAATGTATTAAAAAAAAAAAATAATATATATATATATATATATATATATATATATATTATATATATATATATATATATATATATATATAGATATATATATATATATATATATATATATATATATTATATATATATAGTATATATATATATATATATATATATATATATATATCACATGTACATAAGTATTCACACCCTTTACTCAATATTTTGTTGAAGCACCTTTGGCAGCAATTACAGCCTCAAGTCTTCTTGAGTAGGATGCTACAAGCTTGGCACACCTATTTTGGGGCAGTTTCTCCCGATCTTCTTTGCAGATCGTCTCAAGCTCCATCAGGTTGGATGGGGAGCGTCGGTGCACAGCCATTTACAGATCTCTCCAAAGATGTTCAATCGGGTTCAAGTCTGGGCTCTGGCTGGGCCACTCAAGGACATTCACAGACTTGTCCCAAAGCCACTCCTTTGTTATCTTGGCTGTGTGCTTAGGGTCGTTGTCCTGTTGGAAGGTGAACCTTCGCCCCAGTCTGAGGTCCAGAGCGCTCTGGAGCAGGTTTTCATCAAGGATCTCTCTGTACATTGCTGCATTCATCTTTCCCTTGATCCTGACTAGTCTTCCAGTTCCTGCCGCTGAAAAACACCCCCACAGCATGATGCTGCCACCACCATGCTTCACTGTAGGGATGGTATTGGCCAGGTGATGAGCGGTGCCTGGTTTCCTCCAGACATGACGCTTGGCATTCAGGCCAAAGAGTTCAATCTTGGTTTCATCAGACCAGAGAATTTTGTTTCTCATGGTCTGAGAGTCCTTTAGGTGCCTTTTGGCAAACTCCATGCGGGCTGTCATGTGCCTTTTACTGAGGAGTGGCTTCCGTCTGGCCACTCTACCATAAAGGCCTGATTGGTGGAGTGCTGCAGAGATGGTTGTCCTTCTGGAAGGTTCTCCCATCTCCACAGAGGAACACTGGAGCTCTGTCAGAGTGACCATCGGGTTCTTGGTCACCTCCCTGACCAAGGCCCTTCTCCCCCGATTGCTCAGTTTGGCCGGGGCGGCCAGCTCTAGAGAAAGTCCTGGTGGTTCCAAACTTCTTCCATTTGCAAATGATGGAGACCACTGTACTCGTTGGGACCTTCAATGCTGCAGACATTTTTTTGTACCCTTCCCCAGATCTGTGCCTCGATACAATCCTGTCTCGGAGGTCTACAGACAATTCCTTGGACTTCATGGCTTGGTTTGTGCTCTGACATGCACTGTCAACTGTGGGACCTTATATAAACAGGTGTGTGCCTTTCCAAATCATGTCCAATCAATTGAATTTACCACAGGTGGACTCCAATCAAGTTGTAGAAACATCTCAAGGATGATCAGTGGAAACGGGATGCCCCTGAGCTCAATTTTGAGTGTCACAGCAAAGGGTGTGAATACTTATGTACATGTATTCAAAATAAAAAAATTAAATATCACATTTGCAAAAATATCTCAAAAACCTTTTTCACTTTGTCATTATTCGGTATTGTGTGTAGAATGTTGAGAACATTTCTGTATTTAATCCATTTTGGAATTAGGCTGTAACATAATAAAATGTGGAAAAAGTGAAGGGGTGTGAATACTTTCCGGATACACCGTAAAGACTCAATTTCAACGGTTAGTAACACAAGTGATAGAGAAAAAAAACATACATATCTATAAACAGTTAAGAATATAGACTCTGGTGTTAACTTCAATACATTTTTGGGGCATCCTGTCGGGTCTGTCATCCATTCAAACCAGATTAAGACATTCTGGGATAACTTTAATTGCTGATGGTGAAGAAGCATGAAATTAACCTACAGCAATCTACAACCACATTAACTACAGCTCAATCATTTGACATGTGTCCTTAGATCAAGAGCATATGTCTAGGATTACCCTTAACTTTATACTGTACCTCTTTTGACACGGCGCAAACTGACCTGTGTCAAGCAGCAGCCCAACCACAGTGAAGTTGGAGTGTGAGACGCTATAGTGAAGAGCCGTGTTTCCATTTCCGTCTGTCATGTTGACAATGTGTGATAGGAGGTCTGACGACACTTCAGAGAAAGCCATCAGGTAGTCAGATACCCGGGACAGCTGGGCCATTTTAGCACTGGAGATCCGGAACCATTCCAGTTGCACTGTATGGGTGCTGGACAGCTATGGTGCAGTAAGAAAGAAAGCGTTCCCAAATTATTCCTTTCGATACGGTTGCTCATAATTCAGATTGACTCGATACACAGATGGGTAAATATTGGAACACACCACTTCTTTACTCTTCAGTGTCTTGACATCACTGTTCAGCTGATTCTTCAGAATGAGACAAGCCTCACGCATTTTAGAATTGAGCTCAAACCTAGGACAGAGGTTTTGTGTTAATCTCTATGGGAGGTCACAAACAGAAATCAAGCTAGATCCTCCAATTTACAAGGTATAGATCAAATCATTTTATGTAAATCAACCCTTTATTTCTACCCTTAGTTATTTGAAATAGATGGGAGCCACGATTCTCACTTTTCTTTCACTTCACCAGGCGCATCTGATACTGCTATCAGGTCATCACTATCACTGTCGTCCATATTGATGTCCCTCTCCTCATCTGAGGTCTCTTCATGGGCGGCAGCCGCCTCCGCCTCCTCCTCTTCTCCACTACTGACTGAGACGTCAGCCGCTTCACTAGCCCCTGAAGAACTTCCCTCTCCCTCGTCCTCGTCACTAGAAGTTGATTCATACCTGGAGAGGAGCAGATCCATCAAGGTGAGTTATGTGTTTCTGTGATTACATCAGTTTCAATCATATTTAATAATTATAATAATAGTCCTATCTAACAATTGTAATAACAATAAAAGTACCACGCAAATAATGTTTCACAGAGTTGCAAAGTGCTATTACCACACAACAGTTCAAAAAATTAAAATTAAAAGCACCAAGTGGAGTAAAAACAGACATAACATGAAATGACACAATCAGGCAGTATGAAAAGATTTATAAAAAATGTTAAATTGTTTATACATTTGAATTCATTAATTATTATCAGTGGCGGATAAAATACCTGAAATTAACATTTAAGTAAAAGTAGAGATATCTGATTCTAAAAAGATTCCGGTAAAAGTAAGTCAACCATGAGCATAAAACCGGAGGAAAAAGTCCTGAAATATCTGATATTAACCGTACTTGAGTATTAAAAAAAAAATGCTGGTATTGAATGTACTTGAGTATTGAAAGTAAAAGTAAACACTGTTAGTTCTCCCGACCCACCCCTCCAAAAAAAAAACTCTGGTCACAATTTCTCTTTTTCTACGTGTTTGTTGTGTATGGTACCGTATTACAGATGCAAAGTGTTAAAACTAAATATGGACTCTTATGAATGTGTAAGTGCTTACCAGTCACGGCACTTGAAACCCTATTATAAATTTGGTAATCAAAACTGTGGATTCAGAACACATAGCTCCACTGAACAAACATGTTCATGAACAAATTGGTGTCAATGTTATTTCTAATACTATTATTGAACAGGACAAATTGCTTCGGAGACATCAAAATAGAAAAGGGGAACAAAGTGATTGACACTGCAAGGTTTAAAAAAAGATTCCTGCTTACTGAGTTGCCACAGCCTATACTGAAGTAGAGGATTGTTGTTTTTTAGCGAGTAACGAAGGTGTTCAGGGGAATTTGTTGGAGTAAAAGTATACTTTTTTTTTTAAATGCCGTGGAAGTCAGCAGGCATATAAACACTAAGTACAGATATTCCCACAAAACACTTAAGTACTGAAGCCAAGTATTATTACTTAGTTAATTTACATCACTGATTATAAAGCTATGACATTTTCTTTGGATACATATAGTGAAATAAACAACGCCAGAAAGAGTAAAAAAAGGTGAACTACTGAATGCTTCTTCATACAGGTGGGTCTTTAGGAGGCATTTTAAAAAAAAAGGTAGATAAGGAGTCAGAAAGGCTGTTTGAAATAATAGATCCAAATCCAGGGTTGATAGAGCTTTTTCTAGAATTTGGAAGTACCTGATCTACCAGAGCTTTCACAGCTGATCTGAAGTTGCGCTTTTTGCTCTTATGGTAAAAAAGGTTCTGTAATATTACGAAGGGCCAAACAATATCTGGCATAAAGATTATCAATAAAATCTTTAAATAAATGTGTAAATTCACATAAAGTCAGTACAAAGACGCGAGAAACTGGAGTGATGCATTTTTAACCAATTGTCATAAGCATGGCAATGAAGAGAGATGTGTTTACTGAAATGTTCCAAATGAAGCAGAATAGTGCCTAAAATAGAGCCTAGTGGCACACCATACTTTATGGGTTTCATTGAGAAGATAGTTTGCCACTCATCAGGGTATTTACAATTCAGTAGAATGCAAACCAGTAATTAATTGGCAAATATTACTTACCCTCCATTGAGAATACCCACAAATTGTAAGCTCTTCTTGCAAGTGGTGCGAGACTTATCAGAGTTACTCCCATCCTTTTTCATGATAGATTTAAGCAGACCTATAATTTATTAACAGGTGCTTAGTTTACAATACAGGAAAATGTGGTTCATTAAGAATAGAAAAAAAACACAATACTGAGGAATTACGACTATCCAAAAAAAATGTCCTGCTTCACATATTGGACACACAGTGATGCTTGAAAGCTTGTGAACACCTTGTGTGATTACAGAAATTTTGTTTTTACCATGAAATCCTGATTTAATCAAAATCTTTTTTTTTCTTAAATGAAATAAAGGGTCTATATTTACCAATTTCACTTGTTTTTAGAGGAAATTGTGCATGTAGTAGAATAAAAATAGGGAAAACATAATTAGTGCAGGTGCAAAAATAAGTGAACCCCCTGTTGCATTAGTTAAATCAAGTAGGTAAGTACAATCAGGTGGGTAAATAATTGGGTGCCAAGTCAACCAATAAAAGGTCAGATCTTTAGGATTTGGGCGTCATTCTCATGACTACAAGCAAGAAACCTGGTCAGTTTGGTGTTACCCATACAGGTTAATCCAAAACACACCAATGCCGAGATCTAAGGAGACCTCAAAGGACCTCAGTAAGAGAGTAGTGGGTGCACATCAGTCTGGGGAAGGTAAAATCATATCCAAAAGACTTGGGCTCCATCAGTCCACGGTGAGACAAATAATATACAAGTGGAGAGCCTTTAACACGACAGCGACTCTGCCTAGAAGTGGACGTTCTTCTAAAATATCACCAAGAGCCAGGAGGAATATTTTAAATCAATTAAAAAGCAACCCGAGAATAACATCCAGAGGGTTCTGTTCTCTGGACTGATGAGTCCAAAATTGACCTTTTTGGTCACAATAAAAAGAAAATGTGTTCGGTAAAAACCCAACACTGCCTACCACCAAAATAACCTTATCCCTTACAGTCAAGCATGGTGGTGGGAGTGTAATGATCTGGGGCTGCTTTTCTTCCTCTGGACCTGGACGACTCAGCATCATTAAGGGAACCATACATTTTGAGGGATACCAGAGAATTCTTGAATGTCAGAATCAGTCAGGCCATCAGTCCGAGAGCTAAAGATTGGCCGAAAGTGGGTGTTCCAGCAAGACAATGATCAGAAGCATTCAAGCAAATCTACCAAAGAATGGCTCAGGAATAAGAGGTTTTGGGTTTTCGATTGGCCAAGTCAAAGTCCTAACCAAAATCCAAGCGAGATGCTGTGGCAGGACCTTGAAGCGGGCTGTTTATGCCAGCCAACCTGCAAACCTCACTGAGTTGGCCAAGCTCTGTGAGGAGGAGTGGGCATGAATTCCTCAAAGAAGATGCCAGAGATTGATCCGTTGGCTATAGGTGACGTTTACTTCAAGTCATCGCCGCTAAAGGAGGTGCCACAAGTATTGATTGAAGGGGTTCACATATTTTCGCATACAAGGATATCTGAGTTTTTGTTAAATAAACTACTTTTGTTAAATAAACAATGACAAGATACCCTTTTTCTTTGTGTGTGTCCTTTATTCGGTATATCTTCATTAAGAATTGAGGTTTGGATAAACATTTTGTAAGGTTATTTTCTAGAATATATGAAGAAAATGACCACCTCTGTAGGGTTCACAAACTTTCAAGCATCACGTAAGCTTGATGATTTGCTTATGCTCACCATCTTATGTTATCTGGATACGTTGTAAACCTGGTACTCACTTCCAACCATTCTGGGGTTGCTAGACCTGGCCATTTCCACTTCCTCCTCTTCTTTCTTCTCTGTTGAACTGAGTATCTCCTTGTCTGAGGTGACCTTGTATTCTGCTATGGTCATCTGCCTCCTCTTCAAAGCAGTGGCCAGAAACTTCTGCTCTGGAGGCTCTTCAAGCAAATTCTCCCATTGGCTCCCAGTGCTGACTGGAGACCCTCTGATTGGCTCCACACTGTCAGTCTGGGTGCCCTGGTTATATAGACTGGCTACTTGCTGCTCACCTACACAAGCATCCATTACCTCAGGACAACATGATACTGCAACATGTTCTTTGGAAGACACAGTTTCTACTTGCACATGAGCAGTGTCCGGTTTAACAAGAACGCCCTTCTCCATTGTGACTTTGGACATCCTTCGATTTTCTTGGGCTCTGAGAAATCCGAAGTCTTCATCGGTCTGTCTCAGTCGGGCTTCAAGAACCAAAATAGATTCCTGTTGGAATCTGATGGTGTTTTGTAAAGTGGCCATCTCCCTCTGTGCCTCACTAGTCAGCCCAAGCATTGACTCCCTCACCCAAACCGAAGCATCCTCTGTTACCACCCCAGTCTGAACTCCCTCCTCAACAACTAATGTGGCTTCTGTCCCTGTACCCATGTCACTAAGTTCCACAGTGGTTCCCTCAGAAGCATCTTCCACCCCTTGGCTATAGTAGAAGACAGCAGATTCCATTGATATATCATCTCCAACTGCTACAGACTTTTTCTCCACAGCTGGGACCTCCTCTTTAGGCATCTCAGAAACTTTTGCATAGGGTTCCCCTTGCTTCACATTGTTCCCGTCTAATGTCTCAGTGAGCTTTTGGAAATCTGCCGTTTTGCTTAGACTGTTGTGACTCGGTGAAACAGACGGATGCCCCTGACTCTGGGACGTTGAGTTCTCTGGAATTGTTTGAGCCTCTATAGTTTGTGTCAAAATATCTACAGAGGTATGCTGTTTTTGGACTGCCATCTCCAAAGGTTTCTTCCCCTGCAGTGCTAGCAGGAGCCCATCGTTCTCATCACGCAATTTAGCCACCTCTTTCTCTAGGGCTGGGACCCCTTTTAATCTTTCCTCCATCTCTTTCAGTTGCCTCAAGGCCGTGGCCATCTGCTCTCGAACCGTCTGTAACTGACTGGGTGGGTGGGAAGCTACTGCAGTGTAGGAAGCTGGAGTACTTCTGCCAGAGGTTTGAGGACTTGGTTTTGCCCAGCTACTCTGGAACTGACCAACTGATGAGGTTGGTAGTGTGTTAGCAGGGGTCACCAGTAAAGGGACAAGTGTCTTGAAGCCCTGCTTTGAAGGCTGAGCAAGCTGTAAATGGCCACCATTTTGGGGCTGTAAGCTCTGCTCCTGCTGAAGCCGAAGGCTGGTTTCCAGAAGAGTTCTTTCCACCCTTGGGTTCCGTTGGGGAGGAGGTGGGGGCACTTTGGCTCCAGCAGACAAAGGAGGGGGACTAAGGATAGACTGTGGGGAGATTGAGTGAGTTTCGCAGGGGGCTGACCCAATGCGGTTTCTAGGGGGTGCTTTGCCATCCTCACTTCCAGGGGACGAAAGAGACTCTGTGGACGTCCAGCCACTGGCTCGTCCCCAAACACTGGGGCTTTTCTGACATAGCTTGAGCCCTCTGCTTGATTGTCTGGAGTTGGCTGGTGCTCGGCGGATGTGGTGTCCACTTTCAATCTCCTCAACATATTTTACAAAGTCTAGATCCAGCTGGAAGCCATACGGTGTTTGGACAGAGTAAGACCCCTGCTGGTTTGTCTCTTTTTGGGTTGGGAAGAGGAATGGTGCTCCTAGGTCTGAAAAAAAATTGTTTATGACTCAACACAAAAGACTTCATTAGTCTTAAATACAACCATGACTGAAAAGCTATGCAATACAGTCTTAATTCAAAATCTCACCAGGCAACTGGTTCACTTGTACCGACTGAGTCATCTTCCTCGGCGATTGAGACCTTTCAACAGAAGTCTTGACAGTCAACAGACTACCTGTACCTCGGGAAAGAGGACACATTCAGCAGTTTTCTTTTCATGGGTTTAGTTAAAGACATAGAAAGGAAGTATTAAATGTAAGAATGCAATTATAAAACTATCGAACTTTAGAGGACTTAAAAATGGTTATTATGTTAAATTTAGACAGGGGCACTATTCGTTGGATTAGAAGCTGGATTTTTGTAAAAAGAAAAGCCAACACAGACAAAGACCTTCCTGAAAAAGCAGACAATGTCTCCCAGTTCTAGTAAATAAGTTGAAAGGTTCTGGAATGTCATAATAGGATTTCACATAAATCAAACGTGCTGACTGGGATCAGTAACACATTTGGGAAGCAATTAGATGATTGGAAACAACCTCAACAAAATTTTCTGGCATTAGGGATGGGAAGGTGTACTATAGATTTACAAAAAAAAAGTATGTTTTTTGTTCACCAAAATAATACCAAATGATCAATAGTTGTAGCCTAAAAAGTTCTCTGAAAATCGGAAAATATTCCTGCTTAGCCTTATTAAATATGCATTTTTTATGTTTTAGCCTACATAGTGCAAGCATCTTTCAAAAATAAATAGTTAAATCACGTAATTTAATGTTTCCTGGACAATAGAAACATGGCGGGGAAAGCTGTAAAACTTGCCTAGCAAAGCCCAGTCAGGGGCTTTCTTTGAAAAAAGTAAGATTGGAGACAAGGTAAAATGCAAATTGTCAAACTGAACTGAGGTATAATAGTAGCACAGGATCGATGCTTAATTATCTTAGATGGAAGCACCCAAACGCGCTTCACACCGGTGCTGGCGCTAGCACTGGCCCGGGGCCTCAACATGCAACATTGGTCAACTTCCTTAATAAAAAACTTGACAAGGCACAGAGAAAACGCATCACCGGCTTTGTATTTAGTTAAGTTCTGCATTTTTGCACATTTATTAAATTAATTATAACTATTCAAATCTCTCTCTGATTTTTTACAATGCCAAAGTGGATCGAGGGGCGGCCAAATAGCGGAACACTTCCTCTAATAGATTGGATATTGCTTACTTTATTATGTGATTGTGTCAGAATGATGCAATCATATACTGTTATCATCTGTATTTTTATTATGCCCATTTTTTCGACCCGCTACTACAATGTAAAACTTTTATTGTAAAAATGACAGTAACTTACTGGCAGCTGGTTACCAGTAAGTTACTGTAATTTATTTTACAGTATTGGCACTGTATCATTATTACAGTACCCCCCGAAAGCACTGTAGTACAATACAGTAAAATATTGTAAAATAAAATGTGGTACTATTTAAAAGTACTGTAAATAAATATATTATATTTGAATATACTTTGTTTACTTTGCTGTATGATGAAATACAGGACAATATTGTACTATTTTCCAAAAGAGTTGTGCAGTTGATAACATTTCTTACTTTCTTCTGAACAGCATCTAATAACACCATTGGCAACACGTTTTAAATGAGAAAACGTTATTGTACAAAGCTGTAAGGTGATTTCTATGTAGAGCTTAGCTCCTCCAAAGGCAAACAAAGCACTACAAACGTATTTCAAAATAGTTAGGTCATAAATAACATTATAGCAGCCCTTGGAACACAGCTCAAAATGGAATTGTAAGGATATACCTTTAACATCACATTACACAACACCTTACATAAAATTACAAACATATCAACAAGTGTTACAATTACTTTTTCATACAGTCAAAAGTAAAACAATATATTAACGTACACTATTGTACCACTTATTACTCGGATTATGCTTTGCATAATAAGACAAGGTTTCTCTCTTACATGGTTGGGAGGGTTACTTTTAAAGTATATTCCGTTAGATTACCTCCTTCAATTTGTAATTTGTTATGTTAAAATAAGTTAATTAATCACAGTATTTATTTTAAGTATCTCATTTGATTAGTCTTTTTTTCAGTAACTAACAGATTAAAATTACCAATTTTTTTGTATTTTAATTATGTAACGCCGTTACATGTGTTACTCCCTATATGATACAGATGCCTCATTTCAAATTCTTCTGAAATAATCACGTTATCTTCACGAACATGCAAAAGTCTGGAAAACGAATGAAAACATAAATGCAACACAAAATGTCTTGCATGTTTTTTCCATCATGAGCCAAATCGAATTAGTCACACAGTGGAGAAAGACATCTCTCCTCTAATGCAGTTCAGCGACAATAAAGTATGCTATATTCAAAGGAGCATGCCTCACATGAGTGGGCGTATCTCCAAAGTCTAGCTATTGATTTGTTTGATTTTTGGATCACAGCTCAATGAGACCTCTTCAAGGGCCATTTAAAAGCTCTCATGCAACGGATGTAATGTAGGGTACTAGCAACACAATTGAAGTATTTAAAACTCCCAGTTCGACAGACTTTGAGACATATGTGACCTTTGAACCTCAGCCAAACATACAATTATGCAAATCTAAAGTATAAACTCTGCACATTCTGTTAGCTGAGAGTGTCCAGAACAGGAAAAAATGCGGTTTTACTGAGACATCTTCTATTTTTCATATAGATATTAGAGGTTAAATGCAATGAGGCATTAATAGAGGTACTTTGCCTTGCATCAGAATCTGAGATGCATGTGACCATTGAACCTTTTTTATACTGTAATTTCTCGACTCTGGATAAACACTCAATTTGTTATTCAATCAGTAGAGTTAAAGATAAAGAAAGTTTTGTTTCAGCGTGACATCTATTGTTCAAATTAGAAACGTTCGTTTTTCCGATAACCAGTTGATTTTTGAAATCCAGCCTTCAGATCACAATTACGGAAATTAAAATGTTTAGTTTATGAAACCGTATGCAAATACTTTGACAAAGTATGTTTTTCTTCAAGCAAATTAATTGCTTTAGATTTAAAAAAAAAGGGGGTCAATTGAAATGCTCCAGTCTATACTACAGAGAAATTCTGAGTGATAATTCTTTCATAAAAAAAATGTCTAGGCTATTTCCAATGTAATGTGCTCGTCCTTCTGATCAATAAAATCGCAATGAATACTTTATAATTATTATTATTATTATAATAATATTAGTACTTTTATGGTACTAAATTGAACCAAAAGGCGAACTTTAATTTTGAAGACAAAACTCTGATTTCGGTATCTCGTCACACCACTAATGTGACTAATGTCGCTGAGTTGATGTTACTCTATTATTTGTGGCAGATGTACAAGCAACTCCATTCTTCGGTCCAGAAGTAAGCATACCCTGCTTCGAGTCAAAGAGGAAGTTGTATGACGTCATGTGAAAAGGGCCTAGTTTGGCAGCAATCCAGAGTGCGGCGGGTGTCGCTTGTCCAGTTCCATTAGTTCCATTAAAAAAAAAAAGTGCTTTCTCTGAGCTTGCTTGTTACGAGCCGGGAGGAAGCTATGCGCTCTCGTGCTGATCCACGTAAGCTCTACAGCGTCATCTACTGACTTGGTGGTGTAAAGCCACATTGTATTTAAGTCAATTAAAGTAGAATAGTTCTGAATCTGATAGTCTTTTAAAAAATCGGGTTATATCCCTGCCTTTTCAAACACCCTGTGCCACACATGATGCACGTTGGTCGCTAGCTAATGTTACAAAAGCTTAAGCTTAGACTACCTCTACTGGGCTAACGTTGTTAGCTATATAACGTACATACTTATTTTCTTTTGTGTGTAGATTAGTGATGGAACAAGCAGTTATTTTCAGTGTACTGGATCATTAGAATCAGTTCACCAAAACAATTCGTTCACTGAATAATTTAGTGCTTTTTGGAGCTCCGACTGCGTAGTCTCACTCATCGTAGGCAGGTCGAACATTCGAACGCCAATGTAGTCAATACGAGAGCTACCACGCTCAGCGCTGAAGAAAATTGCCCTGCATAGCGTTTTAAAACTGTTTAAATGAACACAAATATAACGTTTTTGTTGGTCTGAATCACTTAAGTCATTCAAAAGTAATACCTACTTTCACGATATATTAGTGTTGATATGCATACAGCGCTTGCTAATTCATAGTTAGCTTCCAAAGAGCGTAGGTTTTGTTATTACTTGAAAAAAGCCTTAACTTTAAGCAGTTTATTTAAAATATATACGTTTTATTTATTATCAAACGATTGATCATCTGGTTTAAACATATATTCTTAAACCACTGACAATTAAATCTTTCCATATGTCTACCGTTAATAAAGTCATTTTGTCACTCTAAAACTCACCACAGCGTAGAGGTCGAGAGCGGACTTAGTTAGAATCTCTCTTATTCTGGCCAAAACGGGACCTGAAAAACGGTGCGCACCTAGTGTTTAAGCAAAAATGCAGGGCACTTCCCATAACATTTAACAATCAAACTTGGGTTCATTTTGCAGACAACCCCTCTCGGGACCTGACACTGAGCGACGGCGCCGATCGGTCATAAATAATATGGTTAACATGTGTTTTAAATACTTCAATTGTGTTGCTACTACCCTAAATTAACGCCGTCGCATAAGAGCTTTTAACTGGACTTAGAAGGAGGTCTCATTGAGCTCTGATCCAAAATTTAGAAAAATCCAAAGCTGGACTTTAGAGTTATTCCCCCTCAAATCATGTGCCCTTGATGCTGTGTTTTGAATACTTCAATTGCGTTGCTACTACCCTAAATTACATCCGTCGCATGAGAGCTTTTAACTGGACCTAGAAGGAGGTCTCATTGAGCTCTGATCCAAAATTTAAAGAAATCGACTGCTGACTGATGAGATATTCCCCCTCAAATCATGCGATGTCCTTGATGCTGTGTTTTAAATACTTCAATTGCATTGATAGTACCCTAAATTACATCCGTCGCATGAGAGCTTTTAACTGGACCTAGAAGGAGGTCTCACTGAGCTCTGTTCCAAAAATCAAAAAATCCATAGCTGGACTTTAGAGATATTCCCCCTCAAATCATGTGATGCCCTTTATGCTCCGAGCATCCAATTTGTCCAATGACGTAATCAACACGAAAGCTTCTACGCTCAGCGCTGACGAAAATTGGACTGCGTAGCGCTTTAAAACTGTTTAATTCGACACAAATGTAACGTTTTTGTTGGTCTGAATCACCAATCAATTTTGAAGTAATTCAAAAGTAATACCTACTTTCACCATATATTAGTGTTGATTTGCATACAGCGCTTGCTAATTCATAGTTAGCTTCCAAAAAGCGTAGGCTTTGATCTTACTTGAAAAAAGCCGTAACTTTAAGCAGTTAAAAATATATGCATATGTTTTATTTAATGTCAAACTATTGATGAACTGGTTTAAGCAGGTATTCTTAAACCACTGAAATGAAATCTTTCCATATGTCAACCGTTAATAAAGTCATTCATTCAGAGTGGACTTCGCTAGAATCTCTCTTATTCTGGCCAAAACGGGACCTGAAAACTGGTGCGCACCTAGTGTTGAAGCAAAAATGCAGAGCACTTCCCATATTAATTAACGATCAATCTTGGGTTTGTTTTGAAGACAACCTCTTTCGGGAACTGACACTGAGCGACGGCGCCGATCGGTCATAAATAACTTAGTTAACGTGTGTTTCAAATACTTGAATTGTGTTGCTACTACCCTAAATTACATCCGTCGTATAAAAGCTTTAAACTGGACTTAGAAGGAGGTCTCATTGAGCTGTGATCAAATTAAGAAAGAAATCCATAGCTGGACTTTAGAGATACGCCCCCTCAAATCATGTGATGCCCTTGATGCTGTGTTTTAAATACTTCAATTGCGTTGCTACTACCCTAAATTACATCAGTCGCATGAGAGCTTTAAACTGAACCTAGAAAGAGATCTCATTGACCTGTGATCCAAACATTTAAGAACTTGATAGCTGGACTTTGGAGATACCCCCACTCATGTGAGGCATGCTCCTTATAGCCTACTTCATTGTCGCTGAACTGCATTAGAGCTATGTCCACTGTGTGATTAATTCGATTTTGCTCGTGACGGGAAAACAATGCAATATATTTTGGTTAGCATTTATGTTTCCATTGGCTTCTAGACTTTTGCGTGTCTGGGAAGATAACGTGATTATTTCAGTAGAATTTGAAATCAGGCGTCCGTAGGCTACCTGTCTCATAGGCTACTAACCTTGAACTTTTGAAACATGATATATGCCTGCACCTTTAGAAACATAGTAGCCTAGCCTGCACGAATACACTTTTATCAACGTTACAGTAAGAAAACTTCTAAATCCATTCAATAATTTAATTGTTTAGTTTCCGTATGGATCAGAGCTGCCAATGATTAAGATATAGGTGTGAAGTCTCGATCCAATCAACACTTAGGCTAGTGTTTACGAATCATCTCGCCATTGTATAATATAAAAAGATATAGGCTATATTCATTTTTTACAGTGGCATTATTTTAGACACCGATATGTTACGAATGCTATTGCGAGCAGACTTTGGTCCCGCGTCCTAAAAAAGCTAAGCTGTTTGACACGTTAGCGGTTTTCAGAGTACAAGTTTTCAACATTGTACACTTTATTTGGGTAAACAATTATATCAAATGTATAGGTAATTCGTTTCTTAAGGTATCTGTTGTGAAATATCTATTAATACTTTCACAATTAAGAAGTATAATAACAACGAAGTGGGCCGTAGGATGTTCATGCTTCTAGACCCAGCGTCTGTCTAAACGGAAGTAACATCGCGGTAAATATAAAATCCTTTTTTTTAACAATAAAACTGTCACTTTTGGGCAAACTGACAATTTATTAATTCGTGTTTATTCATAAACGTTTACGAAATAACAACAAATTGGAAGATAGGACTATTTAATCACTTAATTAAAAAAAAAGTGAAAACGGGTTTGACCTGCCTACTCATTGAACTGAAACACGGTTGATCGTTCAGTTCAGCTCGCTAAAGTGATCTGAACGGTAGTACGTGAAGGCAGTGACGCGCCCAAGGGGTGGCACGTGCTACCAAACAAAATGTACCAGCCACCCCACCTCATGCTTTTTCGCCCTTTTTTAACTTAAGATTCTGTATATGTAGGCTACATTTCTATCAATTGAACGCAGCACTGCATGGGTGTTGGGTTTTAAGGCATAACGGTTGTTTATTATTCTGTTGGTAAAAAAACAGAACAGCTGCATATCAAGAGCAAAAACTTGAGCAATGTTTGGTGTGCTACCCTAAGATTATTACTGGCCCAATCAGGCCACCCTAAAGAAAGTTTTCTGCGGGCACCACTGCGTGAAGTATAAGAATTGAGTATGATACTACCGTTTGAAAACTGAAAGCTACTAAAACAAAGTCCTACACTATTATGTAACAGCAGATATTTTCGCGACACCTAGTTATAAAATAGCTGGTAGTAGGCAGGTCGATATGCATACAGCGCTTGCTGGATCATAGTTAGTTTCCAAAGAGCGTAGATTTTGTTCTTACTTGAAAAAAGCCTTAACTTTAAGCAGTTTATAAAAAATATATACGTTTTATTTATTATAGAACAATTGATGATCTGGTTTAAACATATATTCTTAAACCACTTGCTTTAAAACAATACAAGATGAGACTGTACCCTTGGCTCCAGCAAGATAACTCAACCAGGGTTTTTAAACTACCACCTTTCTCAGGCCAGAAAACGTGTTGAAAACACTTCTGGAATTTATGCCATGTATTGTGTCTTCAGAAAGCTACTTCCTTTCCATCCAAAATTAGTCGAGGAATTCACTAAAGCAGCTTGTGCACTCCACAACTTTCTTCGTACCGAGGCAAATAGTAGAACAGTTTACACACCAAACTCAACAATTGACCAAGAAGACCTTGGAGCAGGTCAGGTTATTGAAGGAGCCTGGCGAACAGAGCCTTAGGCCCTGGCACCCATCCTTGCTGACCATCACAGGATTCTATCCTCCCTGGAAAAAAAAGTGAGGGAAGAGTACAGGGCATACTTTCTAGGAAGTGGTGCAGTAACCTGGCAGGACAGAGCTTTTACCCTGGGATAGTAATTTTCATCAATATAACCATTTAAATAACAAAACCGATCCAATAAATTAAATGTATCCATACAGTGTATGTGTTTACCGATACGGTATACAGTGTGCGATGTCAACTTTTACAGAAGAGGGGGAAAAAATTGGAAATATTGGTGGCAAAAAAAGAGAGTCACTGATCTAGAGGTATGGTCAGCAACCTGGAGGGCATGTCCAAAATTGCATTATGTAACTGAACAGTATATAGGTTGTGATGCGAGGTCAGTTCGGCAGACTCTTCGCGAACGGCCTCAAGCTTTGTTATTTGGCAATAAAGTTTACCCGAGAAGAACCTCTTTGACACCAGTTTCGTCTATTTAATTTTTGCAGTTTTTCTTTTCTACATGTGTGGTAGCATTCATGTTTTCTCCAACTTGCAAGTCCTCTTTAAAAGTAACGGTTAAATTAATGATCGCTCTAGCTAGTCTTAAACAATCTTGTAAATGGAGCAGGCCAACTCCAAACTTTACAACAAAACAAGTCAGTGGCTAACTCCAGAAGTTGACATCCACTTCATATCACTTGAATAAAAATGCCTATGCCTACCACTTGTAGGTGATGCCATGGTTGTTGTTGAGCTGTGAAACAAAACAGCTGGGAACAAAGTCTGCATACCACTTTTTTGTCACCGTTTTAAATAAAAGTATTCCCACACTAACGACTTATTTGACATGGTGTCAACAGTTAGCCTAGTAAACATTTAATAAGTTATGCTTATCATCGTATCAACTTGGTCAAATTTAAAGTTGGGAAAACGGGAGTGTTTTGACTTTGTCTTATAAAAGAAATAACGACATTTGTAGAGTAAAATAAAGTTGATTATGAATACTAATTATTACAAAACTAAAAATCACGTCTGCATGTCCCGCCCCTGAAATAATGAATTAAGAACTGTAATTTAATGAACCAGTAATGTTTTTGATTTATATTAATGATATCGCTAATACCACTGACCTGTTGGAATTCATTTTATTTGCAGATGATCCCACCATTCTCTGCTCCCATCATAATCTTCGTAAACTCATAAAAATTGTTAATGTTGAACTTGACAACGTGGACAAGACTAACTAGATGCCATTTAATACGAAGTATGTAAGTAACGATAATCCCCTATACGCATCTGTAACGCAGATATCAACAAAGCAGGTGTTAGTAAATTCTTAGGATTACTTGTGGATGAAAAACTCTACTGAAAGCAACATAAGTAATGTACAAACTAAATGATCAAAAACTAGTGGTATTCTTTATCGAACTAGGAACATTTTTGACCAAAAACCCCTCAGAATCCGTTATAACAGTTTATTCCTTCCTTATCTAAAGTACTGCTCTGAAATATGGGGAAACACGTACTGTATATTACAAATCTACAGAAAAGAATTATATCCAAAAAAAAGGTAAGAATAATCTGTGGAGTAGGGACATATGATCATACAACTCCCCTATTTAAGAAACTCAATCTATTAAAATGTGTTGACATTGTTAAGCTGAAAACTGTAATGCACGGTAATGCACACAATATTCTATAATGAAATGCCCCATAACATTAACAAACACTTCCAAATTAAAAGTCAGTAAGTACCCAACTAGGAAACCCAACACATTTTGTAGAAAGCTAAATAGAACGATTATTACGTCTCACAGTATATTGATAATCGGTGTTAAAATATGGAATGGACTGAACCCGAATCTTTCAAGTATGGTGTCTTAACAAAAATTCAAATCACACACAGCTTAGGAGTATCTTACTAACAGATTATTCAAACGAATGTTAATCACCTAGTCTAATTTTGAATATAGTTCAGCTACGTTGCAGCATATATGTATTTTTATAATAAAAACAGATGTGAGGATTTAAGTTCATCTTTAAAAATGATTATATGGTCATAGTAAACTGTAACTGGATTTGAACATGTACTTTTGTAAGGTATTTCTTTTATTTATATATATTTTCTTATCTCTCTCGTTTTAGCGCTGTATTATTATTGCAGCCCTTGTACATGACTGACTAAAAGCCAGACCTTGAGTTTTTTAGTAATTCATCATACGTTTTGAAATGTATTCATCATAATTTTGTAGTCAGTCGCCATAAGATTGGTGGTTTTTGACTACTAACATTGTAATTGTTTAAGTTACAGGAAGGCTATCTCTTATAAGCTCTGCTTTCCACCCTCCCACTTCAACACATTTTGTGCTCTTGTACCCACTCTATATATACACTCAAATTGAATTACGTGAAGAGAAAAAATTAAAATAAAATGAAAGTATTCAACCAGAGAATTTAGTCGACCAATTGCATTTCAACCAACAAATTGATCCAGAGGGCGTCAGACCTATGTTGATTAGTCAGAATCCCTCCAACTTGATTTAGCCAGCAAAGCTTCTGACACCAAGCCTTGTCCTCAAATCCGAGGTGTGCAGCTTGACCAAGCCCATCACTCAACATCATCACTCATCACCCAGAGCCTGCAGCTCCTAGTCAGCAGAAACCAGACGTGTTGAACTGTTTTTCCAGGACTTGATGACAGGCAGCAAATTACAGGCCACCGGGAGAGAAGCCGCATTCCTATCTCTACAAGCCTTATTCTTACCAGCTGAGGGTCACATAGTCTTTCAATGAAACACACACACACACACACACACACACACACACACACACACACACAAATGCACAAAAATACCTCTGAAAAGACGCAGTGTGCACTGTCCAGAATAAACTGCCATAGACTCCCACAAATGGCAATTTGATTTTGCCAGTGGCTATAAGTGATTATAACAAGTCTGAAGGCTTTCATTTATAAAGATTACATTGGATTCCATTGTAACAGCATTGTTCCACGTTTTTTTTTTTGCCAATGGTACTATTTTGTATTTTGAGATTCTACATAAAGTTATTTACTATTGGACAAAACTATACCTTGAAAGCACTGTAAGTAAAAACCCTTAATTGTTCCTGTATGCTATAAATCTAACATGCATTTTGTAACAGGAAAAGTTGTCCAAGGCTAAATCCATTGCCTGAGCCAATGTTTTGGATAAGTGACCTCATCCCCACCACCACCCTTTTTGGACGAAAAGAGTCTAGTTGATAAGACAGAGGAAGTAAGCAAACAGGTCTGTAGCTGACCAGGACAGCATATCATACATATTGATTGAGATAATATTTCTTAGAGGTAAATACACTCGTTCAACCCGTCCAACAAAAGCAGGTTAGCTTTTACTATGAGGCAACTTTACATGGGAAAAGCCCATTCAGAAACAATGACAGAGATACACAAGGACCTTTCAGCTGCTGAAATAAATCTGTAGTTTCCTGCAGGAAAGCCAGTTCAAGTGCAGCCCCCCTGCTCTCTTCTATCCCTGTGCCCTAGGGAGACTTCCCATTCTCTCGCAGTAGAAACTTAAAGGTAGCTCCTGCCAGGAAACCCATTCCCTGGGCCAGCAAGCTGCTTCCTGAAGGCTGCAGGAAAACACTGGGTAGAAAACATGCAAAGCCAAAACTGAAAAAACACAAAAACAAAACTACCACAGACACACATGGTGCAGTGTCCTGAGCTGATGCTAGATAAAGAACAGACTAACATCACATGGTACATCGTGCAGAGCTTAGATAACATTTCATTAGTGGGGGGGGGGGGGCATGTGCATGTGAGTGAGTGAGTTAGAGAGATTAAGTGGAACCCATGACTAGTAAAACCTAGTACTTAGAAGGAAACTAACACATGGATGAATGAGGTTTTTCCGGGCACTGCAGGTCATATCCTCACGTATAAATCTTTGACATATACCAAGCATAATTTGTTTTGTTATTATAGCTTTGTGAAACTCAAGTTTAAAAACGTATTCATTGAGTAGGTTGTATTTTAGTTGACTAACAAAATAAAACCTGGACAATACCAATACAAATTGAGTTGGTTACAATCACATGCATCCAATGACACTACCCCAACTCAGAATCCCCTGCAAACACAATCCAGCTCATACAAGGGACAATGAGTCCTTATGCCACATCTTTGGTGAAGCTGTTTTGCAAGGTTTTGTGAAGACTCCTTGTTTTCTCCTTCCTCAACCCCCTCACTTTTTCCTTCTCCCCGCCCTACTCAGGATCAAAATGTCATAGTGAATTACAATAAGTCATGGGCTTGAACTGCCAACTAGTTCTGCCTGCAAAGTCTACAAATATTAGAAAAATAACCTCACTACTGGAAGTTCTAGATTTCTATTCACAGGAATCACTGTATCACTGGTCCCAATTAATGAACTACACAGATTTTTAAATGTGTTATCAATAGCTCTGCCAAATATTCCGTATACTGTAGAGTTAACTTAAAATGGTAGCTATATTGAGAAAATCCAAAGTAAATCATCTCTGAAGCATTTGTCAAATGTATTAAACCATGTCTCAAATAGTATAGTGTTAGAATTTAACTTTGTTTAACCATGAAATCTAAGGTCAAGTTAAATGTGAATGACCACATTTTTGGAAAAACATACAGATATTATCTGTGAGCACAATTATCTTGATCCAATTTTGGAGGTCCTTGTATGTCCCTGAATACAGCACACGGGTCATGGAATTCAGTTATAACCCAGTCACTGCATCAGGTCGTTCTAGGTCGGATGCCCAACATTTGTTATATTGCATTTAGGATCCAACATCACTTGGCAACCTTTGGAAAAATGTATTAATGTTGCTCAATATGACCCATTGTCCAATGCATTAGTCTTTTGAATTATTAAAATACAGGTGATTCCTAACTGAACAACATCTAAAGGAGACTATGACCCATTTGCTTCCTTTCCTGACAGTAGCAACTGAAAAGGCTCTAGATTTTAAACTCACACACTTCTTGTGAGAAATAGACACTAGCACTCCCGTCTCCTCAGGAACTACGACTTTCTTGTATTCAACAGTAATAAGGCTGAGGCAATCCCTACTTCAATATATTGTTTCCCACACGATTTATCCATGTATTGTAGTTATTATGAATCATATAAAAAAAAAGTTTTTAGTGCGGTTTGTAACATTGGCAAAGGTTGAAATGACCTGATACATTTTGCATTCAGTACACTCCGCTTAACAGCCCAGATTTACTGACAAGGCTACTGAGTTAGCCATTGTGGTTGAAAGTAGAAGTTGTTTCTCGTCTTCTTAACCTCCAGTTTGCGCGCACTGGCCCGGCCCGACGTTCAATTATTTTGAACGTCGTATGTGTTTCCAAAAAAAACTGTTTGCCCTAGAGAATCTTCGTTCTTTGTATGATTAACTTGAGACCTGGAGCTTTCATTTAAGACCGACTTGGACAATGCATGTTGACAAACTTTTTGACAGATCTACAAA
>CM030180.1:10639743-10706653 GCA_017639675.1 Aplochiton taeniatus | reverse complement strand
ATCAAGCTGGTCCCCTCTGGTCCTCTGGTCCTCCGCTCCTCCGCTCCACCCTCTGGTCCTGTGGTCCTCCGGTCCTCTGGTCCTCTGGTCCCCTGGTCCTCTGGTCCCCTGGTCCACCCTCTGGTCCTGTGGCTCTCCGGTCCTCTGGTCCTCCGGTCCTCCGGTCCTCTGGTCCCCTGGTCCACTTTCTGGTCTTGTGGTTCTCTGGTCCCCTCTCTGGTTTTGTGGTCTTCTGGTCCTCTCGTCTTCTGGTCGTGTTTGGGAGAGAATTCAGTTCCCTGACAGCTTGATGTATGAAGCTGTTTCTGCGTCTGGCAAAGAAAAATAGCAAGACAATATACAAAAGAGATGGTGTGGGTGCTGACGGATGTTCAAAATGCACTGTTGTGATTGTGAGCTGAGGGTCACAGTGAAGGCCAGAGCACAAAAAAGAAAACATGTTTCTTTTAGACAATAAAGGCCAGTGTAACATAATATGGAGTAAATTATTAAATTAAATAAATAATATTTAAAAAAAACGAGGTTCCAACAGACCCAGTCAACATATTACAGAAAAGCATATTACATAGGCCTAACGTGTCAGGGGCCGGCCTCCTCTGCACCCACGTCTGAGTGACCAGGATCGGCACCATGGACAGCGCTCCCCCTGGGCCAGCGCCCTGCTCTCTCTCTCTCTCTCTCTCTCTCTCTCTCTCTCTCTCTCTCTCTCTCTCTCTCTCTCTCTCTCTCTCTCTCTCTCTCTCTCTCTCTCTCTCTCTCTCTCTCTCTCTCTCTCTCTCTCTCTCTCTCTCTCTCTCTCTCTCTCTCTCTCTCTCTCTCTCTCTCTCTCTCTCTCTCTCTGCCTCGTGCTCCCTGCAGTCTAGGGCTTTTAGTTAATTGGCAATTTGTGATTATTCAATTATTATTTGCACCTGTTTTCTGTTCCCTTTTTAAACCCTGCGTTACGAGGCGTACCTTTGTTCTGTCATTGTGTTTTTGCATCCCTGCGTTGTCTTCATGTTTTTTGGCCTCAAGTAAAGTCTTTTTTTCAAAAGCAATATTCAGTCTCAGTCTGCCTATCTTCATCTGTGCTACCAGTGTTTTGCGCCACCGGCACCTAGTCTGCTTTTGGGTCGTTTTTTTGGCGTCAGCCTTGACATAACGAGTCTTATACAACATTGAAAATAGTATAACTCATACATTCCCATCCAAGTTTATTACACCATGCATGTACACTTCAAATCCTACTACAATTCTGCAAATCGTCTTGCCCTTGCAATGCCTTGTACATCAAATTTTAGGCATGGCATGCACCCATGGAAAACATTCCGATCTCACACAATGTAGGCCACTGCTGTCCAATCAGAACAGCTAGCCCAAGGGAAACAAGGGAGACTTGAAATCGTTCAATAATTAAATCATTCAATATATTCTTCAATAAGTAAATCATTCAATAAATAATTTAATAAAATTCGAAATAATTATTAAATAGCCTATACCTATTTGATGTATGTATGTATTTATTGATGTATGAATGTATGTATTTATTGATGGATATATGGATATGTTTATATATGGAGTTAATGAAACATTTATTGATTGATATGTCACTTTCGGTCCTCCATACAAACAAGTGCAGGAGTGTGAATCAGTGGCACCCGCAGAAAACCTTCTTTAGGGTGGCCTGATTATGCCAGTAATAATCTTAGGGTGGCACAACAAACATTGCTCAACTGCAAAAAAGTTCCACCACTGAGCGTTTAGCCTACAACAGCCTGCCTGGTCAGTTTTTAGACTAGAATAAGAGGCGCAGGCAGTCCTGTAGAAGCACCAGCCGTTAAACACTGCAACAACCCCCATGTAGTGCTGAGTTCAATTGATAGTTTCACAAGGATAGAAATGTAGCCTATATATACAGAATCTTAAGTTACAAAGGGGGGAAAAGCATGGGACTTTTGTTGGCCGGTACATTTTGTTGGGTAGCATGTGCCACCCCAGGCCTCCCCCTTGGGGGCGACACTGGTGTGAATGTCAATCATAAAAGTCACATGAATTACGATTTGACTGTTCAGACTGAGGTCGTATTGCAAATCCGGCCTGTATCGGATTGTGACCACATATGGAAGTGGCCCAAAACCAAGTTGAAAATATCTGATCCCATGTGATGTGTGCTGTTCACGCGGTTAGAAAGACAGATCTGAATCACATATGAGCAAAATTATTGGAATTGGGCCACTTTAGTGTGACCGTAGCCTAAAAGCCCCGGTGTGCTTCAAGCGAAAGCGAAATAGTTCGATTTCGCCGGGAGTATGCACACAAAAATCAGCAAAACGACGTTGCTGTGACTGATCGTCCGCAAGCCGCTGCACAGGCCAATTTTTCTAGCTTGGCGAACGCGGCACTCGCAAACACACGTGACATATGTGTGGTTCAAATATATGGTGCTTAGTAGCTATGACGAGAGGTTTGGATGGTGTGGTTTCCGTGTGCAGCATTTACATTTTTCATTTTGTTCACAGCATCACTCATTTCGAAAAGTTAGGAATTTTAATGAAAGGGAAACTATGAATACTTTTGAGATTTGAATCTGGCATGTGTGTCCCAGTCATACAACTTTACAAGCTGCTTAAAATATCTAAAAAGGTAGCAACATTACCTGATACTTTGGCTGCTGTGTAGAGCACAAGGTTAAGGCGATGTGAGTTGCAATGTACATTACATGTGTCTATCGCGTGGGGGAATGTTTTTTTCTGAGAAAAACATGAACCCGTTCAATGTTGCTGCGGTCCCATTAAAACTGAAACCAACGCACATTGCTGGGCTAAGTTCAGGTATCTCCAATACCTGCAAAATCTTTTCCGATACAGCACTCGTCGTCATGTTCCCAGTCACAACAAAACCCACGGCCCTCTCCCTCTTCGTGCTACTCGGTTTTAATCTTGCTAGGCGTAGACGTAGCTGTATCAAGAAGCTCATTCTGAATTTCTGGGCTCATAACTTTTCCGTTCTTCAGTAGTTTACCTAGACGCTTTTTCATTTTGGATTCATACTTTCATATTAATTTAAACAGTTACAAATAATTTCCCAGCAGGGGGAATACGCTACTACTGAAATGTGTATGGTGTTTAATAGACAATATCAATATTTATAGATCATCAACTAATTCTTAAATTAATATTCTAATGGATCAATTTGATTAATAGTCCAAGTAATTCTGTTACAAGGCACCACCCACTATTTTAGTTTAACAAGGCTTAGTGGGAAACCAGGTGTTTAACTTTTATCATTATCTTAAAAGAATGCCAAAGTGAAACGTATCAGTCTCTTATCTGTAGTGTAGTGAATCCTAAAGTTATGTGAATGGCTCCATGCAGACGGGAATTAAAGCTTAATGCAAAACAATCATCTTTATTACTAGTCTAAGCAAGATATTTACAGGAATAGATAATGATTAACTGATGGATGAATGATAATTGGCTATTGTAGAGTAAACTGGGGTGTGAATCTCTTATCTACACACCACCATACACATGGCACAAGTAGTTTATAAAAAGCTAACAACCGGCATTAAATCACAACACCGCCTTTGATGAAGTTATTCTGCACCAAATGCAAATGCATGAGAAATAGTTACGTTACTAAGACAGAGGTCGTTATAATCCTACGTTTGATGCTGGTGAGGCCACGATTTTTCCGAATTTATTAACGATTTCGATTTTTCTTGTTTATTCTGTAAACAAACTTAAAAATACCAATAAGTATTTTCTTTATTTATTAAATCAAAAATAAGATTGCGTTTATCAGTCTATGCAGGGGCATGTTCACTGAAAGTGTGACACTCTTGCTAAGCTATCAATCATAGATTTTTATTCAAAATTGCAGCTAACATTTATTGGGGGAAAAGGAATTACTCAAAAACGTTGGAAATAAGCCTACAATGGATGTAAAAAAACAAAAAAAACAAATTATAACTATCTGGACGAGTTGGAACATTTTCGCCAGAACAAAAAATCGAACTGTTCCTCTAAGTGTTGTGACGCGACTCTCCCTCACCGCTTTCAGACTCTCGTGCAGCGAGTTGTATACTTAATTTGAAACCGAACGGAACTAACATATCCGTTTGACTTTATGCAGCCGACGTGGTGCTATTTTAGTAGCTTACCAAATGCATCATGAATCAGACTTGCGTTGCACGCTAGCTAGCTAGACCCAATGTCAATGGTGGCTTGTAACTTGTTGAGGGCGCAGGGAACACATCAGTGATCAGCAACACTGATCACAAAATGTAGCTTATTTGTTACACAGTCGGCTACTCCCCTACCCTGTGTGCGGCAGACGAGTATTCTCTTAACTAAAGTAATGACTTCCGTTGGTGTTTAGAATCAACTAGTTTTATAAATCAAACGTTAAAAGATCAATGGTGCCGCGCACCTCGTTTCAATCGCGATTTTCTCGATTTAGATTTATTATATATCCTGTTAACTCAAAATACTAATTAATCGATTTAATCGTAAAATCACCCAGCCCTACTCCTTCGTGTACCTGATATTGGGGTTACTGGGAATACTCTTAGTCGGGTTGGGGTAGGGGGCTCATCAATACTTGACAAGTCTAGAGGTGCTTCTACTCTATTATCTGGGCCTGAGACGCAGAGGCAAGGTCAGGTGCCGTAAACCGTGGGACAAGCCTCACTGGCAGACTCGTTAACCAACATTTTGGTTTCTTGCGCTTGCTGGTCTTGACTGGGAGAGTCCTGAATATGTAGGGGTATGGATGGTGATGATTGAGGTGAATCTGATTCTGTTTGAGAAAAAAATGAACTGCTTTGTTTAGCCATGTCGCCACCAATGTTCGGTAACTATCAAGACAATTTTCAATGATAACAGCTAAGAGCAAGTGATCAGACAATTACCCTATTTCAAGCTTCACATTTTCTTATTGGTCACAGACTCAACAGCAGCACCGTAAACAATGAATGACAGGTTAAGTAAATCATGAAAATATTCTGAAAAGTGACTGCGTCAGCCAACTTTGTCCCACCTTGGGTTTTCATTCATATCAAATGTATGCACAAAGAAGGCAATCTTATTAGGTTGGCATGGATGCCCAGTGGGCCCATCCAGGCCCACCCATGGCGGCTGCTGCTAAGGACACAATTTCATGCAAATTTGGTTATTAAGGCTGACGTCACGAGTTACGTAATAGCGATGTCCAAAGTCCAAAACGCACCATTGAGGGCTGTTAAACCATTGAGAGCAAGTCTGTACACAGAGAAATTACTACAGTGAGTTCACTCTAATGATGTATGCTAATTATGATGACTAAGAACAGCCAACACTACACCTTCAGTGTGTTGTAAGAGTGGTGTGACCCCTTGAAGGAAGAGGACAGTGCGTAAGGTATGCGCATGGTGAGTCCACGTGTGTGTGTACGTGGAGAAGCGAGAGAGAGAGTGCAGGCGAATGGCAAGGTCAATGATAGCGGAGCTTATTAAAAGGAAAATGTTTGCAGATGTTCTGTAAAGATAAATGCTACAGCTTCTCAATATATATATACAGTTTCTCGTCTGTTGTTTTGGTTAACCAGTGTCCAAAATTTACTTTTTGACTCCAGGCCAAGGAGACTGGTAGATGAAAAAGTCCACCGGCCAACCATATTTTTTACCGGCCAAAATAGTAAATTCCCTTTTTGGCAGAGGCGTCGTGCCCATTCACATTAATTGCTTGTGACAATGATTTAAATCAAATCCGTAGTATTATATATGCTAACGCGCCATATAGTAGTCCCAAATGGAGTTGTGAAACTATGCACCCTCGGTTCATACTTGTGCAGTCATTTTATTCGAGAAATCTGTGCGTTAATGAAAGAGTGAGTATTGTGCTGTATTCCTTGTATTATTGCACTGCTTGTTATGGCGTTATGGATGACGTATGTTAGCAAATGTGTATGATGTAGGAATGTTCAGAATTTGCCATACTATTGCTAAGCTAACGATAGCCTGTTGCGCACATGCTAGCTTGCGATCCATGCCTGTCGGAGCACGTTGGCTCAAATATGTTATGCTAATTTCAGACGCACATTCACTGATTGTTATCGGCACAGTTAAGTGTTTATTGTCATGTAAATGGTGAGAAACGCCATTGTAGTAATTTGGTTACCTTTCTGTTATTGTTTATAGTAGGATGGTAAATGAATGTATATTCTCAACTGTGGTGGAAACTAGATTATGCATATGTTATGCCCCTTCTAAATTGTATCCTTGTTATTCCTTCTGTTCACAGAAGTCACACACACACACACACACACACACACACACACATATATACACATACATCCATACATACATGGAACCCCAACCAAACCCCAGATGAACGCATGAACCCCAAGTTTACACACCGGCTTGAATCTGGTGATACACAGTGAACTAGCACACAACCTAAGTATCTACTATTTTCTCCCCTACAGAGATCACATAGTAAAAGCAAGAAACAAGGAATCAAGAAATGTAAGTTAAGATGGAGTATCAATCATGAAACTCAACTATACTAAGAATCTGTTCAGACTGAGGTCGCATTGTAAAAATCAGACCTGTATCCGATTTAGTATCACACATGAAAGTAGCCCAAATCCAATTTGCGAAGATCGGATTCCGTGTGATTTGTGCTGTTCACACTGTTGGAAAAACAGACCTGAGTTCACATGCAGTACTGTGCAAAAGTTCATTGCAGGTGTGTAAGTAAGAATGCTTTCAAAAATCGAAGTGTTAATAGTTTGTTTTTATCAATTAACTAAATGCAAAGTGAATGAACAAATGAACAATCTAAATCAAATCAATATTTGCTGTGACCACTCTTTGCTCTAACATTTTTGCAAGCATTCTTTCACACCTGCCTAAAACTTTTGCACAGTACTGTATGAGCAAAAAATCAATACGATAATCATTCCAATGAGAATCAAATTACATTTCAAACCTGATGGTTGCATAAGCAAACAAGAAAGAAAAAAAGAACCATAGTATCCACAAACCGAGGGGGCCGCAAAAAAAACTTTCTTTTGGGAAAAATGCAAAACCCCTAGCTTTGTAATTATAGACGATCTTGACAACGTCAACTCGGCATAGCATACTAGGCACAAAAAGCATAGCATATCAGTTATCTGATATGTCAAAACCAACAGACAGATGGGTTAATCCCATTCCCTAATGCTGGGTCCTCGTGGTGGGGGCCACCTGGGCAGAAGAAGCCCCTTGTGTCCCCGGGGTTTAGTTTTCGTGACACTGGTATGACTTGCAGTGGGAAGTATGAACGCAGGCTGGGCCTGCCTTCGCACCTGCCACTGTGTTGGTTCCCAATAGGACGTGGGATGGTCCTGTCCATCTCAGCGTGCCCCCTTACTCAGTATTTAGTCTGTTTATGCTTCACAATCCTGGGACTGTAAAATCTTGGGGAAGAAATGCAACATTTCACCATAGGCTCATCAATGGCATAATTATTTTTCCGTCCAGATTGTTTACTTCATTGTCATGCTTCTATGTCTTTGGGTCTGTCTTCCACGTCACTTTCCCTACTGCCCTGCCCCCTTTGGCAGGAGCTGGCAACAGCTTACAGTGGCAATCATTCAATTATTCAACCCCCATTGCAAATGAGGTTTATTAGCAAAATTGACAAACTTTCAGCTGTTTCTTAAGGCCGAAAGGTTCCAGTTTGGTTTCATCGCTCTACCGAACATAATCCCCAAACTTCTGTGGCTTATTTATATGGTTTTGAGCATATTGGAGCCAACTTTTCTTGTGCTTTTGGGTCAGCAGAGGTGTGCGTCTTGGAGTTTGGGCATGGAGACCTTCAGCTTTTGGTGTGCGCCTCACTGTGCAAACTGAAACCTCAGTGCTTGCTCCCAACAAATCTTGCCGCAGGTGTTGTGCAGTCACTCTAGGGTTTTTTACCACCTGCCTCCTCAGGAATCTGGTGGTAGCAGGTGATGGCTTCCTCTTTCTGCCACGTCCAGGTAGTGTAGCCAGGGTTCCTTTAACTTAAACTTGCAAACTATGCTTCCAACTGTATAGAATATTCGGTGCCTTTGCTATCCTTTTGTATCCTTTTCCTTGTTTGTGCAAGGCAATAATGTCGTTTCTTAACTTTTTGGACCACTCTCTTGATTTTTAACATGCAATCAAACGTTACAGTCAACAAAGCCCTAGCCAGTCCAGGTATTTGATGTTTTTTATCTCAAGCACACCTGATGCAACTAATGAAGCCCTTGAGACAACACCTGATTTGCAAATGTGTGCTCTTATGAGGGATTCTATTCGGGGGGTTGAATAATTCTGAGACTGCAGTAGTCTTTGAAAGTGGCCTTTTGTGTTAAATTTAGAGAAATCACTTGTTATATTAGTTTTGTTGAGCTATTTAAATTGTTCTTGTTTGGTTGTTTTCTTGCAAACAGCTGAAAGTTTGAAAATGTTGCTGATGAACTTGATTTGCAATGGGGGTTGAATAATTTTTATTGCAACTGTATACAGTGTGTGATGTCATGAGAGGCAGTGTCATAGAGGGGAGATACATTCCCTTCCGGTGGTTGCAACAAGGACTACAAACCATCATGGCATCTGTTAAAAGACTACAAAACCCATAGGCAGCAGAGCAGCCAGACAACGGTTGCTGCCCAGCTGAATCATATAAGCTGATTGCACTAGTGAACGAGGGGGGAGTGAAAAGTAGACAATGACAGAGGTGTACAGAGAGGGACAGGACTTTAGTTTGGTCATCAGTAAGACAGCGGACTAGACTTTTGATTTAATACCATTTTTTTTGTTTTGTTTACCTTATGTCTGCAAGATTTAATTTGTCCTGTTATGAGAAGACTGAATTTAAGTTGGAAAACAACGCTTTACCGTGTTCATTCCCTGCACCCGCACCTCAAAGCTCTAAGAGAAAAAATCCTGACCTCTCAAGACATCACAAGTGCCTTTATTAAGTTGAGTAAAAAGTAAAAATAATTTATAATTAAAAACATACTATGTTATAGTATAGTATGTAGTAATATAGTATATATATATATATATATATATATATATATATATATATATATAAACATATTATGCAAATACAAGTCAATACAGAATTTTGGTATAGAAATGTTTTGAGACATAATCGGCAATGGATGCAAAATGTACTCATATTGCACAAGGGTGTACTCAGTTATGTTATACTGTAATAGACATAAAACTGGCCTTTTCATCTTTATTCACAACAAGTCATATAGCCCGGCACCTCAGGAAATGTTCAGGACCGGGAAACAGATATTTGATGTCATCCCGGGAGACTGAAGGCAGTAAGTCTACTCCAATATTAGCAGCTGGAACATAGAGAAATTACAGTTAGTGCCAAGACACTGAGCTTATCACTAAATTAATTCAGCCTTGAAATTTATCCAGTATGTAATTATACGAAAGCATGTGCAGTATGCCAGTAAGATTGACTGAGTACAGTTAAACTGTATAAGTGTATGAATGTGTAAGTGTAGAAATGTATGTTATGTGTGTGTAACCGTATGCAATTATACTGAAGCATGTGCAGTATGCCCGTAAGATTGACTGATAACAGTTAAACTGTATGAATGAATAACTGTATGAATGTAAACTAAGTAGAAAAGTGAAACATTTATATTTGTTTAAAGTATGATAATGTATGTTATGTATGCATTTATACTAAAGCATGTGCAGTATGCCAGTAAGATTTACTGATAACAGTTAAACTGTATGAATGAATAACTGTATAATTGCAAACTAAGGAGAAAAGTGTAACATGCATTACATTTATTTAAAGAATGCAATGTATGTTCGGTATGTAACCGTATGCTATTAGACCGAAGCATAAGCAGAATGCCAGTAAGATTGACTAATAAGTTAAAGTATATTAGTGTAACAATGTATAACTGTATAAATGGTAACTGAGTAGAAAAGTGAAACATGTATTATGTTTGTTTCAACATGTATGTTAATGTTCAACATTGTTTCAACATGTATGTTAATGTATGTGATAGTATGCAATCAAGACTGTAAGTCAATGAGGCTCCACAGACCACCATGTATTTTATGCCTCAAAAAGGATAAATGCTGTCAATATGAAACTTTGAAGATTTAATCAGTATGCTGTCCTAAGTATGTACAGACTTGAATCATATCTGTACTGTGGTGACTGTGGTACAGTGTCACTGTAAGACAATGAGGCTCCACAGACCACCATGTATTTTATACCTTAAAAAGTATAAATGCTGTTGATATGAAAGTTTGCAGCTTTAATCAGTATGCTCTCCTTAGAATGTACAGACTTGAATCATATCTGTAGTATAAACAGTGACTGAGCTATAATTTGACTAAGTCAATGGGGGCTCCATAGACAAACATGTATTTTATACCTCAAAAGGTATAAATGCTATCAATATGAAAGTTTGCAACTTTAATCAGTATGCTCTCCTGAGTATTTAAGAACTTGAATCATATCTGTACTATAAACGGTGACTGTGCTACAGTTTGAATGGAAGTCTCTGGGAGATGCACTCGAACCTTAATAACTTTAAAATTATGGGATGTATCAATATGAATTTTAGTATGTTGCCTAGGCTGGCCAAGCTGAGTAATATGAATTCGGAACCGCGTTTCTATCACAAAAGATGCTCCGTTAAGCATTTTTGATTGCACCTCATACATTCCATAAAATGTTGGGTATGATCCCGCGTGTCAAGCTGAGAATTTTGATGTATGAACCGTGTGTCTCGGGGAAAAAACAGGTATATGCAATTTACATAATTTTAAAAGTATAAAATATATTAAAAATCTGAATAAGAATCCGAAGCACCATGGGGTTGTGAACATTTTTACAAAGAGCCATAGATGTAGCATTACATTTGTAGGAGATACATTTCCCGTGAGACCTCAAAAAAGCATGTTTATTTATAAAATACAAAATTATGAATCATAAATAAGGAATAACAAAAGCATCAATCTGCGTACCAAGACGCACGTTTCGATATAAGAACCGCATGGGTAGCATGTACGGTGGCTGAGATATGGAAGGACCATCGAAAACGTGTGAAAAAATGTGAAAAATTGCAATTTTTTTCTCGTTTTTTAAGATTTATGAACATTTAATACATTGTATGACGTCACAGTATCAAAAGCACACTCCTACGGATCAGGATGAACATTTTATGTTTCAACCGTATGTGTAGCATGTACGGTTCTTGAGATACGGCTTCCGCGGGGGGGGGGGGGGGGGGGGGGGGGGCTAAATACGTTTATTCAGCTACACCATACCAAATAATAAGTCCAGGTTGTTAGATCATTCATAAATGGCTTGTTGTTGCTGCTGTTATGATGCACACAATTACGGCAAGTACCCTTTGATATCACCTCATGTATTAAACCTGGTCATCTTGGGTTCGATGTGGAAAAAAACACAAAAAACGCGGTTCAGCTGAAGTGTGGGTTGCAAGTTATCCAGGCAGTTTCGGCTAGAAAAACGGAGAAACGATTTGGTGCTGTGTTATCTGCTTTGTGTTTGTGGGTCTGACCCATGTGCGGTGGCTGGGCTTTTGGGCCTTAAGCCCTGAATATTTTGAGGCGAGCCCCGAATGTCAGGGTAGATCAATAAAAATGATCATTACAATTCATAACACATATCGGTTTTCATATCACTCCAATTCGAAAATAAGCTCCGAGTCCGACTGCTCCGCTAGCTCTTTCTTCCTCAACATCAACTTCACAAAACTCCTCCCCCTGACCGCTGCTAGTGCGCGCACGAGCAATCCAACTGATGTTAAAACTTGAGAGAATTTGAGTATGATGAGAAAACAAAAATAATAGACGAACAGAAATTTCCCGATTAATCATCGTGGACAAGTTTTTCCAAAAGAAGTCAATGAAAGAGCTGTTTAGGAACTTATAATATTACTACATTCCTGTTTTTACATCAACCTGCTAGCACGAAGGTCAGGTTAGCTCCCTTTCCAGTATGTGATAGTGAACTGGAGCTTTTTTAGTGATGATACCCATTTCAACCAAGTCAACCAAATTAAAATGAGTTCCTAGTGACGTGCGTGCCTGGTTAAATAATAATAATACAAAAAAAAAATCGAATGTCAGTTTGACTTTTCTATGCTGGTTTTAGATACGCAAAAAAGGCAGGTCCAGCGTGTGTGATGGCCTGCTAGGAGATCAAACTGGCACTGCTGTAGAGTTATATTTGCCGCCACTTGGGACTGTTATAGTTTAGTGGTTTTATCGAATGCTAGCGATCACAATTTAGATGTTCTGTTAGTAATAAAAGTGTTGATTTGGATTATGTTAGGAACATGAGACTAATTTATGAGACATGTAGCTTAATGAATTGAAATTACCTTGTGACATTTCCGTTGTACTACAGTAGTCGTGAAATCCATTTACAAACCCAAAAACCACATTAAATATTACCAGCTACACCATTGAAGCCTCATTTCATAACAAAAAACAATTGGTGCTCCCATTTGGTGGGTGCTGTTGAGCCCTTGGCAAGTCTGTTTAAATAATAATTTTATGATATGCATAATCAAGTTAACCGCTTTCAGTGACGTATTTTATATGCATTTGTGTGTATTCAATCAAGTCAAATTGTTTTCGTTTTCTAGGTATTAGGTAAAAAATCTTCAATGAGAGAAGAGAGGAGGAGAGAAAGACAAACCTAAAACAAGGACTGCAATTAGAGTTTAGAGGAGAGAAAGACAAAACAGACATCAATATGAGAAGAGAAGCTTGAAAAGGGTGAGAGACAAGACCCAGACAGAAACAGAGACAGATGATAGAGACACAATAGAGAGGCGAGCTCTGCATCAACTATGACATAGCTGTGTTTTATTTTGTTTTAGTTCAAACTACCTAAAGAAAGATAACTGTGTACATGTGTAAGACAGTTTGTTTAATGCTTATCAAAACAGCTCCCAATTTACGATTTATTTTCTCTACCCTTTCGATCGATGGTTGTGTCAAAGAGTGTTGAGTGTACAACTCACTTTGGTATTGTATTCGAAGAACCTACTCTGAACACCTTGACAGTGCAGCAGCAGTGGATCACGGAGAGAGATGACGACAGCGCCTTCAAGAAGGGAAACCACATCAGCTGTGGACAGAAACACTAACAATGTGTGGGCATACATGTAGAATAGATAAATGTTGTATATTGAGGCAAATACTTAATTTCAAGCACTTTTTTCTGTATTTTTGGAGAACGAGGGAAAGGATGAACCGTTAAAATCTGAATCTTATATATATCTTTTAAATAAACCTGTGTCTAATACACCTTATCCGAAGCATATGTGTTGCTTTTTACAATTGTGGCTTAAATGCATGATGTCTTCCAAGCCTCTGTATTATATTATGATATGTTCATTGTAGCAGTGTTTGAACCAACCTCAGTCATGGTTTTGTTTTAAATATATACATTTTAATATCCCACTAACATTGTCACCCTTTATGGAGGATAATAGTCCAACCCTGTCCGGATTCTGTCACTCCAGAGCATTTTGGTGCTTTTGACAATACTGTGTCATTGTACTCTGGCTTTGACAATGGCACCCCTTACCTCTGCACGGCACCATGCTCTGTCCCGGATGTTGATGGTACCTTAAAGACAACTTCGAATATCCCGGATTTTCCAAGCGAGCCTTAAGATGGCCTCTCTGCATCATACCAATCTAAGGTAAGCCTACTGATAGTTTACCTTAATTAACTTTACTCTTAATTAAGCTGAACAGTGAGGTATTACACACACTTCTGATATTGATTTTTTTTTTTTTAAAGGATGACTTCTGCCATGACGTTCTGACCAGACAAGCTACTGCTATTGTGTTGACTGCAAGAGAAAAACATCATATTTCACAGGTTTGTCTTCATGCAAGATTATTAACTTTAACATCAGTAATGTCATATCCGATCATGGAAATTAGATAATATTTACATTTTGTTATAAACTGTTGCAGCCTTGAGTGCCCTAGCTGTGAAATGTGTGAACTACTAGGCATATGTTTACCTCTCACTCTGAATTGTGGCCTATCTTTATTGGTGACTGTAGTTAATCCTATTGTGTGCCATCCATCACAATAATTGATAATATACTGTATTAAATTAGTTCACCTTACTCTTATTAATCCTTATACAAGGGGTGGTCAAGTCTCTTGCCTTATCACTACACATTAATGATTTTTTATACTGGACTATTGTGATGTTATTTGTTCTCCTTTCTGGCCTTCTTTTCAGAGTGGTGTGAATGAAGTCGTGGAGGCAATGCACTAGTACCAAGCTCTTTTGGTGACTAATCTGAGGAGTCAGCTACAAACAGTATTCCAGCAACATCGGGGAAGTGAACTTTAAAAGGAGGCTATGGCAGTATTTTACCGGATTGAGGATCCATTTGCCTCTGTTTCGACAACGTACAGGCAGGACAGTGTGATAAAGGAGAATTTCAATTTTGTGGAGTCAGAGGAAGTTTCGGTTGGGTATACTGCTCGTTTGCTGAAAAAAAGTGACAAAAAGAGGCCTCTCTACCATACCCAAATGTTTTCATTATATACTTCTGATCAAAAGTTTGAAACAGTTATTCCCATCCCAAAGTCTTGGCAATGATCGACGAGCCATAGAAATACAGAAGTGGGTATTTGTAGGACATCATAGATGGAGAACTTATGAAATCTCCCCCTTTATTTTCTGCCCGGCCCTCTGCTTTACAGATAATCCTTTACTCTGATGACATTGAAATTTGCAACACACTTGGGTCTGGTGCTTCAAAGAATAAATTGCTAATGTTTTATTATACATTGTTAAACATTAATCCTAAATACAGATCGAAACTAGCTGCGATTCACCTACCTGCAAAGAAGAGCGAGCTCTCTGAATGTGGAGTTGATGAATTTTTGGGAAGGCTGCGTGAGGACTTATGCTATATAATGGTTATATATATAATATATAATTCAAATTGGGAATGGGGAACGTGAAATATGTGGAGCATTAGTTTCGATATGTGGAGACACTTTAGCTCAGCATGAGCTTTGTGGATTTATAGATGGTGTTGTTTTCGCTTATAGTAAATGCCGGCAGTGTGAATGTTCATTTGAGGACATGCAATTGCATTTTGATGAGGATAACTTTGAGGAAAGGACAATACAGAGACATGTCCGGCAGTGTAGCGACATTGAGAAGGCCAATACTGAATATCTCAGAAACAGCTTTAAAACTACTTTCTGGATCAACAGAAGGAGCAAACTGGTAGAATTCCCGGCCTTTAACTTGATCCAACAAACACCCCAAGATATAATGCATATAATTCTTGAAGGCATCGCTCCATTCGAAATAAAGTATGTGATAAAACAGTTCTTTATTTTAGGACAGCTAGACTTGGATGTTCTCAATACTGCATTCATTGAATTCCCCTACTCTCCACTTGATGTTAGAGATAAACCAAGCCCTATAACACATTAGCTTCCAGTGATAATAAGTTGAAGCAGTCCTTAGGGCAAATGATTGTTCTACAAAAAAATACTGCCATTTCTGATTGATACAGTTAAAAGTAATGAATACTACTCAATCATTCTTGAACTCATAGAGATTGTTCAAGTTTTGTTTGCTCCTGTTATTGGTCTACAGGCAATTAAGACATTGAAAACACAAATTGAACAGCATTTAAAGCATATGAAGAACCTTTTCCCAGATAACATCACCCCAAAACAACATTATTTGATTCATACTCCATCCCAGATTAAACTACTGGGAGCAATGTCACATGTGCATGAGATTCGAATCAAAACATTGCTTTTTCAAACAATGGGCCTCAAAAATAAATGTAAAACATTTCTCAAAGTCTTTAATAAGGCATAATCAAATGTATGAATGTTGTCAGAATGTAAGTAGTTCTGAACAACCCATTTTTTCAAATGAATTGGAACCAACATCGGAAATATGCGACATACTTAAAAGAAAAAATGAGGGCCTTCCTTGGAAATGATGAAGTAAACAGTGCAGTATCCGTTAAATGGATTCATCTAAATTGCACAAATATATACGGGAGAAGTAATTGCTTGTGAGTGCTGTTAATTCTAATAATTTACCTGAATTTGGACTTGTGAGAAATATATACAGTGGGGCCAAAAAGTATTTAGTCAGCCACTGATTGTGCAAGTTCTCCTACTTAGAAAGATGAGAGAGGTCTGTAATTTTCATCATAGGTACACTTCAACTATGAGAGACAAAAATGAGAAAAGAAATCCAGGAAATCACATTGTAGGATTTCTAAAGAATTTATTTGTAAATGATGGTGGAAAATAAGTATTTGGTCAATAACAACAGTTCAACTCAATACTTTGTGACATAACCTTTGTTGGCAATGACAGAGGTCAAACGTTTCCTGTAAGTCTTCACCAGGTTTGCACACACTGTAGCTGGTATTTTGGCCCATTCCTCCATGCAGATCTCCTCTAGAAGCAGTCATGTTTTGGGGCTGTCGCTGGGCAACACGGACTTTCAACTCCCTCCACAAATCTTCTATGGGGCTGAGGTCTGGAGACTGGCTAGGCCACTTCAGGACCTTGAAATGCTTTTTACGGAGCCACTCCTTCGTTGCCCGAGCGGTGTGTTTGGGATCATTGTCATGCTGGAAGACCCAGCCACGTTCCATCTTCAATGCTTTCACTGACGGAAGGAGGTTTTGGCTTAAAATCTCACGATACATGGCCCCGTTCATTCTTCCCATAACACGTATCAGTCGTCCTGTCCCCTTTGCAGTAAAACGGCCCCAAAGCATGATGTTTCCACCCCCATGCTTCACAGTAGGTATGGTATTTTTGGGATGCAACTCAGCATTCTTCTTCCTCCAAACACGACGAGTTGAGTTTTTACCAAAAAGTTCTATTTTGGTTTCATCTGATATTGAAATAGAGTATATAGAGTATTGATCACATGATATTCTCCCAATCCTCTTCTGGATCATCCATATGCTCTCTGGCAAACTTCAGACGGGCCTGGACATGTACTGGCTTAAGCAGGGGGACACGCCTGGCACTGCAGGATTTGAGTCCCTCTCGGCGTAGCGTTACTGATGGTAGCCTTTGTTACTTTGGTCCCAGCTCTCTGCAGGTCATTCACAGGTCCCCTCCGTGTAGTTCTGGGATTTTTGCTCACCGTTCTGATGATCATTTTGACCCCACGGGATGAGATCTTGCGTGGGGCCCCAGATCGAGGGAGATTATCAATGGTCTTGTATGTCTTCCATTTTCTTACAATTGCTCCCACAGTTGATCTATTCACACCAACCTGCTTGCCTATTGCAGATTCACTCTTCCCAGCCTGGTGCAGGTCTACAATTTTCTTCCTGGTGTCCTTCGACAGCTCTTTGGTCTTGGCCATGGTTGAGTTTGGAGTCTGACTGTTTGAAGCTGTGAACAGGTGTCTTTTATACAGATGACGAGGTCAAACAGGTTCCATTAATACAGGTAACGAGTGGAGGACAGAAGAGCTTCTTAAAGAAGAAGTTACAGGTCTGTGAGAGCCAGAAATCTTGCTTGTTTGTGGGTGACCAAATACTTATTTTCCACCATCATTTACAAATAAATTCTTGAAAAATCCTACAATGTGATTTCCTGGATTTTTTTTTCTAATTTTTGTCTCTCAAAGTTGAAGTGTACCTATGATGAAAATTACAGACCTCTCTCATCTTTTTAAGTAGGAGAACTTGCACAATCAGTGGCTGACTAAATACTATTTGGCCCCACTGTATGTTATAAGTTAATCATTATTATTGTTTTGAGTTCCGGCAGCACAATACTGTTTGTAATGATAGAGATTACATGGCATATAAAATAGAGATTCCAAACATGGCACAAGCAACTGAACTGATATCTGCCAATAAACTTGTAGATTTCACTCCATATTACAGTTTTACTCACAAGGATATGGTATACTGTATGTCCCTATGAAATATTACCTGGGAGATGTGATTGGACTACACAAAGCCTCCTCAGATGTATGGTAAAATGTATCCTGTTTCATGTGGTGCCGTCTGGTGGACAAACTGTGATTGAAATGTTTTGTTTTAGAGATGCATCTTTGACGATTTTGCATTGCAATTTCTTGTTACTTATGGGCCAACAAGAGCTGATACATGAGTGCTACCCCAGCTGGATCATGCATGATTTTCTATCATCATGCAGTGAAAATAACCAAAATCTAAAGAAATACTAAAACAGTATTAACTTCACCACCTCAATAAGCCTCCTTGTAGGACCTGAACTGAAAACACTGCAAGTGAGGGAGTGAATGTGTATGCAACACAGAGAGAGAGAGCTAAACTCTGACTCAAACTGGAACGTGGTGTCATATTTAGACATAGTTTGCTGGAAGTTTGTCATGTATGATAGTGATGATGCCTGCAGGATCCTGCTGCAGCACAGAACCACAAGCATTTCTGCTTGTCACTTACTCAGTGTTTCAGAATACAGTTTATAAAAAACGAATTTGTATTCAGATCAGAAAATGTCGTCTGAATACTGAACTCTGCAGATACATTTTTCATAATGGGTCAAGGGTCATGTTTAACTGTATTTTAAATTTTCATGTGTATGTAACCATGCAGTTTTTGTTCAGCACGGTCATTCATAATTTGTATTTCTTGTTGAAAATGAATACAACAATAGATGAACAAACTTGAATTGGTGTCATTTCATAAGATTCCTAAATTGAGAAGGTGAGCAAGTGGTCTTATTCTTAAAATAAGTAAAACAATCTTGCTCCTCTGCTGGAATATGATGGAAACCATTCTTGTAGCTTGTTACTGGTTAAATCTAGCTCAATATTAGCTGGAATATCTTATTAAGACAAAGGTGAAAGAAAGCAATTTTCATAAAATGAGATTACTTTTCGAATATACAACATGCTTGACAAGATTATTTTTCTTTTTGGACAAAAAATAAGAATAATTTACCAGAAACAAGGAATTTTAACTTTCTTAAAATTCCTTTTTTAGCAGTGTATAGAATAATTTGACACACTTTCAAACTGAAGCCTACCCAATCAGGGTGCAGCATACGTTTCAATCGCCTCATGCCATTTGTTTGATGTTAGCTAGCTAGATATGTTGATGCACGGGTCAGGGGAGCTTGATAAAAATCAGGATTATGCCAGGGACACACTTTACAAGTTTTTTCTTCGCCACATCCTACTAGAGTTCATACTTAACGATCAAATAGTAATGGAGTTGTTCAAACTACACAATATCATATTTTATACTACACAATTTCTGCAATGCAGAGCGAATCAGAATCGTAGACTGAACACGTAGACTGGGCTAACATCGTGTAGTCTTACCCTGGCATTAGGAAAATGTCATACAGCCTCTTGTCTCTGGAGGTTGGGGCACTGGAACACCTGTGGCCATAACTCAAAACCCTGTGGAGATTAGTGATGTGCAGTTCGACTCTTTTTAGTGAGTCGATTCATTTGAGTCAGTTCACATAAATGAATTGAACTATTTCAAACTATTTGAGTCTTTTCCTCAAATACATTTTTTTACCACTTTAGCCAGCGCAAGTCATTGTTTTTTAGGGCAAATATTACTCTTAATAAAAGCCCAGTTCTATTACATTTTATGATATAGTTAGATTATTTAGGTAGCTTTTGTGGTTTCCATGTAGGCCAACTGCAGCTTTTGTCAGGTTACCTTTATTTCTGCACATGAATAGTTCCACCAAAAATAGCTCTCTCTATGATACCATCACACAATACAACACGTCGACCACCAGTCCAGTGAATATTAGAGAAAACAGAAGTAAAAACTATTCAGCTTCATATGTGAAAATGACATCCTTATCATGGCAATAAAATACCAAATTAAATGTATCAATGTGATTAGGAATGAAACAAGTTGAACAAATTAGTCAAATAAGCCTATATATGTTTAGAAAACATGTATATGAGTCACTCGTAGGCCTATACATGTTTCTTATAGTCAATATAGGTAAACTTATAACACTTGTATAATGAAACAGTCTCATGCAATGGGCACAAAACCTAGGCCTATAGTAGATCTGTAGTAGATCCCCAGCTTTGCCTAACCCAATACCCAGAGAGGGGTTTATTCTGTTCGTTTTTATTGAACTGTAAGCTTTGTATGTTCATGTTTTCTACTATATTTTCATATTTTAAAAGAAAAGGTCATTTTCAAGTTATTTAATAGCTATTTTTTATTTTCTATTTTTAAAATAGTCTTTATATTTCAAGCATGTGCATGCTAGCCTACTTGTAGTTTTTGTTTTATTTAATGTGCAATAAAGATTTGACCTGAATTTACAATTTAGCCTACAGTACAAGTCTAAGATTTTTATTGAAGTAAAGATGTGTGGTTGAGCAGTGCGTGGCGGATTAAGGCTATATTAATTGAATTCGTCATACTGAACTTAAATAAAGAATGTAGCCTTTGATTCGAAGATTGACCCAACACTTCCTGTTTCTTCTAGAGGCTTTCCTCAGCAGCCAATCTTGAGTTGTGACGGTCCGTAGCCTCTCTACTGCAGAGTCACGAGAAAGGCCGGGCATGAGCTTAACTATCAATGAGTCGGACTAAACGTGACGTTGTGTCTGAATTGAACTATCAATGAGTCAAACTATCAATGAGTTGGACTGAGTTGCGTCTTCGGGCAGAAACGTCACACTTCGTAGCAGGAAGTGCCTCTCTTGTCGATATGAAATGTTGTCTCAGTTTGTTTGCAAACTTGGACATAATGCAGCGGTAGTGAGTTACAGTAGGCTATAAATTGAAATTTACGCAGCATTTACTAGCGTTTTTTTAAGCACAATATTCAATGAGTCAGTGAAAGTTCGATTCATTTAATAGTTCGATCGATTCGGACACTAAAAAGATTCGTTCTAAAAAATGTGTTCGTTCATTTAAGCACATCACTAGTGGAGATATAGTAGCTACAGCGAAATTATTCTGAATTCTGAACAAAACTATTTTCTCATTCTGTATGGGTAACAAGCTGCATGAAAGAAAGCTCTATTAAGGATAACCTGTACTTTTCAACCACTGCTCCTATGCTTCTTCACCTGAACTCTAATCTTCTGGAGTAATATTTATCAAGGGTATCTGTACTTTCACTCAAGCCCAGGAGTTGTTTACTTCGTCCACCACTGCATTTTATAAATCATAAATTGCAACTGTAGTGGTGTAGAATGATAAGGGGTACCCGTGATTTGATCAAAGACCGATTATGTCAAATTGTTCCCTGATTTATCAGTGAGCATTTTAAAGTCACTGACATTTCAATGTTTTTTGTTTGTTGTCATCACCTCAACCACATGCAGAAAGCACTTACAAACGTGGACACATTCATTTAGTTTCTTTATAACAGTGTCCAGATGGACAAAGTAAAATACTATTCTTTCTAAGTAATTGTGAAAATGTGTATCGGCATTGTGATGATCCAGCTGGTTCCAGTATCGAAGTCAAATTGTTGGTATGCTGACAACACACTAACCCATTTAATATTAAATTGTGGTATTACCTGAAGGTTCATCAAGGTTCAGCTGAATAATATCACAATCTATGTTCCTGGGCTGTGGTTGTTCTACAAACTTTTTACAACTTTGCATACTATTCAGAAGGTCACAAGCTGGTCTATATGCTTAGTCCGCACAGCCCTACTTTATTTCAAAATCATATAGACAACTAAATACTAAACACAGGATGCGACCATTTTACCAAAGACTACAGAATGTCAGAATGATCACAACCACAGAGATAGAATGGTCATTTCTTTGTAATCACTCTCTCGCAATTCTATTTTATAAAGGCTACATGACTCTTTAATGGTTTGACATAAATATGTGTCAGGTGTCCTATGACTAGGAGCTTGTCGAAATCAGAGGGCTATACAATGCTAAGCAAACAATCGATAACTTCTTGTTATATACCTTTACAACTCATTATCTGTTGTTATTGTTTTACCTGAGTGTTGTCTGTCTCAATGACGTCGAAATCCATCATATGTGATTGGCTTCTATAGGAAAAATGTACTCAATAGACTTGTTGTAATTATAATTCCTAACAAAGCTGGGATAGATTAGATCATAAATGAGATGGTCAAGCAGACATAGTTCTGCACTGCGGAATGAAACACACTTTTAACCAACTTGTGTTGAGTAGTTGGTATAAATTTGACTCTTCTAAGTTATGGAGGAAGTAGGGGTAAAAACATAAAAATTCGGTTGATTAATTAACAACTGATTTGACGACGTGAAACAATTTAGGAAAATGTGATTTATAGAACTTAATTTTTAAGAAAATTATTAATTATAACATTACTAAATAATTGTTGTTATTTTCACTTGCTCTCACTTGTTTTGTTGATTCATATTGTTTCTGTTGTAAGACACAAATTTAGAAAATACTGCCATTAATAACCCCAAAAATATATAATTATTACCAAATGCTCACACAACTGGAGTGTGCTACTTAGTCCTTGACATGGAACTGATCTGCCAATGTAGGACAGGCTATTGACATGTATTACAGAGGTAATTCACAATTCTTCGTCAACTTCCCAAATAATAATTTTTTACATTTAAAACGTGTTTTATGGCATGACATTGCATGTTGACGGATTTCCTCTATTGTGATAGCTTCCATGCAGTGGATGCAGTTAAGGGTCATTGTTGATAGGACCTGGTGTTAAAATAAGAGTGACAGATATGGAGAGACGTAGTTTTGAAGAGATAAAAAAACAACAGCATCAAAACAGAATGATCTTTTGTTAGGGATGACAGCAGACTTACCTGAACCACGGAGCAGACAATATCACATTGAAGCGGGCGTATCTACAGAACTCCTGTTCTTATGTATGCCTTTTCTCCTAGGTATGACCTCAAGGTTCTTGCTGTCCCCTCCTGGTGTCTTAAGGAGGTCATACCCACCTGCATCCTGATGTTTGGGGTATTGTTGCATCAGCGCTTCATCAAAAACATTTGCATCACCATCTCTATCTAAAGAAGAATAACATGTATCAGTATTTATATTAGCTGTTCAAAATGAATGTACTATATATGTATCAATCAAGGATACATGCAAAACAGTGTTTTAGTTATACACTGAGACATTGCTCATACTTGTAAACACAATTCGGGCCATGCCCATTCCAGATTCTGCTACTATTGCCCAATCAGAGGGTGCTAAAATATCCTTGACAGAAGCGAGGCAGCAGAAAGTGTGAGCCCAAGGGGGTGGTGCTGTTCCTGGGGCTTTCCCTTGGCCCAGGGACTGGCCTTACCTGCCTCTGACTTGTTGAAACTTCTTCTGTAAACAAATAATAAGGAATGGTCCAATGTTCGTTATTCTGACTGGTGGTCGGGAAATGGCTAGGTCTATTCAAATTGCTTTATTTCTTACCCAGGATTAAGAAATGACGGGATGAGGAAAAAGATGGAACAAATGTAATGTTACCTCTTACACTTGATCTGCCAGGTCTAAGAAATTGTGGATCCGTTGGTGCAACCTGATGTTCAGGGGAACCCTCTAGTCCCTGGTAATCAGATCGAGTTTGAACATTCACTTGAGCAATCCTGATAGCTTACTCTAATAAATTTGCAACTCTTCCCCTGTCCATTGCTATAACATAAGAATCTGAATTCTAATGCTAAAATTTCAATGAGGTTATTTCCCAGGGTGAATTAAACATTATCAGTACCGTTACGTCAGTTGGGTAACCATAACTGGATTGAATAATTACCTGACATTGCCCAAATTAACGGAGTTAACAGGAAATCTCACTTGCAAAAAGCACTTCAGCACCCGAGCACGAGCGTTGTGAATATAGCGCCTAATAAAGATTGTTTTGGTGCCTGTAGATCAAATGAAGGATAAACTTCGGCTTGATATTTTTTTTTTTTGTGGCCCATAGGTGAGGCTCAATTTCACTGATTAAAGATTTCAGAAAGTTTATTTAGAGCGCCTGTCAATGAAAATAAATTACATCCGGCACCTGCACTCCCCTTATTCACCAAAGGAGGCAGCATTTTAGCTTAGACTGACTGATCGATATCGGCCTTGGCATGACGTATGTGGACCATTGACAGTATATTATAAGTGGACATAGCCAATTTGTCTTTCAGTCTCGTATGTACTTGGTTCATTCTCATCAAAACTTGCTCATTAAAAGTTTGCGTCAATCTCATTAGGACTTGTTAGCAAAGTTTGTCGACCTCATAAGAAGTTGGAGTCTATCTCATCAAGACTTCGTAGTAAAGTCAGTCTAACCAAAAGCTGTTGACGATTTCATAAGAAGTTGGAGTCAATCTCATAAGGACTTGATAATGTCAGTTTAACAAAAAGTTGTTCTCGATCTCACCACAAGTCGGCGTCAGTCTCATCAGGACTTCGTAGTAAAGTCAGTCTAACCAAAAGTTGTTCTCGATCTCATGAGAAGTCGGAGTCAATCTCATCAGGACTTCATAGTAAAGTCATAAGGACTTGATAATGTCAGTTTGAAAATTTTTTGATGTCAATCTCATCAGGACTTGATAATAATGTCAATTTAACCAAAGGTTTATGTCAATCTCACAACAATTTCGATTTTTTAAATTAGGATTATTAGAATTGTATTCACTTTGAACGTTAACGTCACAACAACGGACAACACTTTTCTGTGAGGAAGTAGGCTACTATATCGGCCCCAATGATGGGAGAATAGCTATAAACAAGTTATTCTTCGTGAAAGCAACGAACATGCATTAAAATATTTCGTTTTGAAATGTTGAATATATTCCAAACACCTTGCTGTTATAACGCAGCAGGTTTTAACGTGCTGTTTGTGAAGTAAGGTAAAGTTGGTAGCTAGTTATGTTAGCCTAGTGACATTGCTAGCCTTGTGAGATCGAGACAAAATTTTGGTTAGACAGACTTTTCTACGAAGTCCTGATGAGATTGACTCGAACTTCTTGTGAGATCGAGAACAACTTTTGGTTACACTAACTTTAGTAACAAGTCCTGATGAGATTGACGTGAACTTTTAACTTTTAACAAGAATGAAACGCAAGTTTTGATGAGAATGAACCAAGTACAAACCAGACTGAAAAATGTCCTCAAATGGACACTGTATAAATATACTGCATACTGGTCCGTACCAGTAACCGCTACTCCCAAACCAAAGATGACCCACATTGACCTGATGGTGGCGCTATAACAAATTAAACAAATGTCAAACTTTGAAATACCATATCTCCTACACCGTATGACTTGGGGTCACCAATTTTGCAATTAGGTCCTTCTCCACATGCCGAACAAAAAAGCCTATTGGGACCCCAACATCCGTCTGAAGTTTTTTTTCCACCATTTTACATTTTCTGAAAGACACTTAAATGAATAGAACTTTTTATTTGTTTGTCCAAACTTTACCAAATTTGGAATGCAGCATCATTGGAATATGATAAACAAATGGTGTTTACGCCAGACCTATTGGTGAAAACGTGTGACTGCTATAAGGCCATGAAATTTACACAGGGGCGTTGCTTATCACAGAAATGGTTATAAATCAGTCATACTCATTCCAATCTTCATGAATCTTGATACACTACCTCTAAAGCCATCATGGACCATAACTGGGAAGCACCCTTTAGGGGGTGCTATAAATAGAAATATTTTATATCTCTTGATTTGAAATTCCAATTCGAGTGAAGCTTTCTAGACATGCTTTAAGGGAGAGTCTTAATGATTAACTAAAAGATGATTTTGATTGGACCAATGGTTGGACTTATGGGCGTGGCTTATTACATATATGCAAATAACTAAGTCAATCTTAGTCCAATCCTCATGTGACTTGGTACACATCCTCTCGTGATTTAATTGATCATATCGGCCGAGTCATTTCCAAATGCGATAACAGCCAATTTTTTTCCGTGTTTATTGTTAAAATGGCAAATAATCAGCAATTAGCATAGCTAGAGACTTTGCATGCCGGTAGGTACCAGTACCCACTACCCCTAAACCAAAAAGGAACCACATGTGTATGGTGGCGCTATAATAAATTATCCACATTTCAAACTTTGATAGGCCATATCTCCTACACCGTATGACTTTAAGTCACCAAATTTTGCACATAGGTCCATTTCCACGTGATGAACAAAAAAGCATTTTGGGACTCCAAGGTCCGCCTGGGTTTTTTTTCCGCCATTTTGAATTTTATGAAAAATCTTTAAACCCATAGAACTTTTGATCCGTTGCACCAATCTGTACCAAACTTGGTATGTAGCATCAATGGACCATGACGAATTAAACGTTGTATGAACCAGACCTGCCAAACCGGCCAAAACACGTGACCGCTATAACCCAATGAAATTTGCAACGGGTGTGGCTTATCACAAAACGTGTTACAACCAACGGTGAAGTTCCAGCTCTGAAAAGTGAAGCCTATGCGGAAGTGCCTTAAACCTGCAGTCTTTCTAATTGCCAGCGGGGAGCGACTCCACTGGCTGCAAAAAGTATTGCGATTGTATCACAAAAGGTGTTACAACCAAAGGTGAAGTTCCGGCTCTGAAAGTGAAGCCTATGCGGAAGTGCCTCTAACCTGCAGTCTTTCTAATCCAGCAAGTCTATGAGGAAATTACCCTACTTCTAACTTACTTTATTACACCAGTAAACAATTTCCTGGCAAGTTTATGGTCTCAAACGCTAGTTTCAAGTCTTTTTCAATAAAGAATTATGTTCATTTTGTAAGTGATGGTACCATTTAGAATCAAATAGACGATAAAGCAGGGTATGCTTTAGGGTGTGGCTAACTTGTGATTTACACCCCAGTTTGCATTTCGCTGTTACTGTTTAACACTCATTATGTTAGGTAACGTTAATGTAACCGTAGATTTACCAAACCAATTTTCAAAACACAATGTTAAAATGAATATTTTTTTACCATAAGTGGTTAACTTGACATTACACACCTGTCATCACTTTTGGTTTAAAAAGACCACAATGGCAACACGCATTGCAACTAAGATGGTGATGGCCAAAATGCTAAACTCTAAGCACCCACTCTAAGCAAAATCACTCTAACAAAGCCCTCTTGGTTTACTTTGCGTCGGTGGTGCTGCATAATTTTGCCCTTTCTGACTAATTCCCCTAAGGTTTTTCAATTACATTTCTATATTGTTGCACTTCTCTCATTCTCTCACTTCTAGTTGTCTCAGACAATGCCTTGACCAGCACCATGTAGCTTAGTGTCATTCAAATCTACAAGAGAGGATTTATTAATAGAAGCATATAGTTCACTTCTGAGATTGATGAGTATGGGAATTGAGGTTAAATTTTGCTGGGGACCTGGCCATGGAGGGGTGGATGGATATGAAATAGCTGGTGAAATGTAAAAAAAAACAATAAAAAAGGAGTTACACATCAAGGTTCTGTTAGGTAGGGGAGAAGCAAAGGTATTAATTAGGTTAGCAGTAATGAAAGCATGGCAGAGAAGGTGGGATGCAGATGTGACAGGATGTAGATTGTATAGTTTACAGAAGTCAGTAAATGTTAGAGTTAGTGTGAAGTGTAGGAAAGAAGATGTGATATATGAAAGATTATGGCTAGGACAGACTGGACTTAATGCATCATTATTTATGGTTGGGAAGCACGTGGACGGGTTATGTGATGGTTGTTTTGAGTTAGGGATAGTGGAACATGTACTATTATTTTGTAAAAAGTATGACGTAGAAAGGGTAAGACTGTTCTCTAGAATGATTGAGGAAGGCCGGGAGGGGGAGAGTTTGGCGAGTATTTTGGTTCTGGGAGAAGGGTATAGGCCTTTATTAAGGGCACTGTTCTCATTTTTAGGCGACACTAGATAGTACAATTTAAAGTGAAGTGATCTCCACACTCCAGCACAGTAGGTGGCAGTAGTGCACCACAGAAATTGGTTCGCGAACCGCCTTTAAAATTCACTGAAGAAGAAGAAAGCTGCTTTGTCCGCTGCTAGCACATCAACATGGCTTCTCTTATTGGATTTCGTGCGTGCCTCTCTGGTAAGATAGCAATCAAAAATATCTTTCACTACATATTTTCTTATCTCCACAAATCCTCATCTCTATAATTGGACAATCTTATATGTCATACTTGAGTAAAACTTTGTGTGGACCAAAAATAACGTGTAAAGCAAGCTTGCGAAAGAATGAAAATGCTAGCCATTTAACGTTACTGTACCTCATATAGACAGCAAGGTCATTTTAGCATAACCAACGCCAACATCAATTACTAGGGTGCGTCTGAATATATATATATATATATATATATATATATATATATATATATATATATAAAAGAACGTCCTATCTCCTTAACTAAGCACTTTTCCTCAACCTCGATGTAAAACGTCAAGTCAAAAGTCAAAGTCAAAGTAGCTTTATTGTCAATTTCTTAACATGTCGAGACATACAAAGGAATCGAAAAGACGTTTCCCACACTCTTGCGGTAAACATATAAAGTGCACATTCAAAACACACAGATAAGACATATATATTAAAGCTAACAGATGGCCAATAAAATGATATATAAAAAATATGCAGAAATGTATAGTCTACAATGTATTGCTAGGGTTAGCAGCATATGTTACTGTAAGTTTGGTTGTAGTATGTATAAGTTATGTATAAGTTAGGTTAGCAGCATAAGTTGATGTATAAGTTATGGTTGTGGTAGTGAAGAAACTACCAGTGCAAAACGGCAATATGCCGCAAAAACATCCAGTATGATGTATACAGGCAGACAGTGCAAGTAGGACAGTAAGGGCAGCCAATTTCCAGTCAGTTTGGTAAATGGCGAACATAATAAGTGATAAAAGTGCAGGACACAGTTTGTTGCCGAGTCCTGAGTGTTTTTTGTGTGTTTGTGTGTGTGTGTGTGTGTGTGTGTGTGTGTGTGTGTGTGGGGGGGGGGGGGGTGTGTGTGTGTGTGGGGGGGGGGGGGGGGGAAGGGAAGATGGGGATTTCAGCTTCCTGTCAGTCTGGAGGATCTGGCTGGGGGGAGTGATGGGAGGGAATTCAGTTCCCTGACAGCTTGATGTATGAAGCCGTTTCTGAGTCTGGCAGTGTGGCAACGGAGGCTTCTGTATCTTCTTCCAGAGGGCAGGAGGCTGAACAGACTGTGTGCTGGGTGGCTGGTGTCGTTCGCAATTGAGGTAGCTTTTCGGGTGAGGCGGGTGATGTATGTGTCTTGCAGGGAGGGGAGTGGGGCAGACCGATTCTGTGGGGCACCAATGATCCTTCCAGCTGTGTTCACAATGCGTTGCAGCGCTTTCCTGCTGTGTGCAGTGCAGCTACCTCCCCGCACAGTGATGCAGCTGGACAGGATGCTTTCAATGGTGCCCCGGTAGAAAGTGTTCAGAATCGGTCTGGTGACTTTCGCTCTCTTGAGCTTACGGAGGAAGTAGAGGCGCCGCTGGGCTTTCTTCGCCAGTGCTGCAGAGTTGGTGGCCCAGGAGAGGTCCTCACTGATGTGCACCCCCAGGAATTTGGTGCTGCTCACTCGCTCCACAGCAGCACCATCGATGGTCAGTGGCGGGTGTTCAGTGTGGCTTTTCCTGAAGTCAACCACAATCTCCTTTGTTTTAGTGACATTCAGCAGGAGATTGTTGTCTCTGCACCACGTGGTCAGAAGGTTGACCTCCTTCCTGGAGTGGGTCTCGTCGTTCTTGGTGATGAGACCCACCAGAGTTGTGTCGTCTGCAAACTTCACCATGTGATTGGTGCTGTAGGTTGGTGTGCAGTCGTGAGTCAGCAGGGTGAAGAGCAGGGGACTGAGCACACAACCTTGTGGGGCCCCAGTGCTAAGTTTGATGAGGCTCGAGTTGTTGTTGCCGACTCGTACAGCTTGTGATCTGTCACTGAGGAAGTCCAGTACCCAGTTGCAAAGGGAGGTGTTGAGCCCCAGCTGGTCCAGTTTACAGATAAGTTGTTGTGGGATTATGGTATTGAAAGCTGAACTAAAGTCAATGAAAAGCATTCTCACGTATGAGTCTGCTTTTTCCAGGTGGGTGAGGGCTGGGTGGAGAGCAGAGCAGATTGCATCCTCTGTGGAACGTTTTGCTCTGTATGCAAACTGAAAGGGGTCCAGGGTGGGGGGGAGGATGGACTTGATGTGGGACATGACTAGCCTTTCAAAGCACTTCATAATAATGGGGGTCAGTGCCACAGGGCGATAGTCATTGAAGCAGGATGGAGCGGGTTTCTTAGGTACAGGTATGATGGTGGAGGACTTAAAGTGTGATGGAACAGCAGCTTGACTCAGAGAAGTGTTGAAGATATCCGTGAAGATATCCGTAAGCTCCTCTGCGCAGTCCCTCAGTACACGTCCTGGGATGTTGTCTGGGCCTGTTGCTTTGCGGGGGTTGATGGTGGAGAGTGCCCTCTTCATGCTTTCAGCACAGGCACAGAGCCTGGTCATGGGAGGGGGGGGGATTTTCTGTGGGCTTGTGTTGTTTGTTGCTTCAAATCGTGCAAAGAAGCTGTTGAGGTCATTGAGCAGAGAGTTGTTGTCGTCGCAGGTCTGTGATGCAGGCTTGTTATCCGTTATGGCCTGGATGCCCTGCCACAGGCTGCGCGTGTCTCTGCTGTCATTAAAGTGGCTGATAATCTTTTTTGAGTAGTCCTGTTTTGCTTTTCTGATACCACGGGACAGGCTGGCTCTTGCTGTTCTCAGGCCAATTCTATCCCCGGCTCTGAAGGCTTTGTCTCTGGCCCTCAGCAGCCGATGGACAGCCCCTGTTAGCCATGGCTTCTTGTTAGCCCAAGTGATGATGTTCTTTGTGTGGGTCACATCATCTGTGCATTTCCGGATGTAGGAGAGAACAGTGTCTGTAAGCTCTTCATTATCTGTGTGATTGTTGTGTGTAGCTGCTTGCTTGAACATGTCCCAGTCTGTTGTCGCAAGACAGTCCTTGAGAGCAGACCTTGATCCTTCCGGCCACACTCGAATCTCTTTCAGAACTGTTTTTTCCACTTTCACTCTGGGCCTATATGCTGGCATTAACATAACAGTGATGTGGTCAGAAAGTCCGATGTGGGGGAGGGGGGAGGCCTTGTATGCTCCTTTGTGTGATGTATAGACCAAGTCCAAGGTGTTTTTCTCCCTTGTTGGGAATTTGACATGTTGATGAAGTTTAGGTAGGACAGTCTTGAGATCAGCATGATTAAAATCTCCAGCGACGATGGTAAATCCGTCTGGGTGTGCTGTCTGTTGTTCGCTGATGGCCTGATACAGTTCACAAAGTGCCGCGTTCCTCTCACTGCTGCTGGAGGTTGGAGGGATATACACCGCGACTAGCAAAACCGCAGTAAATTCCCTCGGCAGATAGAAAGGACGGCACCTTATGACCATAAACTCCGCCAGTGGTGAACAATGTCTGCATACTACCACAGCGTCCTGGCACCACGCGTCACGTATGTAGACACAGACCCCACCGCCGCGCTGTTTACCTCCGTTAACACGGGCTCTGTCCGCTCGATAGCATGTTAGTTGCTCAAGTTGTACTGCGGAGTCGGGGATGTTGTCATTTAGCCATGTCTCAGTGAAAACAAGCACACAGCAGTTACTCACTGTCCGATTCGCTGACCTCAGCAGTCGTATGTGGTCCATTTTGTTGTCCAAGGATCTTACATTAGCTAGGAGTATGGATGGTATGGCTGGGCGAGTTGGGCTGGCCGCTAGCCTAGTTCGGATTCCTCCACTCTTGCCCCTCTTCTGCTTCCTTGCACACCGTTTCCGATGCCTCTTAACCGGGGCTGTGGTCGCAGTTGAGTCTGGCTGGCGAAGTATTCCTAGCTGCTCGATAGTTGTCTCTGTTGTAATGTCCAACACGTTGAAAAATTTGCTCTTGCCGATGTCCAGCAGAGCCTGTTGACTGTACTTATAATACATACGAGACGAACACGACGAACTTTCGGACAAACACTTATTAAAATAACATCATGTGGTCAAGGAAAGAAAGATATAAAGAAGAAGTGATAATCCAAGGGATATTTCGCCAAGTATCTTAAACAATATTGTTTATGCTAGATAAGTAAGTATACGGAACGGGTTCGGGTAGTAGTATTAGTAGTAGTAAGTGAAATTCCCGTATTTTTCTGACTACCAGCGTTTAAATTGGGAATTCACTGTTAAATTACAATCCCCAGATAGCTCATTGAGCGAATCAAACACCTTTCCTTGTCACCAGTGGTGGGCAGTAGTGTAATTCGTGTACTTTAAAGAGAACTTCCCCCTTATTTTCTACTTCATATTTTGCTTCAAATGTTAATTACAGTACATCTCTGCCTTAAATAAATAACCTTAAGCTAGAAGATTTTAAACTTGTCGTTTTCATTTTTCAAGCTTGGCGTTCAAATCTAGTTTGGCCATTCCCAGTGGACCACAACACCCACAATTCCCTAGAGAATTATACCACCATCCTCTATGAAATGGGATGTGTTAACCAACCGTGATGTCACCCATTGGTTTGTGGACTCGTTTTGAAGCCTTGAGTTTGGGATTTTGGCCATTGCCATCTTGGTTTCAACGTCCGTCCCCCTCGTGGCTTTTCGAAACCAGAGGTGACGAGAAGTTAACGTTAAACTGTGTGTAACGTTAAGTTAACCACTTATGGGGGGGTCAAATGCGTTTGGGATGAACATTGAGCTTCTCCGGGCCGACATTTTTTGGGGGCTGTATAACTAGCAATGCTGCCACAGGATGCTGCGCTTAGCAAATGACAAGCTGAACCAAGCTCTGACTACGTTACAATGCTTTTGAAATAGTTACTATCATGCTACTCAGCGCGAAACCTAAAAATATGAAGATTCTGAAATGTTGCTGCGGTACCGGTCCATCTAACCCCATAGGGCTTCGTGATAACAGCTAACAGTAACGTAACAGAGCTAACAATTAACAGTTCAGAGATATATGGAGAAGTTAACTGTAAATAAATATAGCCTACTCAATAGGGTGGTCCAGGACTATATGGTAAAAAAAAAAAAATGTTTGTGCAATTTTTTTTACACTTACTAATTGTATTATTATGGTACCATTTCAGCTTCCTACTCATCAGGTAGATGGGGCTCAACGACCCTTTCATTATTCATATATAGCGTTTACAGAGGACGGAGAATAAAATATAAGAGCCAAAAAAATTACGACATTTTGTGTTTGCTGTTACAGAACAACTCTGCATGACCAGAAGAAACAGTTTGAGATGTGTCAGCAAAATGTATATCCAGATGACAGTGACAGTCAGGTTGAAATTTTACATATTCGACAAAGCCGCCTTTGTTACCTCAACAACTTGAAGAAATTGTTTTTGTTCCACAGTTGTTTGAAACTCTCTCTCCCATGTATGTGTTCTTTATTTACACTCCATTGTTCCAGTTAAAGAGTCAGAAAGGATTCTTTAATTTGCTACCGTGAGAGGAGTTCTGCTGTTCTCATTTAGACCTTTTCGACCGACAAAGAACGGGTTCCGTTCCGGTTCCAAACTAGGTTCAGAGCATTTCACCCAGAAATAAATCAGTTCGCAACCAGGTACTTTGCCTCCCAACTGGGACCAGAAAATAGGATTTTTTTTCCTGGAACCGAAGTGCAAACCATGTGTCATATTCTACAGGTTAGAAAGACTAGATGGAAATGCGTGCTGGTTTGCAAGATAGCACCAAGGTTTGAAAGATCCTGAGCGGAATCAGTTACTTCAGGTAAAAAAGGGCTATTTGTGGTAAAATCCCCCAGGTTCACTCTATCCTTTAGGATAGTCTGGTCCACTTTTACTTTATGATCACCAGGCTTGATGGTGAAACCTTTGATTTGGTGAACTTTGTCAGAGAAGAGGGCAAGACCCACAACCTGGTCTGATAGGTACCCCAAGTGCCGCTCCAAAACTTTTCTTACACACGATTGTAATCTCAGGGTCGTTGGCTTGGTACTCGCCCATATCTATCCACAGTCTTAAGTCCCTTCCAGTGGCTTCAGCTGCGAGTGGAGCTTGTATCCAAGCCTTGGTATAAAGGAGAGCACCAAACTGAACAAACCGCAGAAGCTGATTTTCCTCCCCTCTTTGTTAGGCTGCAAACGTCTCGCTGATTGCGAATAAGTGAAATCTTAATTGCGTAAAGAAGCTTTGCCATAGTGACCTGGTCCCAGGGCTCGCCAATGGATCTTTGCAGGTGGACTTCCCAGAACAATCACCGTCAGCTCAATCAGCTCTTGGTAGTCATCCCTGATCTGCATTTTCCCTGTAATGAACATAAAGTGAAAAAAAATTGCTCAAATCAATTCAACACATCACAGCAAGCCAACCACAGGCACTCATGTCCCATCTTAGCTTTGAGAAGTGCACAAGCTCCATTAAAGCGACTGATCTTACCAGAGGTAGTGTCAAAGCTCCTTGCTTTGACTTTATCCAGGACATTCCACTTGTCCAACAGATGATGAACTGCTTGTGCTTAATTTTCTCCTGTTCCAGCAGTTAATTGTGGAACACCAAGCAGCATTATCCATGGCATCTTGGGAAACCAAAACTGGCAGATGGTCAACTTTTAGCATAACAATTCACCAAATTATCACCCAGTAATTCAAAGTAATATATGCACAATGCAATACAGAACACACACATGTAACATAATAAGTATAACTGCATGGCTTTGAAGACTAATTGCTTATTTTATACAAGTTAACTGATCAAATCATTAATCATTCTAAATATGTCAGTTATATACCTTTTGGCAGCAAGTCAACCTGAAAATAATCAACCATTCAATGAAGGAGATCAAGAATTTTTAATATTCAATGGTAAACCCTTTTGTTTCTTACAAGAAATCAATAAAAATTTGTCGAATTCAATAAAGTGCCCCATGTTGTGCAATGGCCTTATTCTTCACATATAAGCTATACATGAAAATGAAAGGGTCGTTGAGCACCATCTTCCAGTTGGAGTAGAGAGCTGAAATTGCACCAGAACAATACAATTACAAAGTGAAAAAAATTAGGGGGTGCCCTGGTTACTAGCATACCATTTTTCCTTGGAACCAACCTACTACTCATGTACTTCAGCTGAGTACAGTTTGAAGGGGGAAGTAGGCCTACCTTATTTTGGAGTCACAGACACTTTACATCACTGTTTTTTTAATCTACATTTAACATTTTGGGACGGTTTACATTTACTCCCTAGTACTCACTCTCAACTCAACCCCAGTTACCTTAAAACATGCTGTAAATATGCTCACCACTAGGTGGCGATAAAACAACCAGTTTAACCCCTCAAGGTACATCACACTAGGAATGAAGTTAGTAAATAATTAGTTCACGCAAACATAAATCGCGGTACACTAGCATTAGCAAACTCCTTGAACTCGCCGTCGTGTTAGTTCTTAAATTTTTTTATCAAATTGCTATGTGTTGTGTTATAAGAGCTATTTTCACCCCTCTTCACAATTTAGCAGAGTATAGTTTGTAGCCTGATTTCCTTTTTGTCTCACTTATTCCAAAATATCTCCAAACTGCTGACATTCCTCAGTCTACCTGTTCAGCTGACAAGAGGTTAGGGCATATGTCCATATAGCGTTTTTTTCAAGCAAGAAAGCACTGACAGGGTGCTGGGGAGAAACAGAGAACACACCATCGCCTTTTCTGAAAAGTTTTAAACTAGAAGCACTCGGAGCGGCCGTACAAAAGTCAGAGCGCTCTGAAATAAGACACTGGGTGCTATGGCAGCTTTCACACTGGCACTCAGAAAAAAACCCGCCATGTGGACATTCAGCCTCACGTTTCCACAAAGTGGTATCGGAGTAGTTTAATAGTAGACTAATATGGGAAAGACCCAGCATGAAATATATGGAGGTGCTTAGTGTCCAAAATAGGAATATTGCAGAGGCCAAGAACCGTTTGGAAGCCAAACTCCATGATCTTAGTGAGAAGGATTGAGCAGTGAAAATGCATTTATTTATCATTATGTGATTGTCAGAATGACGCAATAACATCTTCTTTGTCTTCGTATTCTTCGTATTCTTCTTCGTATTCGTAAATGCATAGAACCCTATTGTATTTGCTCTCGGTCATGCTTCTTATTATTCCTAAAAATTGTACATTTCCGTGAGATGCATTGTCACACAAAGATGGAACTTTCGATGAGCATAGACAGCCATATGCGACACCCTGCCATACAGGTGTTATACCAATTGGCCCAAAGGGGGCGCCCCGCAGCCCATGTCATATTTTGACTCGAAATTTGGTACAAAGGTGCATGTCATCATGAAGAACAAATTTGCCTCAAGAACCCATAAAGTCCGCCATGATGGATTTTGGGCCATTTTGAATTTTGTGAAAAACAGTCAAACAACATCTCCTTGTAGACAGTTTCACTGATCCTCACAAAAATGTGTACACATCATCTTTAATAGAGCATTCATAGTATGGAAGGAAAGGTCTGTACCTCAAACAAGATGGTAACCAGGGACCAATGGAATTGCAAGTTTTTGTGCCTTCAAACTAAAAAGCTAAATAAAACTGTCAAAGTTGCAGCTATGAAGCTAAAAATGTATATAATTCATAACACAACAAAGAGCCAGCTTATCAAGCCATAACCACACAGCCCTAAAGGGGGCGCTACAAATCACACATATTTGCAGCTCATGAGCCGTTTATGTTAGTCATGAAACTTTATAGACGGGTGACATATGTAAAATGGTTAAAAATGGGGCGTTGTATCCCACAAATTAAACAAAGTTTTATGTTCAATGGCTTATGGCATCTTGTTTGAGATACATATATATATATATATATATATATCTTCTTATATAACTTTTGAAGCTCTATATCTACAGATGCTGCTTACCAATTTGCTTGAAGATTGGTTGAACAATCTAGGACAAGATGATTTTTAAGTGTTGGTTGATACGTGGTAATACCAAAAGCTAATTTCGAAAATTGCAGCAATATGTGTGTCTTTCTTAGACCAATTACACCAAAAAGCAATACACATTGTGTAACCGGTGTACTTCTGCGTTGTGAATGACAGTGAGACGACCCAAGGACTGCAGTCGAGCCCGGAATTGCCGGAACCCGTTTATTTTCTGATGAAAATACAAAAACACTAATGGCACCATCGATCTTGCCACTTCTCCAACTCCTGTTCCCAGTAGGTTTATAAAGGGCAGAAGTAACGTTAACCAAAACAAGTAAACAAATATGTACAGAGCACTAGCCAAGTAGCCTGCCCTAATGTGTCTGACATGTTACGTAACATTATGCTACAGACCTAGGCTAGCAAACGGGTAACAATCGTCATTGTACCCTCGCTACGGATTGCTAATACAAAATGTATGCAATTAGAACCCAAAGAAAAAAAAAACATACCTGATGAAAATACAAAAACAATAATAGCACCGTTGATCTTGCCACTTCTCCAACTCCTACCAATGAACGTTCCACAGGGAGATCAGTATGGTCCTGTACAGTAGCTAGCTAGTGATCAATTTACACCATATACAAATCTAACATTCAAAACAGCACCAACAGTAACGATATACATATACACTGTTACACAATAACTTCCACACAACATAATGGGCCATACGTTACTAACTACTGCTTTGACAACATTGATGGATCCTGATAAACTTAGGTGAAAATCAAAGTCACCTACTTGTTCCCAGTAGGTTTATAACGGGAAGGAGTAAGGGGTGAAGGGGGGTTTATATAGGTGGAGCAGGGTAAAGACGGGCAGGCTGCCCACACTGCCCCCTGGACATACACAGTGCAAGTGCTATTATACAGTACATCAGGAAAGAAAACCACAATATCTGGTGTAATTCTATATTGAGTATATTGACTCTGTTACACTTGCACACATGCAAACAAATGTACTTTCTTTTTCACACAAACACGCCCACGCACAGATATATATACGTGTATATAGAGAGATGTATAAACACATACAGCAGCTACATTGTTACAATCCAAGCATTGAGTAGCCGTCTGCTCCTAGTCTTGGAACTTATACACAGAAATAGGCACACCTACACAAAGAGCACACACACACACACACACACACACACACACACACACAGATAGAGAGAGCCCACACACCTTCTCTCTCCCTCTCACTCACACAAACAAACACAGAGTAAAAGAGCTGTAGGGCCTCTCAAAGAAAGCTCACGATGGTTGGAACAAGTAAACCAAGCTCCAACCACAACTTCTAAGTGTAAAGAAGTCCGTTCTTTCAACTTTGTGATACCAACTGGTCTCCTACACACCCAAAAATGTGGTGCTCACGAACACACGAATTACGGATGGAAGGATCAGTGGCTGGGAGGACTGTAAGCCAGAGGTCATACTTGATTATAATGCCACCCAAAAAGTACATCTGTAGTGCATACACTATCAAATTCTGTGCATCATTTGTTGTGTAGACAGGCATGCCCATGCACACATTTTGCTCATGTTTTCAGTTTCTATTTGTTGTAAATAATCTGTATTTGTAGATCATTTTTTTCATAGATGTATTTCATAGCCAGTGACAGGGTCCAAAATGAACAGCCGCCAAGCAACAAAGGTGGGTAGATTTTGCGTTTAGCGAGTAAATCCCGGAAAGCTATCTATATAGGGCGGCACTTTCCGAAAGGCGGCAAATCCGCCTCCTTTGAAATTTTCTGCCGCCCTCTCAAGCGTTAAGAGCAATCAGTTGATTTGAAGTGAAACAAGCACAGTAGCATACACAAACCGGATGGAATTCTGATATGGCCAATCAAATTGCTGTGCATTCGTTTTGTTTTATACATTTTTTTAAAGAGAGAGGGTAGGGGCAAAGCTATTGGATAATCTTAAACTGTTCCCGAATTCAATAGGTTCTTGTGCCGTCTTCCCCGCCCTCTACATAGGCCTTTAAAGTGTCAAATGTTAGTGCAAGAGGGCAACTTGTGCTCCAAAAAAGGCTGTAGCTAACTATCTAGCTAGCTAGACTTTTTATACTACAAGTGGGATCAAAACAAGCCTAAGATTTTCTGACCTCGCGCCTCAACATTTTGTCTATCTTATCATTTGAACGAGGTTTAAGCGATTCTTTGGAATATGATGTGTTGAAATGATTGCTGTAGTAGCCTATTCAATTCCAAGCACTGCCGTCTTCCACTGTTAATGTGAAGCAAACACATCTTAAGCCAGGAGGATTTTCATGCCTGTCGGGGCAGTTCTGTAGTGTGGCAGACCTATTCATTTGCTGTATAGTATGTGTCCTGCATGCGCATACATGGCTTAATGTAGGAAATGTTGGTCTGCGTAGGCATATCTCAATCTCGAGTTTCTATTTGCCTATAGTCCATCTTAAATAGGGTCTCAACCCTGTGTAACAGTGTATATGTATATCGTTATTGTTGGTGCTGGTTTGAATATTAGATTTGCATATGGTGTAAACTATGTAGGCCATGCCTGAATATTGTGTTAAAAAGTCTGTACACGTTTTCTGCATTGGATGATTGCATTCATTGACTTGCAATGGACTCGTTGTCGGCCTATTGATCTTGGTAATTTGAGTTAACTTTATGGCTGACCACATTTTCTCAGGTTGTCCATAGAACAATTCCTGGCTTCGCCACCAACAGCACTTAAGACACTTATTTTGACAACATTACTTAGTGAAAGACATCTAACAATGCAATCTATGTTCGCTGTCTGTCAATAGGCCTATTTTAAAGCACATGAATTCTGCTGGTTTCCTAAGGGTAGCAGTCCACTTGTTTATGTTTAAACATAGATTTAGAACACCACCTATGTGCTTGCTGCATTGACGTTTTTAATTATTATTGTCGTATCCTACATAACTTACCAGGTTTAACAGTGAGTGTTTTGCTACATCTTGGTGCGTGTGCGTGCGCGCCATTTCATCCGTTTGCCGTGAATCTAAAGCAGGCTACAGCAAAGCAACATTCGTAAAAGGTAGGGCGGCAAAATGTTTGCTTGCCCAGAGTGGGATATTGTTTAGGGACGGCTCTGCGGGTAAATGTTTGTACCAAAATCGTCATGTATGAAAAAACTATGATGAGTCTCTACCCTGTTTCGGTGACATTTATGCTCGCTCTGTTACTGTCCTCTTCTGCTCATCGGAGTTTGAGCCGATGTAAATAAATTAGTTTTTCTGTCTTTTGTTGTGAGTTTTTGTCTGACACATAATACAGCTCAGGACAGAAAGCCACAGCAAAAACAAGCGTCTCCACCATTTTGTTCTGGTAACCAGGGTGACGAGTCCTGCTCCGTCTAATAAATTATTTGTTGCTTGAAAATGAGCAACAGTGATTTCAGCAACTTTCTGAACAGTTCAGAGATATATAGAGAAGTTAACAGTAAATAAAAATACTAAATTACTTGCGCTGAGAAGCCTATGGTTTGGGGATGAAAGTACTTTATGTTGGAGAGCAGAGCCTTACAGAAATAGACCTGACTGATTTCTGAGTTATAGACTAAGTTTATAATGATAACCAGTGTTACCTTGACTTGAAGTCACGACAGTCGCTTTATTTGGCAAATCCCGTCTGCACCGGAGCCAAGAGGCTACTTTGGATGTAGGTGTAGCAGCCGCTTTGCTAAAACAATCAAACACGGCACAATGCTTTACATTTAGAGAATATTGTTTTTGTAAGTGTTTCGTGAGGGAGCTGGTGTTACCCCCTTTACATGCAACTATCTTTAAACATATATTGCATTTAGCTGCATTTTCATTCAATTTAGTAAAGTGAGCCCACACTTCTGTACGTTTTGCCCAGTCAAACATGGCCGAGAGCACAGTAAACACTCGGTTTTGTAACTTAATCGCCTGACGCCGGCAGCTTTGTCATCATTAGGAGACAGTTAGGACTGCCAGCTATGAATTAATGAATTAACGTTGTGTAAATACGGAAAGCAGCACTGTTTGTCCACAAGCTTTTTGATATTTAGGTTCTGACAATCAGGAACCGGTAGCAATTTAGAACCGGTTCTCGGTACCCATCCCTAACCATGTATGTTGACTCCATAGGCTAGATTCCTTGGCCGAACAACAACTGCGATTTTCCATGAACACTGCTTATACCACTGTTCTATACTTATCAAAATGTAAACAAACTGTTAGTGAACTCAGCACATATTGTTGATTGTATTTTTTGACCATTTATTTGCCACGCTGTTGCAATGCCTTTTCTATTGTTTTGACACCGCTTTCAGTCAATGTTTTGTTAGACCACACGTACAGGTCTTATGGAAATACATATAGCCTAATAGGGATGATCCCAAAAGGAGGACGTATGAGCACCCGGCTCAAGGCTGTGCAGGTACACCAAATAGTACGCTCACTGCCTTCACAACCCTGTTGCTTGCGAGGCTAGTGTCTGCCTAACCCCCGGCTGCGGAAAGCAATCGCATCGCATTTTCCCGAAAATGCATCTCTAGTTGTTTATTTGATCCCAATGCCACTTAAACCCAAAATAGTGCAACATTTTTTGACCTTCTTATAAAATGCTTGTATACTTATAAATGTTTGATACTTGTAAATCTTTTCCTGTATAACCTTACCTTATAACCTAACCTTAAGAATGGTTTCCGCAAATAAAATAAATTATATTAACACTAGTTGTACTCATTGTAACCTTAACCTTTGTGTTTCTTAAATCCATTCAATAATTACATAGTTTGGTATCATTTTTTAAGTAAGGAAAGAGATTCATATCAGAGCTGGCGATGAGCCACAAGTTTGCATCAATACAATGTCTCCTCATAATTGAAAGATACTGTATGTTTGGCCCAATCAACATTCTTTCGACTACTGCATACAAATCCTATTACCCTTGGTTATGAAATCTAAATTATTCAACAGTAGATACGTTCACTGAATAGTGGAATAAGGTATATATTAAAATGTTACTGTGGCATTATTTTAGATAGATCTGTCAACTAATATGCTAATACGAATGCTATTGCAAGCAGACCTAGGCTGCCAATACCTATGCCAAGTGGGTCGTAGGATATTTATGCACGAAAGTAACATCCCGGTAAATTCTAAATCCTTTATTTGACAATAAAACGGTCACTTTTAGGCAAACTGATCATTTATAAACGTTTAATAAATAAAAATAATTCTGAAGATAAGATTGGATGTGAACTGTCCACTACATGCCTCCACGGGTTCACTAGGTCAACGGTTCTTCGCCCCCCCCCCCCCCCCCCCCAACAAAAAAAACATTGGTCAAGTGTCACGACCCCCTTTCTTTCACAACCCACTGATTTGACTGTGTGCTGTCATGGCTAACCTTCCTCAAGTGTTGGCCACTGCAAAAACTGATAATAGAAGCTAAGATGTAACAAGTATAAGGGTTTATTGTTAAAAACAGGACGTGCAATGATAGACATAGCATTTTTTTAAACCTTAATTAAATAAAAACCCTACATTCATACGGAAAATCATCTTGCGACTAGATGTTCCTGCAACTAATTTCCCTGACGTTTAAACTGCATTTCGACTGAAGTCGACTACTCTAAAAGTTACAAAAACAGGCAAAATTGAGCACAATTTGACTTCTAAGGTTAACATCAACAAATATTACCTAGCATATAAGAGCCATTTGAAACTGTTAATCACATTGCCTTCAACAAAGTTGAGAGAGAGAAAGCATATGTTGTGCAGTCATGGCCGTGATGAGCTGCATTATCTTTTCAGTCCAAGCGGTTAACAATGGGTTTGCCGAGTGGGGCTAGCACCAGCAGCCTACTCTCTTTGCAGGTTAAAATCAAAACTGCAGCAGGTGTGCTAGTAGCCTAAGCTACCTCCGCTAAACACAGAGCATGAAGTGAAGCTGGAAAACCCAACAGCGCAGATAGAGCAGGCTGTCTATGTCTATTGGCAGCAGTGTCAACCCTCGCCTCACAAAGTTTCCTGTGGTTATAATGGCAACCCAATACAACACTGGAACAAAGAGTCCAGAGTTGTTGTTTGTTTGCTCTACATGGTTTGTGTGATTAGCTACAGTTAGGTCTGGCCGATTAATTTTATTTTATTTTCGATCACGATTTTGGCTTCCAACAATTATGAACACAGTAATAGAGAGAAACGATCATTGTGACGCATTCCATTTCGAAATGTTACTCGCGTTTTGTGAATTCATTCATGCAGCGCATCCCTTTCGTTTTATTGACAGCGGTGCAAATTTCAACACTAGCGTTAGCCAACTGAGCGTTAGTCAGTTACACTATCTGATTGGACAGTATCGATGTAAGTCAAGCGACTACTTTGTATAATGTTTTGTCTTTTGACAAAGTTGCGATTCGCTATGCGTGCACATTTACGCTCACTATACTCCACTTCAAAACAATGCGATGGAGAAACGTGCCTATATTAACGAACTTTAGCTAATAACTTTTGTTTACCATTTAACAAAAAATAACATTTCACTTGATTAAAATAGACCTGCCTATTATAAGTTTAGTCAAGTCAGACTCGACGGAAGCTTGCTTGACTGCCCGTAGCCTTAACTAGAGCAACATTTCTTTCACTGCAAGGTAACGAGCAAAACCTCGTATGGATTTTTCAGCTGGCTTCTTTTTCCGACTTGCTGCCTTATTATTTTGAAGACAATGTTTTTTGTTATTTCAGTTTAATTCGATTTAAAGTTCAAGAAAATTTATATAAAATATGCATCTATATATTTTTTTCAGGTCAATTAAATACATGATGTTTCTAAAATCAATGTGTCATCATGTTAAATAATCGTGATTTCAATACTGACCAAAATAATCGTGATTATGGTTTTTGCCATAATCAAGCAGCCCTAGCTACAGTCCAAGTTGAGTAATCAGAAGATGGCATCAAGTAGGCTACTTACTTAGCTAGTTTACCAAGTTTGCAACATATATACTATATGGCCAAAAGTATGTGGACACCCTTCCAAATCATTGAGTTCAGGTGTTTCAGCCACACTGATTGCTAACAGGTGCATAAAATCAAGCACATAGCCATGCAATCTCCATAGACAAACATTGGCAGTAGAATGGGTGGTACTGAAGAGCTCAGTGACATTAAAAATGGCACTGTCATAGGATGTCACCTTTGCCACAAGTCAGTTCGTGAAATTTCTGCCCTGCTAGATCTGCCCCGGTCAACTGTAAGTGCTATTATTGTGAAGTAGAAGCATCTAGGAGCTACAACAGCTCAGCCACGGTAGACCACGTACACTCACAGACCGGGGCCGCTGAGTGCTAAAGCATGTAGCGCGTTAAAATCGCCTATCCTCCGTTGCATCACTCACTACAGAGTTCCAAACTGCCTCTGGAAGCAACATCAGCACAAGAACTGTACGTCGGGAGCTTCATGGAATGGGTTTCCATGGCCGAGCAGCTGCACACAAGCCTAAGATCACTATGCGCAATGCCAAGCGTCGGCTGGAGTGATGTAAAGCTCACCGCCGCTGGTCTCTTGAGCAGTGGAAACGCTTTCTCTGGAGTGATGAATCACACTTCACTATCTGGCAGTCTGATGGACGAATCTGGGTTCGGCGGCTGCCAGGAGAACGCTACCAGGAGAATGCTGATTTCCGTGACTTACGTGAGCTCATTCCGTTATTAGCACTTAATAGACTGTAAAAAAATGGGAAATAAGTAATGTGCTTTTAATCAATCTCCTTAGTGTGCATGGATAAATCACCATGGTAGACAAAGTTGCTGGGCCATCGGAGCAGCATCTTGGCTTGGCTTTAAATCTTAAAAAAATATATACATGATTCGACGATTAGTCGTCTACAGACAAGAATGGTCGAATCAGATTCAACCATGCAAATTCTAAATCGGTGACACCCTTAAATCCTGTAAATATTTAAATCATATGAAATAACTACTTCTGTTCTTCAAAAGGGTATGTACAGTTTAGATGTGTGATGTAAAATTAGCACACCACAAACGTTTTAGCACTTCAACTTCATATTCTGGTAAAGAATAGAATTTTGGAACTTTTTGGCTCAGGCTGGAAAAGGTTAAGCAAGTCAAAGTCGAGTCAAGTCTTACAGGTCAAGTACAAGTCAAGTCTCAAGACATTCACTCATTAACATGCTCTAATTATAATGACATTTTTCAATTTGAACATTTCAAGGACAGAGCAGAGAAAGTGTTTGTTTTGCAGCATATATTATGTAGCCTATAGTCAGTGGGATACATTAGTCTAATTAGTCATGTAGCATGATTCTGCAACAACTGTCGTACAACTCTGGAAGTTGTGTGTCAGCCTGAGGTGGGGCTGGGTGATATGTCCTAAAAAAAACAAATAAAATGTTTTCTAAGTTATGGACGATTTCGATTTCAATCTCGATTTTCATGTTTATTTTATAAAAATAACAAAAAAAAACGTAGTGTTTTAAATAAGTATTTTCTTTATTTATGAAATGAAAAATTAGATTGTGCATTCTTAACTTGCATAGGGCACTGAAACTGTGACAGTAGTGGTACGCTATCAATCATGGATTTCTAATCAAAATGTTAGCATTGCAGCTAAATAGGAAAATGTAATTACTCAAAAATGTTGGAAATACGATGTAACGATTTTTACGATGTAAAAACTATCTGGAAGAGTTGGGACATTTTTGCGAGGAAATAATAATAATAATAATAATAATAATAATAATTCATTTAATTCATATAGTGCTTTTCAGACACTAGTTATCTAGTTAAAAAGTTTTTATCTACTTAAAAAAATGAACTATTCCTTTAATTGTTGTTACGTGACCCTCCCTCCCTGCTCTCAATCGCTAGTGCAGCAATAGTTTGGTACCTAATTTGAGACCTAATGGAACTAGTCTAACGTGTTTAACTTTATGCATCCTATGTGGTGCAATTGTAGTCCCTAGATTATGCATCATGGATGAGACTTGCGTTGCACACTAGATCCAATGCTAGCTTGTAACTTTGTGTGCAGCGCTGAAAGCACAGCACTGCTCCCCAAAAATGTAGCTTATTGGTTACACAGCACCCCCTCTATGCAGGACGAATCCTGCCAAAATAGAAGATAAATATATGAATGAATTAACAAATAATGTATATATATATATATATATATATATATATATATATATATATATATATATATATACATGCTCAAAAAAATTGAAGGAACACTTTGAAACCACATCAGATCTCAATGGGGGAAAAAAATCATGCTGGATATCTATACTGATATGGACTGGGTAATGAGTGAGGAACGAAAGGATGCCACATCGTTTGATGGAAATGAAAATGATCAACCTACAGAGGGCTGAATTCAAAGACACCCCGAAAATCAAAGTGAAAAAATTATGCGGCAGGCTAGTCCATTTGGCTGAAATTCCATTGCAGCAACTCAAAATGGTACTCAGTACTGTGTATTGCCCCCACGTGCTTGTATGCATGCCCGACAATGCCGGGACATGTTCCTAATGAGACGACGGATGGTGTCCTGGGGTATCTCCTCCCAGATCTGGAACAGGGCATCACTGAGCTCCTAGACAGTCTGAGGTGCAACCTGGCGGCGTCGGATGGACCGAAACATGTCCCAGAGGTGTTCTATTGGATTTAGGTCAGGCGAGCATGGGGGCCAGTCAATGGTATCAATTCCTTCATCCTCCAGGAACTGCCTGCATACTTTCGCCACATGAGGCCGGGCATTGTCGTGCACCAGGAGGAACCCAGGGCCCACTGCACCAGCGTAGGGGCTGACAATGGGTCCAAGGATTTCATCCCGATACCTAATGGCAGTCAGGGTGCCGTTGTCTAGCCTGTAGAGGTCTGTGCGTCCCTCCATGGATATGCCTCCCCAGACCATCACGGACCCACCACCAAACCGGTCATGCTGAACGATGTTACAGGCAGCGTAACGTTCTCCACAGCTTCTCCAGACTCTTTCCCGTCTGTCACATGCTCAGAGTGAACCTGCCCTCATCTGTGAAAAGCACAGGGTGCCAGTGGCGGACCTGCCAGATCTAGTGTTCTATGGCAAATGCCAATCAAGCTCCACGGTGCCGGGCAGTGAGCACAGGGCCCACTACAGGACGTCGGGCCCTCAGGCCACCCTCATGAAGTCTGTTTCTGATTGTTTGGTCAGAGACATTCACACCAGTGGCCTGCAGGCGGTAATTTTGTAGGGCTCATCAAGGAGCAGATACCGGTCCTGCTGATGGGTTAAGGACCTTCTACGGCCCTGTCCAGCTCTCCTAGAGTAACTGCCGGTCTCCTGGAATTTCCTCCATACTCTTGAGACTGTGCTGGGAGACACAGCAAACCTTCTGGCAATGGCACGTATTGATGTGCCATCCTGGAGGAGTTGGACTGCCTGTGCAGCCTCTGTGGGGTCCAGGTATCGCCTCATGCTACCAGTAGTGACACTGACTCTAGCCAAATGCAAAACTAGTGAAAAACAGTCAGAAAAGATGAGGAGGGAAACATTTTCAGTGGCCTCTACCTGGAAAACCATTCCTGTTTTGGGGGTCATCTCATTGTTGCCCCTCTAGTGCACCTGTTGTCAATTTCATTAACACCAAAGCAGCTGAAACTGATTAACAACCCCCTCTGCTTCTTAACTGACCAGATCAATAGCCCAGAAGATTAATTGACTGCATGCATAGGTCTACGTACCCCCCTCCCCTGTGAGCAGCAGGCGAGTATTCTCTTTACCAAAGCAATGAGTTGCGTTGGCGTTCATAGAATTAACTCGACGTTACAAGAGCAGTTGTGCCCCACACCTTTTTTAAATCGCGATTTTCTCGATTTAGACTTTTTACGCATCATGCTAACTCCAAATTTGAATTAATCGTAAAATCACCCAGCCCTAACTCCTTCCTGTATTTATTCATTCCCCGATTACCGTGTCCTTACATGATAATTAGGGGGGCCGTCAATCAAACCTTCCTTTACTCTCATAGGTTTATCCGTATCAGCAATCGACTGTGCCTGCCTGACGTGTTTATAACTTCCGGCTATCCGCCATCTTGGTTGTGTGCCGCATCAACTAACGTTAGTTATTCTCAGGTTTTGCTTGATTTCTATTACGTTTTTTTTGTAAACAATTGTAATTTGTTAGTAGTATTGTTGTCTGTTTGTAGTTTTCTTCAAGTTTAGACTTTTCAATTATAGTGTGTTTTAATTCCAGGGATGTTTTGGTATCTAATATAGCTATGCTATAAACTCAGGTTCACCAAAGACTCTAAAGTCACCCTGGCTGTGCTGCATTGCTGTCGTCCGCATGATGGTACTGGACTAGGCAGGGTCCAAAATTAACACCCGCCAAGCCCCACAGGCTGGTAGATTTTACGTTTGGAGAGTAAATCCCGGAAGACTATCCGCCACTCTGGCGGGTAAACATTTGTACCAAAATGGTCATGTATGAAGAAACTATGCAGAGTCTCTACTCTCTGTTTCTGTCTTCTGCTGTCCGTCAGAGTTTGACACATACAAACGCTGTTGTGTCATGGGACGTCATCAGCTACTCTGCCCACTGCGTCCCTCCGTTCCATTACAATTCCAAATTCCACTTGTATAACGTAACATTACTGACATTAGGGTTCAGGGATTCCAGCGAACTTGTTTAACGTTACCACTTTGCCGACGATTACAACATAAGCTGAACTTGAAAGTCAACGTTAGCCCCTGATGGTTTCACTTTGGAAACTTTCTTTAATATTAGAAAGGCTAAAACTGCAATAACCACGACATAAGCTAATGAAACAATTTATTTGGGAATTTGTTATGGAACATAAGACTAATTCACTAGTCAACCGTGAACTAGACGCTCAGCTAAAATGGATGGAGGCTAGTTAAAGTTAAACAAAGCCTGTAGTAGGCTAAAGCCTGATTTATGCTTCTGCGTTCGTGGATCTGCGAACATTTCCGTGCCTCGTTCACTGATGTTCGCACAGTCATTTGCCTACATGCTTCTGCAGTTTCGCTAGGGGGCAGGGTCACATTTACTAATCCAGAGTGTACATAAAAGACAGTAGAAGAAACAGATGGTAACTTTATTATTTTTGCAGAGAGGTCGTACAAATGTCAGTATTTGTGAACGTCGTTCGCGATTCGCTCTGCTCCATTGTTTGTTTAATGGCGATCTCTGTGTTTTCCAACCGAAATATTACCGGATGTCTTCTTGCTTGCTCTTTCCATCCCTGCTCAACCAATCAGCGATTGTTTGACGCACAAGAGAAATGTTACGGGCGGTTAGCTCAAACTCGCGCTACATCCGCTTAATTTATTTGTTAACTTTTATAATTTTAATTATAACAAAATAGTTATTTGGGACTGCGGGTAAATAAAACAGGGATTCCCCCTCAAATGAAATACAAGAAGCTAAAATCCTCTGATTTACCAATCATCTTCAAAAGGCTTCAAACAACTACAGAACTATCGCTACTTTGATGACGATTTTCTCTTGAGAGTTTAGCTTGTTGTTGACTAGATGTCTTTATTGATCTGTTCATTTTTTACCAATGTTTTTTATTTATAGTAGGTAATGTTGACTGTTCTTTGTTTCACAAATCTATACAAGGGATTGCAGTTCAATGTTTAGTTTTTCTCGATTTATACAAATGCATGGAGTTTATTTGTATTGTATCTTTCACAAATCTATGCACAAGTATGGTGTTTCCATCATTTATTTCCACAAAAGTATGTAGTTTTTTGTGTAACAATGTTAGGCTAGTGTTCTGTTGTGCTAGTAGGTGGCAGTACTGCACATACTGTAAACATGTAAAGAAGTCAGGACTATTTGCCACATCTTCAGTAAAGTTAATTATACTCTCTATTTGTTGCAACTGAATGCATGCTTCTCTACTCTATATACACCTGTGAGAGGTCATCAGTTCAAATAATACAAGTTAAATTAAACTGTATATTAAATAGAATTGTTTTACTACAAATATGTTTCTGATATAACGAGGGCTACTCTGATTATTGGACTTTACAGTGTTGTGTTAAGCACAGGAGGAGGCCAACTATATCTACTGATGTGTATAATTTGTGTAAAACAATACAATATGTTTTATTAGAGGTTTATTGATGCACAGCATGGATATAAGCATTTAGAATGTTGGCGGACATATTGGCTTGGCACTCTTGGGGCAGGGACCAGGGTGTTCCGGAACTTGCCGGCACTGAATAAGTTAAGAGTATGCATGCTACAAATTTGGAATGAGCTGCAAGTTTTGGATGGGTTAAATGAGGTAGGACAATTTTGAGAGTATAATGGGTACTTATGCAAAAGAAAAGAACAAACAATAACTTCATTTCACTTTTAATTTACTCTCATTGCATACTGACTGATTTCTTGCACTAAATTGATAGTTACCGTCTTAGATTATGCATATTCACGGGTGTAGCCTAGCCCATAAAGATGGTCAGGAAATTACAGGCAGCTAGCTAGCTACTTAAATGTGGATGAACTGACAACCAACTTTTCAGGATGCATACCTAGATGACGGACAAAGTTGGATGGGGTTTTGACAGCATCTGAAGTATTAATATAGCATATTTTGCACACAACAGTTCTTCTGTTGTTGGATGTTTGTTGGATGTCCCCAACTCTGGTAGCAATGTTAAAACGGCTAATTGGGCACATCCTTAACAAACTTGCAAGAATACTGTAAAATAAAATGTGCCACAACCTTTGCCTGCATTGATCTTAAAACGAATGTTTGGAAATGTTTTAATCCAGATGAAATGACGCAGGGAATGTACGACCATTTTGCATACATACAGGGTAACCTGATTGTGCGGCCAAAACGATGTCTGACTGTGAGAGATCATTTTGATACATTAACATTGCCTTGGTGTTTCAAACAAAAACAGGTCAAAGTGAAAGAAGCACACCACCTACCTTGTGAATTTAAGCCAAAAATATCGATTTAACGTTACGTAAATTGTAAATTTGTAATTTTTTTTTTATTTTTTATTTATTAACATTTTCCATCAAGTCCTTAAGTGCAAGTAAAGTCTGAGTCTCGAGTCAATTCAGCCAAGTCCAAGTCCCCAACTCTGGTAGCAATGTTAAAACGGCTAATTGGGCACATCCTTAAAAAACTTGCAAGAATACTGTAAAATAAAATTTGCCACGTATTGCTTTCAAATTAACTAACATGAACTACATCTAACCAAAAATTTGTTTCGATCATTTAAATAAAGTAGGAGTTGACTAATAAATTAAAAAGTAAATGAAGTGCATGCTTATATCTTCAGAGCGAATGAATTACCCCACCTCCCCTCGCCAAACATTGTCACATCACTGTTTCACTAGATCAACATCGCCATCTGCATTTGAACACATCACCCAACCCTACTCCAAAGAGTATTGCAATCTGAATCGATAAGCAGGATCGGAATTGGAATTGCTAAAAATGGAACGATGCTCAACCCTTAATGTTGGTACTAACACTGTTGGTGCAATGGATATGGTGCAAATAATACCATTTCAATTGTTACATCTGCAAAATTCAGTCCTCACTTTCCTCTGCCTTTCCTCTCCGCCATGACTTTGTAGAAGAAAAATGCAGGATTGCTTGAGTTTTAATAAAGCTTGTTTGTAAAATAAAACAACCAGTATAACCCTGTTATTTCTTTCCCCTCAGCTGTTCAACTTCACTCACCAGGTCTCTTGTATTGTACCTTAAGGCTGGTAAGTTCCGTTATATTCATTTAATTAGTTTCAACTTTGTAAAGGATTATTAGTTTTACTAAGCCCAATGAATGCCTTGATTTGTCTTAACAGGGTGCTGTGCCGCTAAGTCGACGGACATTTGCTGCGGAGGCTAAGAAAACTTATGCTAGAGACAAGCCCCATGTGAACATTGGTACTATTGGTCATGTTGATCATGGAAAAACTACATTGACTGCTGCCATCACTAAAGGTAAATGTATTTACTTGGTGACTATTTTAATAGTACTTATTATTAAGGGTCTATGTATTGTAACTGCATAGAACCCTATTGAGTTTATGGTCTCAATCGCTAGTTTCAAGTCTGGCTTCAAGTGGCTGCGGTGCAACGCATGTGCTCCATATTTACACTATATGAACAAAAGTATTGGGCCACTCCTCTTAATCATTGAATTCAGGTGTTTCATTCAGTCCCATTGCCATAGGTGTATACAATCAAGCACCTAGCTATGCAGTCTGCCTTTACAAACATTTGTGAAAGAATGGGTCGTACTAAAGAGCTCACTGAATTCAAACGTGGTACTGTAATAGGATGCCACCGTTGCAACAAGTCAGTTCGTGAAATTTCTTCTCTCCTAGATATTCCACGATGAACTGTAAGTGGTATTATTGCAAAGTGGAAACGTTTAGGAACCTCAGCCACGAAGTGGCAGACCACGTAAAGATACATAGCGGGGTCGCCGAGTGCTGAGCCGAGTGCGTAAAAGTTGCCAAAGCTCTGCTGACTCAAGAACTGCAATGTTCCAAACCAGGTCTGGCGTTAATATCAGCACCAAAACTGTGCGCCAGGAGCTTCATGGCATGGGTTTCCATGGCCGAGCAGCTGCATGCAAGACTTACATCACCAAGCACAATGCCAAGCGTCGGATGGAGTGGTGTAAAGCACGCCGCCACTGGACTCTGGAACAGTGGAAACGTGTTCTGTGGCGTGACGAATCACGCTTCTCTATCTGGCGGTCTGATGGACGAGTCTGGGTTTGCCAAATGCCAGGAGAACGTTACCTGCCTGACTGCATTATGCCAACTGTAAAGTTTGGTGGAGGAGGGATAATGCTATGGGGTTGTTTTTCTGGGGTTGGCCTAGGCCCCTTAGTTCCAGCATAACTGTGCACCAGTGCACAAAGCAAGGTTCATAAAGGCATGGTTGGATGAGTTTGGTGTGGAAGAACTTGACTGGCCCACACAAAGCCCTGACCTCGACCCAACTGAACACCTTTGGGATGAACTAGAACGGAGATTGCGACCCAGGCCCTCTCGTTCCCACAGACACGCTCCAAAGACTTGTAGAAAAGCCTTCCCAGAAGAGTGGAAGCTGTTATAGCTGCAAAGGGGGGGGGGACTTCATATTAATGCCTATGAATTTGGAATGGGATGTCATAAAAGCTCCTGTAAGTGTAATGTGTAGGCGGCCCAATACTTTTGTCCATATAGTTTATAAGCATGCACTTCAATTACCATTTCATATTTTAGGTACCTCATAGTTTATTTAAACGAGAACAGATTGCTTTTGTATTTAATTCTTGTTTGTTAATTTAAAAGCAACACTCGTTTTTTGTTTTGAAAGGATTTCGAAATGACTTTAAACAAAGGTTGTGCCACATTTTATTGACCAGCGTTCTTGCAAGTTTGTTAGGGATGTGCGCGACTAGTCAATAAAACGTAGATATGCAAGACGGGCTTCCGTTACTGATGTCAACAAAAGCAGGATTTAAAAGAATATTATGAGGGAAATAACATCGTCATGTTCGCGCCGCGCGCACAAGATAAAGTAAAATCAGCTCAGTTTGTCACTAATTTGTTTGTCTTTAGAAAATGGGAATAAGGTTGTATATAGGCGGTGTCAGAATAAACTCGCATATAACCACTCTACCGGAGTAATACATAACCATATTCAGCACAGGCAAGTTAAACTGCAAGTAGCCTAGAGCAGGCTGCCGATGCTACACGGAAAACACATGCGACATCGTTTACAGCCCCAAGTGATTAAAGAATGTGATTACGGTTTTTAAATGGCTTTTACAATATTCCTAATATTATAGTGCTAAATAGTGCAAGATTTGGCATGTTTTATGAGTGTTTTCTTACTAAAGTCTACTCGTTCACAGACTTTACATTTCCGTTTGAACGTCAGGAAAATTAGTCGTTAGGAACCTCCCTTGGCGCACTGTACATTTATTTGCAACAGCAACAATTATGTTTTTAGTGTCACATTAGTTAGAAAATTCTCTAGTCTAGCTCAGCCGGGGGAATTTTGCTAAAAGCTAGCTTAAAATACCTATATTATCTAAGGGAAATTATAACTGTGTTTATATGTCTTGAACGGTTCAACCATTATGATACAAAATGTAAATGGCACGATGTGGTGCCACATCGTGTTGTCATCAAAACATCACGGTGTCAGGATGTCATTGATAATCGGCCCAACCCTGTTACCAAAATGCATATACAGTGGGGCCAAAAAGTATTTAGTCAGCCACTGATTGTGCAAGTTCTCCTACTTAGAAAGATGAGTGAGGTCTGTACTTTTCATCATTGGTACACTTCAACTATGAGAGACAAAAATTAGAAAAGAAATCCAGGAAATCGCATTGTAGGATTTTTAAAGAATTTATTTGTAAATGATGGTGGAAAATAAGTATTTGGTCAATAACAAAAGTTCAACTCAATACTTTGTAACATAACCTTTGTTGGCAATGACAGAGGTCAAATGTTTCCTGTAAGTCTTCACCAGGTTTGCACACACTGTAGCTAGTATTTTGGCCCATTCCTCCATGCAGATCTCCTCTAGAGCAGTCATGTTTTGGGGCTGTCGCTGGGCAACACGGACTTTCAACTCCCTCCACAAATCTTCTATGGGGTTGAGGTCTGGAGACTGGCTAGGCCACTCCAGGACCTTGAAATGGTTCTTACGGAGCCACTCCTTCGTTGCCCGAGTGGTGTGTTTGGGATCATTGTCATGCTGGAAGACCCAGCCACGTTCCATCTTCAATGCTCTCACTGATGGAAGGAGGTTTTGGCTTAAAATCTCACGATACATGGCCCCGTTCATTCTTCCCTTAACACGGATCAGTCGTCCTGTCCCCTTTGCAGTAAAACGGCCCCAAAGCATGATGTTTCCACCCCCATGCTTCACAGTAGGTATGGTGTTCTTGGGATGCAACTCAGCATTCTTCTTCCTCCAAACACGACGAGTTGAGTTTTTACCAAAAAGTTCTATTTTGGTTTCATCTGACCACATGATATTCTCCCAATCCTCTTCTGGATCATCCATATGCTCTCTGGCAAACTTCAGACGGGCCTGGACATGTACTGGCTTAAGCAGGGGGACACGCCTGGCACTGCAGGATTTGAGTCCCTCTCGGCGTAGTGTTACTGATGGTAGCCTTTGTTACTTTGGTCCCAGCTCTCTGCAGGTCATTCATCAGGTCCCTCCGTGTAGTTCTGGGATTTTTGCTCACCGTTCTCATGATCATTTTGACCCCACGGGATGAGATCTTGCGTGGGGCCCCAGATCGAGGGAGATTATCAATGGTCTTGTATGTCCTCCATTTTCTTACAATTGCTCCCACAGTTGATCTATTCACACCAACCTACTTGCCTATTGCAGATTCACTCTTCCCAGCCTGGTGCAGGTCTACAATTTTCTTCCTGGTGTCCTTCGACAGCTCTTTGGTCTTGGCCATGGTTGAGTTTGGAGTCTGACTGTTTGAGGCTGTGGACAGGTGTCTTTTATACAGATGACGAGGTCAAACAGGTTCCACTCATACAGGTAACGAGTGGAGGACAGAAGAGCTTCTTAAAGAAGAAGTTACAGGTCTGTGAGAGCCAGAAATCTTGCTTGTTTGTGGGTGACCAAATACTTATTTTCCACCATCATTTACAAATAAATTCTTAAAAAATCCTACAATGTGATTTCCTGGATTTTTTTTCTCATTTTTGTCTCTCATAGTTGAAGTGTACCTATGATGAAAATTACAGACCTCTCTCCTCTTTTTAAGTAGGAGAACTTGCACAATCAGTGGCTGACTAAATACGTTTTGGCCCCACTGTATGCCGATGTGCGACATAAACAGTTGCACTTTTGAGCCCTGTATCTGGGCGGGTCTTAATCTACCTGGGCGGCGCCCAAGTCAAGCCTGTGCATGAGGGAAACAGCAATTAAACATTTAGATTGGCACTTTATTAATAATTTATTTGGCAAATGTTTATTGTATGCATTTTAATTTGCTATGTCATCGTGTACATTTTAGCTTCAGTGTTTACTACCAAACTTGTTATCCCTTTTGGAATTTCTGTGCACCACAGTTAATTTGCTATGAGACCAGATCACAGCAAGCGTTAAAATACATAACTTTTCCAGCGAGGGATAAAAGGCAATAAGTTTACACTTCAAATCTATTAGACCTAGCAACATATTATGCAAGCCAAGCCTCTATATAACATGTTGAATCAAACATGTTTACTTTAAAATGAGCAACTGGAAGCTTCCACTGATTATGTTTGATCATGTTGCATATGCCTTGTGTTTAATAGTTGTTGCTGGCCAACGTTACAGTCAATATGATGTTACTATTCCTAACTAGGGTTCTTCTGCTTGAAGCAATGAAAGTAAATTGCTTAGTGCTTTACAGTGTACAACTTAGATCAGGGGGGTCAACAACCTTAGGCACGCGTGCCACCATTGGCACCTGTCAGCATAATCATTGGCACACGGCACAAAGCTCGCAGGATAGGCTATATCTATCTATATATATTTTTTGAAGAAATGTTCCAAGTACCCTCTCTGCTGCATCCCAAATCATCTGTTCAACAGCTGTTGCACAGCCTTTTTTTCGTTTGCTTGACTGTACGTGTACGGCAGTTCAGCTTGGTCGGTGAAAGTAGCGGAGCATTGACAGGATATTTTAACTGGACAATGTGATCGTGACGTCATCCATTGGTTTGTGGACCACCGTTTTGAAGCTTCGAGTTTGCCATTTAGAAAATTGCCATCTTGGTTTCATAGGCCATCGCCATATTTTTCGTTAACCTGAAGTGACGACATTGACCATACTTGGATGAGAGGGTGAGGCTGGGGAGGAGCTAGGAGTAGCAAGGGGTGGATCTATGTGAGAGCCCGTTGCTACGTCTCTATCCCGATTGAGGGTAAATTTCAAGGTAGCCACGCTCTAAAGCCTACCCTGCTTTATCATCTATTTGACTAAATGGGACCATCATTTACAAAATGAAGATCATGCTGTATTGAAAAAGACTTGAAACTAGCGATTGAGACCATAAACTCGTATGGAAAATCTTTACTGATGTAATTGAGAAGTAGGGTAATTTTCTCATAGACTTCCATACAATTGTAGTTGCTTCTGAAACCAGTGGAGCCGCCCCCTGCTGATTATTAGAAAGAATGCAGGTTTAAGGCACTTCCGCAAGGGCTTCACTTCTCAGAGCCGGAACTACACCCTCGTAGCGGAGCGAGCTTTCTGCTGCGGTCTGAAATTAAACTGCTTGAGTTTACTGTTACTGTTTGAGTTGAGTTTTAGTTATCTTAGTTTACATACACAGCTTATTGCTCAATTAACAATTTAACTCAACATTTTGTGCCTGCTGATCTGTTTGACTGACATTTTTTTAGATCACTAAGATAGCATTGACTTGGAATAAAGTTGGTTCAATGTAAAAACTTTCGCCATGGTGCTATAGCTTAGCATAGCTACTTTTCTCTGGGGGTAGCTTCAGTATAGTGAAGCTTAATTTAATGTAGAGTAACTGGTAGCTTAGCTCACTTCTCTTTCCAGGTAGCTTGCCCAGCCAGCACTGCTATAGCCTATGGATAGAATGAAATTGCAGGTCTTTTGGATATGTTTTGTTTAAACCTAGCCTAATGTCAATGCTAAACTTAATGTTGTTATGGCACACTAATTAGTAAAAACATTTCAAACTGGCACTTCATGTCAAAAAGGTTGCCAACCCCTGACTTAGATGGATATAATTTGTTTTCTCTGTGCCACCACTTGCATCTGCTCCTTAATGGATATAAAAACTGTTATATTTACTGACATACTTCAAGTGTAAACAGGATCACTCCCAACGGAAATTACTACATTTGAGATTTAGAGTTAATAATTCCTATTTGAACCCATTTATTGTAAGTTCTCCTAATTGTTGTAATTATTCTTTCCCATTTTTTACGTGTTGAATCGGCTGCTGTTCTTCTGCATGATGACTTGTGTTCAGGTATGTGAAGTCACAAGTGAATGTCAGATTCTTATGCTCGCATATCATAGTGTGAAAACACACAGAATGGTTTTATTTAATAAAATGCGCTTGTTAGTTTGAATAGTGAGGCAAAATCTGTGGTTTGTGTAGCCAAGGCAGGACATTGCAAGGTACGATACCCAGCATTTATAGCCATTCAATTGCGCATTTTACATTTTCTACCGCTTTTAACATTGAGAAAGCTTGGCTAACAGAATACGTCAACCAATACCTTCCAACTATAAAATGTCCTGACCTATAGCATTGTCCTTTCATATTGCTGTCTTGTTGTCAAACTTGTCCGTCAAGACTCCAACAGTACGTGTCACAAAGTGCCATAGCATAGACCATAGGTTATGGCTGCAAACGCAACTATTTTTATTATTTGGGATCTATGCAGTATAAGTTCATAGAACCCTATTGTATTTGCTCTCGGTCAAGTGTAAATTCCCGTGAGGTGGATTGTCACATAAATATGTAACTTTGCATGAGCATATGCAGCCATATGCGACACCCTGCCATACAAGGGCTATACCAATTGGCCCAAAGGGGGGCGCTATACAAGGCAACCGAAGTTAAAAGGCTAATCCCCACAGCCTTGTCATCAAATTTGGCGCAAAGGTGCATGTCATCATGAAGAACAAATTTGCCTCTGGAAGCCATAAAGTCCGCCATGATGAATTTTTTGCCATTTTGGATTTAGTGAAAAACAGTCAAACAAATTCTCCTTGTAGACCAATTCACCGATCCTCACGTAATATAGAAATTTGTACACAGCATCTTTGTTAATAGAGAATTCATAGTGTGAAAGCTACATGAAGCTAAAAACGAATAAGATCATTCATAACACTACAAAGGGTCAGCTTGTTATGCCATAGACCTAAAGGGGGTGCTAAAAAAAAAAAAAATGTGTATCTCATGAGCCGTTTATTTTAACGTCAGGAAAGTTGAGACATGACTACATGGGTGAGTAAAGTTATCATCTGGAAAATGGTTCAAAAGCGAGCACTGTATCCCACACAAACAAGTTTTATGTTCAATGGCTTATGGCAGCCATCTTGTTTGAGACAAATTTTTCTTTTATAACTTTAAAAGCTCTATATCTACAGATGCTGCTTACAAATTTGCATGAAGATTGCAGTAAGGGTGAGGGGTTGTGGCTAGCAGGTCTGGCTGCTGTGCCAGGTCGTCCACCTGCCATGCCAAGTCGTCCACCGTGTGCCACAGCTGCTGATGTGGCAGCTGCCACAACAGCTGCCATGACAGAAAGTCCGTCTGGCCTTTCGGGCAGTGGCCGAGCGATCTGATCTGGCAGTTAACGTTTGAGAATTGTCTGTTGTGTTTAGTACTATCTGCGGCCGTATATACGATATCAATTGTTAATGAAAGCAATATTTTAGCTCTAACGTTAGCGATGCATTAACTGGCTGCAAAGGAGTGCAAAATGTAGTTAAATAAAATGTTTTGAACACTTCCGGGTTTCCGAGTCCCTAACAATGTTTCCTTACCTAAGGAAAACGTTAAGGCATTTACTGCTTTAAAACATATTTTACAGCGGTAAAATTCTACAGTTTCCATGGAGACCATTAATTTGCTTGTTAGCGTTAAAGTTAGACCTGTAATGTCATGAAAGTGCAATAAATCTCAGTAGCCAACAGTCGTTCATAATAAAGATGACATTCTACTAGCGAATTATTTATGTATTGTTGAATTCATTACACATTAAAGCATTTAAGCTATAGATATAAACTGGACTGTAATGGTAACTTTTGGAAACAATATTGCCTAGCTAGCTAACATTCCACACTTAATGGCGTAACACGAATGATTTATTAACAGAATTTATTCCATACAAAATAAAATTCTCCAGGTGGGGGTCCACCTCCAAAACCTCTTTCAAATGAGGCAGTGATGGTAACGGACATCATTCAATGACCACCGCTCTCCGTCAGTGGCTTAATTCCGACCGCGATTGGTGACTACCGTGGTATGAATTACTTACGGAGGGGAGGGCGGTGGTCATTTGGAAAATGAATAGACTTCAGTTTAAGCCAAATTAATGGTTAAGACAGAGTCAGAGGTACCTTCAGTTTTTTCCCTTACTTTGTTTGCTAAGGTCTTTTGTGCAACGGTTCAAAATGGGATTCCTTAAGTAGGCCTATAAGATCAAGATAAGGACAAACCTTAAATACTTAAGGGAACATTTTAAGGAAACCTTAAGGAGAGTATTTAAGGGTGTTTTGTTCAACCGGCCCCTGTTTTTTTTTTTGTATATGTTTGTTGCTATGGTTGCTCCACGATATGGCTGCATTGACTAGAGATCTGTGTCAACTCAGCAATCTTATTTACTTATTATTATATTATAATTATTTAAGTCCCTTCTTTCAACTTTGTGATACCGACTGGTATCCTAAACAACCAAAAATGGCAAGAATGTGGTGCTCATGAACTAATTAGAGATGAAATTATCAGTGACTGGGAGGACTCTATGCCCGAAGCCATACTTGATTATAATGCCATCACAAAAGTACATCTGTAGTGCATTCACTATCAAATTCTGTGTATCGTTTGTTATGTAGACAGGCATGCCCATGCACACACTTTGTTGATGTTTTCAGTTTCCATTTGCTGTCAATAATCTACATTTGTAAATCTTTTTTTTCCAGAAATGTATTTCACTGCCAGTGACTACAGCAAGTTAAGTTTAGTTATCAGGTTTCTATTGTAGTTCATCACTTGCAGGGCTATTTGATTTACAGTTACTTCATTGAGTATATAAGATAAGGGGAAAATCAATTAAGAATATCAGTTCAAAATAGTAAACATCAATGAAAACACTTATGGAAATGTGTCCATCATAATAAGCATGATCTATGTCAAAGTCAAAGTAGCTTTATTGTCAATTACTTCACATGTCGAGACATACAAAGGAATCGAAAAGACGTTTCCCACACTCTTGCGGTAAACATATAAAGTGCACATTCAAAACACACAGATAAGACATATATACTAAAGCTAACAGATGGCCAATAAAATGATATATAAAAAATATGCAGAATTGTATAGTCTACAATGTATTGCTAGGGTTAGCATATGTTTTATGCATATGTTACTGTAAGTTTGGTTGTAGTATGTATAAGTTATGTATAAGTTAGGTTAGCAGCATAAGTTGATGTATAAGTTATGGTTGTGGTAGTGAAGAAACTACCAGTGCAAAACGGCAATATGCCGCAAAAACATCCAGTATGATGTATACAGGCAGACAGTGCAAGTAGGACAGTAAGGGCAGCCAATTTCCAGTCAGTTTGGTAAATGGCGAACATAATAAGTGATAAAAGTGATAAAAGTGCAGGACACAGTTTGTTGCCGAGTCCTGAGTGTTTTTTGTGTGTTTGTGTGTGTGTGTGGGGGGGGGGGGGGGGGGGGGGGGGGGGGAAGATGGGGATTTCAGCTTCCTGTCAGTCTGGAGGATCTGGCTGGGGGGAGTGATGGGAGGGAATTCAGTTCCCTGACAGCTTGATGTATGAAGCCGTTTCTGAGTCTGGCAGTGTGGCAACGGAGGCTTCTGTATCTTCTTCCAGAGGGCAGGAGGCTGAACAGACTGTGTGCTGGGTGGCTGGTGTCGTTCGCAATTGAGGTAGCTTTTCGGGTGAGGCGGGTGATGTATGTGTCTTGCAGGGAGGGGAGTGGGGCAGACCGATTCTGTGGGGCACCAATGATGCTTCCAGCTGTGTTCACAATGCGTTGCAGCGCTTTCCTGCTGTGTATAGTGCAGCTACCTCCCCACACAGTGATGCAGCTGGACAGGATGCTTTCAATGGTGCCCCGGTAGAAAGTGTTCAGAATCGGTCTGGTGACTTTCGCTCTATTGAGCTTACGGAGGAAGTAGAGGTGCCGCTGGGCTTTCTTCGCCAGTGCTGCAGAGTTGGTGGCCCAGGAGAGGTCCTCACTGATGTGCACCCCCAGGAATTTGGTGCTGCTCACTCGCTCCACAGCAGCACCATCGATGGTCAGTGGCGGGTGTTCAGTGTGGCTTTTCCTGAAGTCAACCACAATCTCCTTTGTTTTAGTGACATTCAGCAGGAGATTGTTGTCTCTGCACCACGTGGTCAGAAGGTTGACCTCCTTCCTGGAGTGGGTCTCGTCGTTCTTGGTGATGAGACCCACCAGAGTTGTGTCGTCTGCAAACTTCACCATGTGATTGGTGCTGTAGGTTGGTGTGCAGTCGTGAGTCAGCAGGGTGAAGAGCAGGGGACTGAGCACACAACCTTGTGGGGCCCCAGTGCTAAGTTTGATGAGGCTCGAGTTGTTGTTGCCGACTCGTACAGCTTGTGATCTGTCACTGAGGAAGTCCAGTACCCAGTTGCAAAGGGAGGTGTTGAGCCCCAGCTGGTCTAGTTTACAGATAAGTTGTTGTGGGATTATGGTATTGAAAGCTGAACTAAAGTCAATGAAAAGCATTCTCACGTATGAGTCTGCTTTTTCCAGGTGGGTGAGGGCTGGGTGGAGAGCAGAGCAGATTGCATCCTCTGTGGAACGTTTTGCTCTGTATGCAAACTGAAAGGGGTCCAGGGTGGGGGGGAGGATGGACTTGATGTGGGACATGACTAGCCTTTCAAAGCACTTCATAATAATGGGGGTCAGTGCCACAGGGCGATAGTCATTGAAGCAGGATGGAGCCGGTTTCTTAGGTACAGGTATGATGGTGGAGGACTTAAAGTGTGATGGAACAGCAGCTTGACTCAGAGAAGTGTTGAAGATATCCGTGAAGATATCCGTAAGCTCCTCTGCGCAGTCCCTCAGTACACGTCCTGGGATGTTGTCTGGGCCTGTTGCTTTGCGGGGGTTGATGGTGGAGAGTGCCCTCTTCATGCTTTCAGCACAGGCACAGAGCCTGGTCATGGGGGGGGGGGGGGGGGGGATTTTCTGTGGGCTTGTGTTGTTTGTTGCTTCAAATCGTGCAAAGAAGCTGTTGAGGTCATTGAGCAGAGAGTTGTTGTCGTCGCAGGTCTGTGATGCAGGCTTGTTATCCGTTATGGCCTGGATGCCCTGCCACAGGCTGCGCGTGTCTCTGCTGTCATTAAAGTGGCTGATAATCTTTTTTGAGTAGTCCTGTTTTGCTTTTCTGATACCACGGGACAGGCTGGCTCTTGCTGTTCTCAGGCCAATTCTATCCCCGGCTCTGAAGGCTTTGTCTCTGGCCCTCAGCAGCCGATGGACAGCCCCTGTTAGCCATGGCTTCTTGTTAGCCCAAGTGATGATGTTCTTTGTGTGGGTCACATCATCTGTGCATTTCCAGATGTAGGAGAGAACAGTGTCTGTAAGCTCTTCATTATCTGTGTGATTGTTGTGTGTAGCTGCTTGCTTGAACATGTCCCAGTCTGTTGTCGCAAGACAGTCCTTGAGAGCAGACCTTGATCCTTCCGGCCACACTCGAATCTCTTTCAGAACTGTTTTTTCCACTTTCACTCTGGGCCTATATGCTGGCATTAGCATAACAGTGATGTGGTCGGAAAGTCCGATGTGGGGGAGGGGGGAGGCCTTGTATGCTCCTTTGTGTGATGTATAGACCAAGTCCAAGGTGTTTTTCTCCCTTGTTGGGAATTTGACATGTTGATGAAGTTTAGGTAGGACAGTCTTGAGATCAGCATGATTAAAATCTCCAGCGACGATGGTAAATCCGTCTGGGTGTGCTGTCTGTTGTTCGCTGATGGCCTGATACAGTTCACAAAGTGCCGCGTTCCTCTCACTGCTGCTGGAGGTTGGAGGGATATACACCGCGACTAGCAAAACCGCAGTAAATTCCCTCGGCAGATAGAAAGGACGGCACCTTATGACCATAAACTCCGCCAGTGGTGAACAATGTTTGCATACTACCACAGCGTCCTGGCACCACGCGTCACGTATGTAGACACAGACCCCACCGCCGCGCTGTTTACCTCCGTTAACACGGGCTCTGTCCGCTCGATAGCATGTTAGTTGCTCAAGTTGTACTGCGGAGTCGGGGATGTTGTCATTTAGCCATGTCTCAGTGAAAACAAGCACACAGCAGTTACTCACTGTCCGATTCGCTGACCTCAGCAGTCGTATGTGGTCCATTTTGTTGTCCAAGGATCTTACATTAGCTAGGAGTATGGATGGTATGGCTGGGCGAGTTGGGCTGGCCGCTAGCCTAGTTCGGATTCCTCCACTCTTGCCCCTCTTCTGCTTCCTTGCACACCGTTTCCGATGCCTCTTAACCGGGGCTGTGGTCGCAGTTGAGTCTGGCTGGCGAAGTATTCCTAGCTGCTCGACAGTTGTCTCTGTTGTAATGTCCAACACGTTGAAAAATTTGCTCTTGCCGATGTCCAGCAGAGCCTGTTGACTGTACTTATAATACATACGAGACGAACACGACGAACTTTCGGACAAACACTTATTAAAAAAACAAAACACGGCATTCTCGGGAGCTAGGGTGGCCGCTGCGTCTACACGCGCCGCCATGTCTGCACCCAAGTCTTAACGGATTTTTTTAAAAATTCACAAAAAACAACACTTCCATTGTTAAGTGCGGTTTAGTAGAGATCGATGGCAAAAAATACATGACAAGAAATTGCAAATTCATGTTGAAAGGGGAAAGGAAGGGGGGCACCATTTCTGTGGTCTTGTACTGCCATCTAGTGACCCCAGGAGAAGGTTTTAGGGTGAATGCGGTGGCACAGTCGGTATAGCTGTTGCCTCGCAAATTGGAAGGTTATGGGTTTGAGCCCCGGGGTTTGACAGTTGACTTCTTGAGTACAAACCAGCTTTGATAAAATGCATTTGACCTTTGAAATGCATTAACTTTCTGAAAAGGTTCACACCAGTGGGTATGTTATCTGGCAGGCTTAACCCTACTTGAAGATACCAACTTGCTGAAAATTAAATCCAGCTTACATTACATTTTGAAATAGTTTGACACATTTAGGAAAGGTTGACAAAACATGTTAATTCATATTTTAAATCACTATGGCTGAACCTCTATGGGGTACGGCGCATTTGTAGAGACACATTTACATAACCATATACTTTATACACCATATGGACAAAAGTATGTGGACACCTTACCATTACCCCTACATGAGCTTGTTGGACATCCCATTCTAAAGCCATGGGCATTAATATGGAGTTGCCCCCCCCCCCCCCCTTACACAAGATTTTGCATTGTGTCTGGAAATTTGTGCCCATTCAGCCAAAAGAGCATTTTTGAGGTCGGGCACTGATGTTAGACGAGAAGGCTTGGCTCACAATCGGCATTCCAATTCATCCCAAAAGTGTTCAATGGGGTTAAGGTAAGGGCTCTGTTTAGGCCACTTTAGTTCCTCCACACCAAACTCGTCAAACCATGTCTTTATGGACCTTGTTTTGTGTACAGGAGCACAGTCATGCTGGAACAGGAAAGGGCCTTACCCAAACTGTTGCTTCAAAGTTGGAATCATACAATTGTCTAAAATGTCTTTGTATGCTGTAGCATTGAGATTACCCTTCACGGGAACTAAGGGGCCTCGCCCCAAATCCTGAAAAACAGCCCCAGACCATTATCGCTTCTTCACCAAACTTTACAGTAGGCACTATGCACTCTGGTAGGTAGCGTTCTCCTGGCATCCGCCAAACCCAGATTCGTCCATCAGACTGCCAGATAGTAAAGCGTGATTCATCACTCCAGAGAACGCGTTTCCACTGCTCCAGAGTCCAGCGGCAGTGAGCTTTAAACCACTCCAGCCGACGCTTGGCATTGCGCATAGTGATCTTAGGCTTGTGTGCAGCTGCTCGGCCATGGAAACCCATTCCACAAAGCCCCCGACACACAGTTCCTGTGTTGTTGTTGCTTCCAGAGGCAGTTTAGAACTCTGTAGTGAGAGATGATAGGCGATTTTTACGCGCTACATATTTCAGCACTCGGCGGCCCCGCTCTGTGAGTGTGCGTGGTCTACCGCTTCGTTGCTGAGCTGTTGTTGCTCCTAGACGCTTCCACTTCACAATAATAGCACTTACAGTTGACCGGAGCAGATCTAGCAGGGCAGAAATTTCACAAACTGACCAAAGAAATCGACGTTTTCTGAAAATAATGTCCCAAACCTTCTTACTCCTCAGTTTTGGCTGAGGCTGGAGGGGCTTGCTATAAGAAATATGAGGACATTGACAATGCACCTGAGGAGAAGGCTCGGGGAATCACCATCAATGCCTCGCATGTGGAATACACAACAGCCAATAGACACTACGCTCACACGGATTGCCCTGGCCATGCAGACTATGTCAAGGTAACTCCTCTCCCAAATGTACTTTCCATACCACACACATTTTTTGATCACATTCATTTCATGTGGTAACAATATGTTTAGAAACGAATTTATTGCATTCCCACATTTAAACTAAGCCTTTTTCTAATAATTTGTGGTAACATTTCTCAGCCTAACTGAAAGAGCTTTCAAGGCAGCTAGCAACGTTTATATGTAATATAGAAATTCGTTTTGTAACTCATTGTTAGGTTTTCCAAGGAGATTTCTTTCTTAGATCCGAGTGGAGGACCTTGTCTACATTCTACATTATCACATTTCTTTGTGTTCATCGATAGTAACAACACCAAACCCTTTAATACAACATACTGGGCGGTAAAAACTAAATTGATCAAGTAGGAACTTACCACACAAAACAAGTGCACTAGGATAAAATATAAAACGATGGGCTTTTACAGTAATTACAATGATTTCTTGATGGGACATAATATTTTTTTATGGTTTTCACATTCCGTAACGAGGACTTTTAGTTTTGTCAGTATTCACAAAGTTTTGTTGCATTATGATGCTTTAGTATCAACTAATACTCCTTGATGCCAATTCTAGAGGGCACATGATAATCACCGTATTATGTTTTACATGTCTCAAACACGTTGGTGCAATGAACCCTCCTTTTCTTGTTTCTTACGTAA
>CM030180.1:10570687-10639643 GCA_017639675.1 Aplochiton taeniatus | reverse complement strand
CCCGCGCAAGTTTCGGCTCTTTCCCTCCCAGAGAGGTGACGTTCCACGTCCCCAAAGCCAGCCTCTGCCACCCAGGTCTGGTCCGTCGAGACCCTCTACCTTCACTACCACCTTTCTGGCAGCGCACCCGACCCCATTGGTTCTTCCCGCAGGTGGTGAGCCCACGGGACGGAGAAGTTGAGACGGTGATGGTGTTTTCCACGTTGCTTCTTCGGGCTGTGCCCGGCCGGGCTCCGTGGCAAGCCCGGCCACCAGGCGCTCGCTGACGGGTCCTCCTCCTGGGCCTGGCTCCAGGAGGGGACCCCGCGCTTCCTCCGGGCCGGGTATCTACTCTTCTTCCTCGCTTGTCCATGAGGTGTATTTGGGACCATTCTTTGTTTGGCCCCTCGCCTGAGACCAAATCGCCATGGGAGACCCTACCAGGAACACAAGGTTCCAGGCAATACAGCCCTCAGGTTCACAGAGGCACACAAACCTCTCCACCACGTTAAGGTGATGGTCCCCAGGAGAGGTGATTTGTGTATCCTCAGTAAATAATACCTGTTAGTAGGCCTACACAGGTGGATTATTTAAGCGATGCATCCGATGTCTTTATGACTACAAAAACCATGAACATAAAAAATCTTGGTTGAGCTAACACAGTTAACGTGCAGCCCACAAAAAACTTTGGATGCACCAGTCTGCTCATGTGACTAAGGGTAAAATGGAAATTAAGAGATAGACTTATTTCCATCAATAATGCAGTTTTAGTCAATGCGTATATTTACATAAACATTTGTGGTATTTATCAAAAGCATTTATACAGAATAAAGAACAGTTAAAACCAAGCTGGTTTTAAACAATAAAAACTCAACCTTTGGTTGTTACTATACGCTTTTAGGAATAGGATAGACAGACCAGACCTACACCTTTTAACATGTATGTAAATGTCAGGGGTACAATTGCAAATCTGGGAATGATGAATCAGTTGTCATGCAATGGGAAAATTTGATGTTAAAACACTAAGTTAAGAACTTTAAAGCAATAGTTAACTTTTGGAGTTATAAGATGTCTATACTTACCCTTTCTCGGACGAGACGATAGATATCAATATTATGTTCCATATAAACAAACTCAATTATTTAGAATTGTAAACTCTTTGACTGGATGTTGCATGTCAACCAACACCTTTCCAGAAGCCTTATTAACCACTCAGCCAATTACCCAGCTGAGGCCCGTTTACAGGATATAAGATGGCTGAGGCCACAGTGGTTGGAAAAGGCTGAAACTAACCCAATGTTTATTCTTGAGCCAAGCAGATTGTTTGCATTCTGAACAAGAGTTTAGTTGTTTTGATTTTAAAAGAGTTATTTTTCTGCAACCACCACTCCGTCTCCTCTGTGTTTCACCTGCAGGGCGAGATGCCCTACAGTACGCATTCACACATTTGTTTAGACATTTACAAATCTCATATGCGTGCAAATCTAAATACATCTGTTTCAATAATAATAACGTCTGGCTTTTACGAACGTGTTGAAATTAAAATTAAAGGAGACCTCCGGTTCTGGCGGCAGAGTGAGCAGCAGCGTGCGTCTAGAGCACAAATAATATTTTAGAGTTTGCCTGACAACACTAAGAATTTGTGGATTACCGTTTGTGTCTAGTATAATTTTGTTTTGTTATTTTGTGCTGACGATGCCTTTTTGAACGCATGGATTCCAGCTTCAGATTTCAATTTTAGAATTTTTTCTATGGACCTAGGTTTTTCTCATTCTATTCACCGACTCACACACGAAACTCCGACATAAACAAATCTACCAAATGCCACCCAAAAAGACAGAGGAAAAGGGAAAAAAATGAGGATCAAAGGGAATCTGCAGCTGCTAGTAGTAGCACAGCTAACGTTAGCTCTAAAGAAACACAGAGTACTACTGGCAGCGACATGGAGTTTGACACCCAGCCTCCAGCCTGGTTTTTGAAAGAGATGGAAAAAATAACTGAGATGATCCAGAAAACATTTGCTGCACGTCTCAACCAACTTGATGTATCTATTGGAAAGTTGGAAGGGGGATTACAATCCAACACAGACAGGGTGGCCCAATTGGAGCAAACAAGCAGAGAGCTACAACGATCAATCACCAACATGCGCCAATATTACTACGAGCTAGTTGAAAAACACGGCCAAGCTGACGCTTAACTTAGAGCCCAACTCGACGACCAGGAGAATAATACTGACGACCCCCAGTTCTTTGAGAAACAGTTTTTCCCTGTCTGACCTACACACAGAGGTTTACATTGGAGGAGACTTCAATTTAGTGCTGGACGCACTTCTTGATCGGTCATCGCAAAGGACCAATTATTTAACACGAAGTGCCACATTGTGAAAAGAAGAGATGCGAGGAAGGGGGCTGATAGACATACGGTGTACATTACATAAAAAAACTAGAAAATACTAATATTACTCCCCAGTCCACAATAGTTACTCTCGTATAGATTTGCTATTGGTGCCTGCCTCCAAGGTGCATCAAATTACCTCTTGTGAGTATTTGGCAAGGACCTAATCAGATCATGCTGCCCTGTTACCCACAATACCCCGCACCCACACTAGTTATTAGACATAGACATAGATTTGCCTTCCACTTACTCAATGAATTAGAATTTGAGAACATGAATGGCCAAGAAATTCGCTCATTTTTCAATATAAATTAAAATACAGCAAACCCTAATATTGTCTGGGACGCCATGAAAGCTTGTCTTAGAGGCCATATTGTTTTTTTTACACCTCAGATAAACGTAAAAAGTTTATTGACAAAAGTCAATCTTTGGAAAAATAGATTAAGGAATTAGAAAAGCAGCACGTGCAGACATCTGACAGTGTTACTCTCCAACAACTCAAATCCAGAAAGCTAGAATATAATATGCTTAATACACGTAAAGCATAAAACGCGATTAGAAGGACGAGACATAGATATTACAAACAGGGAGACAAAGCAGGGAAAGTTTTAGCCTGGCAGATCAAGAAGTAAGAGACAAACATGGAAATTTACACGATCAAAAAGGAGGACACACTTACCAGTACCCCTAGTGAGATTAATGAGGTGTTCTTGAGCTACTATCAATCCTTATACACTTCAGAAGGACATAACTCTATTCAAGATAAACTTAATCTCCCCGTTCTATCAGACTATAATAAGCATGCACCGGAGGGCAATTTTTCAAAAGAGGAGGTGATGACCGCCCTAACCTCAGGAAATTCACCAGGCTCTGACGGATTCCCAAAGGAATTCTACAAGGCATGAGCCCCAAACTGCTTAAACACATGTTCACAATGTTTAATTATGACATGGAAACGGGTCCACTCCCCCGAGTCACTGGAGCAGGCATTGATTATCGTTCTTCCCAAACCAGGCAAGGACCCCAAACTCTGCAGCTCGTACAGGCAAATCTCAATACTACCCAGTGAATATAAAATCCTCTCTAAATAATAATAATAATAATAATTCATTTTATTTATATAGCGCTTTTCTAAGACCCAAAGACGCTTTACAGATAAAGAATAAGACAATAATGCTCAGACGGAGAACAACACACTAGAGTACAACAATTAAGACAGAGATGGACAGAAAGGCAAACAAGAAGGCAAGGACAACTACAAATAGACCAAACAATGACTTGACAAAGACATAAGTAAAAGAATAACTGCTAAATTAACCTGATATAATACAGACCAAACTTCTGATTCATTCAGAATAGATCATCTATTGACAATGTAAGAAGACTTTTTAACGTAATACATAGCTCCAAATTGGACCAAAACAAATGTGTAGTGGTGTCGCTCGACGCGGAAAAGGCGTTTGACCGAGTCGAGTGGCAATACTTATTTGAGACAATGGGAAGAATGAATATAGGCCCATGTTCACCAACTGGGTTAAAATGCTCTATAGACACCCCACGGCACAAATGCAAACTAATAAGGACATCTCAGCCATTTTTGTTTTATCACGGATCACTAGACAGGGCTGCTGTCTTTAAACTTAATTATTTGCCGTGGCTGTTGAACCGCTGGCATTACGTTCTAGTCCGATCGTTCGGGGTATAAAAATTGCAGACTCTTACTCCATACTCTTTCTCTGTATGCGGATGATATATTAATATACCTTTCAAACCCAGGCTAATCTATCCCTGCTCTGATGGATACACTGGCGGAATACCGAAAAATATCAGGCTATAAGGTTATAAATAAAAGTGTGGTCATACCTCTTAACCCCAGAGCTGGTGTCCAATCCCCTGACACTACGTTTCAATGGAGCCCTGATCACATCCCCTACTTAGGACTAAAAATTCCAAATGAGATTCAAAGTACATGCTCCCTTGATTACACACCATTATTACAGAAAACGAAGGAGGATTGCAAGAAATGGAATGACTAACCTCTGTCTGTAATTAGGTGGACCAACAGCATAATAATGAATATATTGCCAAAATACTTATGTCTCTTCCAGATGCTTCCAATCCCAATCCCTAAACGATTTTTCAAACAACTCAACTCTTGCCTCGCAGAGTTTATATGGAGAAACAAACCACCCAGGATAAAACTTGCTGTACTTCAAACCCCTCTTGAAAAAGGAGGCCTGCATTTTGAATACTTTGAATACCAGTATGGATATGGCAAACAGAGCAAACCTGCCCACCTAAGTGGAAACAAATTGAACAGTATCATTTAAGTAAATTGGAATTGGAATCACTACCATACATTAGCTCTTTGAAGTCTCTACTGCTTATAACAACAAACCCATTCACTATCCATGCATAAAAGATATGACAACAGCCTTGGAAAAAAACTGGCAATATCCAATCTATTCATGACAAATCCCCTTTTCACACAAAACCCTCGCTCCATGAAACAGAGATGGTATCACAAAACTATGGTTCATAAACGGTATAAAGACTTTTGGAAATCTGTTCAAAGATGGAACCCTCCAGACTTTTGAAGGGCTCTCCTCCGAGTATGTGGTACCCCGCACTCATTTTGTTCAAATACCTTCATGTTAGGGATTTCATCATCTCAGAACAGGGCGGTTATCTGCAATCATTAGAAATGTTACCTCTCGATAAAATTATGCAGGACAAACAGGAAATAAAAGGGTTCATATCCTACTTTTATTCAGGAATATCTCAAACCATAGGATGGGAAGTGTTAAGAGTGAAACGGAAATGAAAGAAGACCTTGAATGTAATTTTGAGGAAGGAGCATGGGAAAAACTGTGTGGGCAGTCAATACTCCATTCTTAACACTAGACAAAGTTATACAATACAACCTCATCCATAGAGTATATTATACCCCTGAAAAAATTCACAGAATGAAGCCTTGATATTCCCAATACTGCCCAAGATGTAAAACTAGTATAGGTACAATGATTCATGTTCTGGGCCTGTTCACATCTAACATAATTTTGGTCCTCTACAATTAATATCCTTAATGACATCATAGGAACAACCATCGCCACACAACAGAGAATAACCCTACTGGACGACACATCGACAATCAGTAAAGAATGGCAGACTCAAATGTATTAAGCTTCCGCTCATCACGGTCAACAAATGTATTGCCGTGCAATGGAACAACAAACAACCACCTAAATTTACTAGATGGACTAGCCAACAGGCATCAAGCCTTCCACATGAAAAGATCATGTATAACTTGAAGGGGAAACCGGGAAAGTTTGTAAAGATTTGGGGTGATTCTCTAAATTTTTTAAAGACAGAAACCACATCTTAATACCGCCATTATATACACACGTTAATTTAAAAAACGAATACCACGTGCGGGTCAGACATAATGGTTTCACAGAGGTAGTCAATCCTTGCCTTTGTTTTTCTCTCTCCGTAGATTGCTCTTCTACTTTTTTCGATATTGGGTTTATACACTGCTCCAAAAAATTAAGGGAACACTTTTTAATCAGAGTATTGCATGAGGTCAATTAATCTTCTGGGCTATTGATCTGGTCAGTTAAGTAGCAGAGGGGGTTGTTAATCAGTTTCAGCTCCTTTGGTGTTAATGAAATTGACAACAGGTGCACTAGAGGGGCAACAATGAGATGACCCCCAAAACAGGAAGGGTTTTCCAGGCAGACATTGTTTCCCTCCTCAACTTTTCTGACTGTTTTTCACTAGTTTCCCATTTGGCTAGGGTCAGTGTCACTACTGGTAGCATGAGGCTATACCTGGACCCCACAGAGGCTGCACAGGCAGTCCAACTCCTCCAGGATGGCACATCAATACGTGCCATTGCCAGAAGGTTTGCCGTGTCTCCCAGCACAGTCTCAAGAGTATGGAGGAGATTCCAGGAGACCGGCACTTACTCTAGGAGAGCTGGACAGGGCCGTAGAAGGTCCTTAACCCATCAGCAGGACCGGTATCTGCTCCTTTGTGCATGGAGGAACAGGATGAGCCCTACAAAATGACCGCCTGCAGGCCACTGGTGTGAATGTCTCTGACCAAACAATCAGAAACAGACTTCATGAGGGTGGCCTGAGGGCCCGACGTCCTGTAGTGGGCCCTGTGCTCACTGCCCGGCACCGTGGAGCTCGATTGGCATTTGCCATAGAACACTAGATTTGGCAGGTCCGCCACTGGCACCCTGTGCTTTTCACAGATGAGGGCAGGTTCACTCTGAGCATGTGACAGACGTGAAAGAGTCTGGAGAAGCTGTGGAGAACGTTACGCTGCCTGTAACATCGTTCGGCATGACCGGTTTGGTGGTGGGTCCGTGATGGTCTGGGGAGGCATATCCATGGAGGGACGCACAGACCTCTACAGGCTAGACAACGGCACCCTGACTGCCATTAGGTATCGGGATGAAATCCTTGGACCCATTGTCAGCCCCTACGCTGGTGCAGTGGGCCCTGGGTTCCTCCTGGTGCACGACAATGCCCGGCCTCGTGGCAAAAGTATGCAGGCAGTTCCTGGAGGACGAAGGAATTGATACCATTGACTGGCCCCCACGCTCGCCTGACCTAAATCCAATAGAACACCTCTGGGACATGTTTCGGTCCATCCGACGCCCCGCCAGGTTGCACCTCAGACTGTCTAGGAGCTCAGTGATTCCCTGTTCCAGATCTGGGAGGAGATACCCCAGGACACCATCCGTGGTCTCATTAGGAACATGCCCCGACATTGTCAGGCATGCATACAAGCACATGGGGGCAATACACAGTACTGAGTACCATTTTGAGTTGCTGCAATGGAATTTCAGCAAAATGGACTAGCCTGACGCATAATTTTTTCACTTTGATTTTCGGGGTGACTTTGAATTCAGCCCTCTGTAGGTTGATAATTTTCATTTCCATCAAACGATGTGGCATCCTTTCGTTCCTCACTCATTACCCAGTCCATATCAGTATAGATATCCAGCATGATTTTTTTTCCCCCCATTGAGATCTGATGTGGTTTCAAAGTGTTCCTTCAATTTTTTGGAGCAGTGTATTATTATCTCTCTCTCTCTCTCTCTCTCTCTCTCTCTCTCTCTCTCTCTCTCTCTCTCTCTCTCTCTCTCTCTCTCTCTCTCTCTCTCTCTCTCTCTCTCTCTCTCTCTCTCTCTCTCTCTCTCTCTCTCTCTCTCTCTCTCTCTCTCTCTCTCTCTCTCTCTCTCTCTCTCTCTCTCTCTCTCTCTCTCTCTCTCTCTCTCTCTCTCTCTCTCTCTCTCTCTCTCTATATATATATATTAGTACAAACGCATACGTGGAAGGAATTGATAGTCGGACCTGGAAGGGTGGGTGTATTTAAGGCAATGGCGGGCAGTGTAATTTACACCTAGGCCTTCAGTGCTATATCCTCATGCAATTAAACCGCCTTCAAATAACCTATAGTATGTCTGTCTGTCGATCTCCTCTGCTCCGTTTCAATACTATGGACAGCGCGTCACCTACATGCGACAAATATCGCTGTCCATGATACTGAAACAAAAGTTAAGAAATAGTCACAAACATCTTGGCCAATAATTTTAACGTTTTTGCTATTTTTCTATGAATAGCCTACATTCAACTAAACACTAAATTGATTTATACTGACGGTCATGCAAAGCGATAAGTGTTCTTACAGATAGCCCACTTAAGATTATAAAACATGAGGACCAAAACACAGGTGATGATAAACAATTCACATTTTATGGCTTGACATTCCTTTGTGAAGACAATACAATTATGACTGGGTCAATTTTTTGTTCTAGAAATGCGGGAGGCAGGAGCACGGGGCGGTTTTAGATACAGCCTACCCTGGTGGTTCTAGTGTTGAACAGAGTGGGGAAAATTATACACTAAATACAAAAATACTAAGCCCCCATAAGACCCCCTCAAGGTGCCAGGCCCAAGATCCATAAAAATCCATCAAACTCACCAAAGCTGCTCATCATTTGAAGATAAAGTCCATCCTTCTTTCTTTCTTTATAAAGAGGTCAATGGCACGGCTGTACAGTACATCGTTGTGTTTCAGTTCCAATAACAGATCTTTCTCGATTGCCATAGAGACTAGTGCTGACAGTCGAGCCTGTCCAGTCTTATTTCTTGAATACATTTTAATGCGTTTTAGGGCTGAAAATGTCCGCTCGACAGAAGCAGTAGAAACTTGGATAATCACCGCCAAACATGCCAATGCGTAAAAATGACGCATCCTCCCGCATAGATCTATCTGCTGAAGGAAGGTGAGGAGGTCTGCAGGACTTTTTCCTTCAAAATCAGTCATGGCATCCATTACAGTCAATTCTGTTTGAAGCCGGGGGCAGGTCAAAGAGAGTTCCGTGGCTCTGTGTTAGGTTGGAAAAGGCAGCTGCCGTAAAAAAATTCCGATATGTCTGAAATTGCTGAGGGTCTAGGAGAGAGAAAAAACATTCTCGTGGTCTTTAAACCAGTTACATATTTGGGCAAGAATGTTGTACAAAATGTCACTGTGGAGTTTCTGGTACCTTGCGCGAATACCCTGTGCTTGGGCTCTCCGTGTGCTTGGTGCACCTGTCAAATCTCACATACAATGCTTACCAACCAATAACTATATTGCCACCTTGTTGGTGCCACACGACGAAGACGCCAGTAGCATATATTATCAAGCAAGTGTGTGCGCCTCAGTGATCTGGAAAAAACGCATCTAGGCAATTAAGATGCGCAAAAAAAATCTAGCAGGCTAAGCTTCTTAATTCTAAGCTTTGATGCCCCTTGAGTCAGTACTAAGTTAAGTCGATGTGCATTGCAATGTATAACTTAAGCCATAGGAACCTTCGCCTTAACTTTTGCCTGCACCCCATTTAGTCCAGCTGCCATGACAGCAGCGCCATCAAAGCACTGTGCCACAACTATGTCCAGGCATTCGTGTCCCTCACAGAATCGGATAATGAGTGCAGCAATGTTATCAGCCCACTTGCCACTTGTGACATCGTTAAATTGAACAAACCTCTCCTTGACACCAGTGTGTGTCACATAATGAAGCACCAGTGACAGCTGGGCTGCAGTACTCACATCTGTAGTTTCGTCCACCATAATTGCGGCAAAAGGTGCTTTATTGATTTCCCTTTTTATCTCCTCTTCCATCACTTCAGCTATAACACTAATCAGGTCATTTTGTGTTTTGCCTGAAGTCCCAGTAAACACTTTGTTAGTGGAAAGGTGGTAATGCAAGTCTTTGTTGTGCTCGGCCAGAAAGAAAATAAGCTCAACATACATACCACTATTTGAGGACTCCTTGCTTTCATTGTGTCCTCTAAATGAGAGCACTTGCTTACCCAGAAATATAAGACAATCAATCAGTCTTTTCAGAATTTCTCTGTTTTTCTTGACTTGTTTGTTGTGGAGTTCCGTTTTCCTTTGCATTTGCTTGCTGAGTTGTAGATCCACTCGGGTGTCTCCAAACGTTTTCAATAGCACAGTTGCTTGAAAGTGCCTGCCATGCTTTGTTTCTCATTGCTGCCTTGGTCCGGCAACTCAGGTTTGCAAAGCCAGCGTGGCTCCAAACACCATGTCGGTCGGTTGCAAATAACAGGCATTCCCAGCAACACAACATGCAATGGTCCTTCGACGCTGTAAGCCAGGTGTACCTTTCGTAGTTTGTCGATTGAAAGTGCCGGACAAATCCTTTCCCTGGCTGGGACTGGGTTTCTAGCTGTGGTGTTGGTCGACTCTTTTTCACAATTTCCATTTTTTCCTGAAAGGTCATCTCGAAAAAGGCTTTGCCAATAAATCTGCCACAAAATCAAATTCTAATCCTCCTTCAGCCATTGTGTGTTATAAAAGTGTAGGGCTAAGTAAAACTCTACATACAAAATATCAAAACGCCACGAAATAAAGTAGAGTATATATTAATCCATCTGTTACTGCTGCTAGTTTCACTTCTGTTAGCTCTGGCATCGCGAGACTAAGCTAACTGCTTCGCTCATGATTACAAACACACCACTTTAAAAATGCTGAGTTGCTGACGTCGCACTAGGCCAGCTAGAAGGCTCTGTCGTGTCAAAGAATACGCCAAACATGACAAACTCAAAATCTGGTTGGTTAAAAAATATGAAAATCAACAACATTGTCCCCATTAGCAGACGGGACTTCAAATTCTGAAGGCCTAGAAGGGTATATTTTTCACCCGGAGACAGCACAGGGGAAAAATCTGATCGGATAAAAGCTCAAATTTATATGAGCTACAGTAGAAGCAGCGCAACTGAGGGGGAGAGTAGCAAGATCATCTGATTCTTGCAATCTCTAGGCCAGAAGAGAAGGCTTTGCTGGCCCTGACAGGCCACCACTGGTTTTAGGGTCATATGTGGGGAATATAGGGGGGGGGGGGTGAATGTAGGGTGGAACAGGACTGCATACATGAAGTTTGTTGTTCCTCTTTTTCCGCCCTAGAGCTTACTTTGTTAAAAGACAATAAAGAACTTGTTTAAGGAAAGTGAAAATGTAAAGGCCCTACGATATTATTATTGAAACAGATACACAGTCGGATCTGTTGCAAGGCGGAACTACAGTGTAGGAACTTCGCAATTAATCCAGTCCGCATTCATTGCATGACAATAGCCAACTCTCTGAAAATCCATGCCAGGTGTTACTAGTTACCCTTGCAGACTGCGAAGGATAACTAAATAATGTTACAATTCATGTGGTGTTGAATTTATTGGCTAGAAAAATGTATGTGAACGCCCCCTCATGTAGGAACAACAACTTGGAAAGTTGGCAAAGATTTTGGTACACGACTTGCCGGTTTGTGAAGTTATACACATATAAATGGCAGACTGAAGTAAAGGCTTGGTTGATCGCAAAGAGACTTTTTACTAATTCACATATTGCATATTATTTTATAATTTTTTCACATTACATTTTTAAGCTACATTTTTTTAACTGCTATCAACTTGTTTAAACGCTCTGAGCAATAAAATACAATAAGTCTTCTTTGTAGCGTCTTTGTTGTTTCCATATTACGACTTAAAAGCACGTGGGCACACTTATAATGGAAGTCAGACAATTCAATGAGCATGTGAACAAGACATACGTTATTATTGGATGTTGAACTACTGTTTTAAAAGAAATTTGGTTTGATCATGAATATAACCTTGTGTTTGTTTGTCACTCATACACATATAAGCATACAAAATAAAAAAGGCTTACCTAAAGATACAGTGATGCCCCTCTGGATCAACTCTTGTATCACTGACTTGCTGTTCATTAATTCCGGGGCTAGAGTTACCATGATAACATTGTCCAATGCACCATAGGTCTCAAATAGTTCCTCAATCCCTCCTGACTGGAATGTGCGTATGTACTTTCCTGGGTGGGCTCCTTTCTTCTCCATACTGATAAATGGACCCTCTAAATGAAATCCTGAAACAGAGAGATTGTTAAGGTTAAGTTTTCAACAGCTGGTTTTCCTGGATTGCAATGAAACTTTTTTAAACATCAATCTATACAGAATAACCCATGATGTACCCGGAATTTAGGTATTTTTGCAAATTGATTCTAAAACTGAAATATGCTATCGAGAAAATGTTGCCACAGCAAGGCAATTTATAGATCTGGAAGAGGGTATATAACAATTTAATTTAAATGACGCATTAAATGCTCCAAGAAACAACGGGTTCCACCATTTGGTATTGGAATAAGTTTGTAACCACCAGGGTATTCTAGAAGCTGGCAGGTCAGCTAAGCTCATAACCATGCAAGAAAAGGCCACCCAGGAACACTTTTAGACCTTCAGAAGTCATCTGCAGAGACGAAAAAAACTGCACAAAGGACAACTATCTCAAAAATGCGTTATCAATCAGGCCATTGTGGTAGAGTGGCTAGATGGAAGTCTTGAATAAAAAACATAACCATTGAAGTAGATGGGGGGGTCGCTATAGTCAATAAGGTTAAGACGTTGTTGTTATTACATTTATTGTCAATATAAACTACCGCTCAAAGATTGGGGTCACCCAGAAAATGTCATGTTTTCCATGAAAACTCACACTATTATATATCAAATGAGTTGTAAAATAATAGAAAATATAGTCAAGATGTTGACAAGTTTAGAAATAATTATTTAGACTTGAAATAATTTTTGTCCTTCAAACTTTGCTTTTGTCAAAAAATCCTCCAATAGCAGCAATTAAAGCCTTGAGACCCTTGCCATTCTAGCTGTCAGTTTGTTGAGGTAATCTGAAGAAATGTCACCCCATTCTTCCTGAAGCACCTCCCACAAGTTGGATTAGCTTAATGGGCACTTCTTGCGTACCATACAGTCAAGCTGCTCCCACAACAGCTTGAGGGGTTGAGATCTGGGCACTGCGCTGGCCACTCCATTATAGACAGAATATCAGCTGCCTGCTTCCTCCCTAAAAAGTTATAGTGTCGTTTGGAGCTGTGCTTTGGGTCATTGTCCTGATGTAGGACCAAATTGGCTCCAATCAAGGGCCATCCACAGGGTACGGCATGGCTTTGCAAAATGGAGTGATAGCCTTCCTTATTCAAGATCCCTTTTTTCCCCTATGCAAATATCCTAATTTACCAGCACCAAAGCACCCCCAGACCATCACATATCCTCCACCATGCTTGACAGATGGCGTCAAGCATATTTATATATGCTCTGTGTCTCACAAATGTTCTCTGTGTCATCCAAACACATCGAACTTAGATTTGTCTGTCCACAACACTTTTTTCCAATCTTCCTCCGTCAAACGTCTTGTGATCTTTTCCCCCATCTTAATCTTTTTCTTTCATTTGCCTCAGATATGGCATTTTCTTTGCTACTATGCCTAGAAGGCAAGCATCCAGGAGTCACCTCTTCACTCTTGACCTTGAGACTGGTGTTTTGTGGGCACCATTTAATGAAGCTGCAAGTTGAGGACCTGTGAGGCATCTGTTTCTCAAACTAGAGACTCTGATGTACTTGTCCTCTCGCTTTCTTGCGCACCGGGGCCTCCCACTTCTCTTTCTATTTTGGTTAAAGCCAGTTTGTGCTGTTCTATGAAGGGAGTAGTGCACACCGTTGTATGAGGTCTTTAGTGTCTCGGCAATTTCTCGATCGGAATAGCCTTTATTTCTCAGAACAAGAATAGACTGACGAGTTTCAGAAGAATGACCAGTTTCCTGGCCATTTTGAGACTATAATCGAACCCACAAATGCTGATGCTCCAGATACTCAACTAGCCTAAGGGAGGCAAATTGTATTGCTTCTTTAATCAGCACAACAGTTTTAAGCTGTGCTAACATAATTGCACCAGGGCTTTCTAATGATCAATTACACTTATAACATGATGAACTTGGATTAGCTAACAAAATGTGCCATTAGAACACAGGAGTTATGGTTTCTGAAAATGGGCCTCTGTACGCCATGCATATTCCATAAAAAAATCTGCCGTTTTAAGATATAATAGTAATTTACATTATTAACAATGTCTAGACTATATTTCTGTTCAATTTAATGTTATTTTATTTGAAAAAATATATATGAAAAAAAGATTTTCTTTCGAAAATAGAGACATTTCTAAGTGACTCCAAACTTTTGAGCGGTAGTGCATGGGCCTTTCCCAAACCACCCCCTACACACTCTCCCTACATACTCTCCCTACCAACTTCCCAAGAGAGGGAACTCCGTCCCGAAGCTTGCCGCTGTATTTACTCCCTACACACTCATGAAGGGTGCTTGGCATACAGACTTGCACTCCGTAACGGAGGGGAGATGGGTAGGGGTGGAGGGTTTGGTTTGGGAAAGGCTGTTTGTGTCTATGGTCACCACTCTACTTTAGATGTTAGGTCCCTCACCTGCCAGATATAACTTGGTGAAACAAATGTTGAACTATCACTTTAAGTGTAGTAAGAACTGCAGCATCCATATCTCAGGAGTGTGTTATTTATTTGTTTTGCCTTACACATACATTCCACTGTGAACTCACTAACTGACAGCTCCAGCGGGCCCTTATTGTAAGGACCAAGATACTCTTTTATACACTGATTGAAACATTTTTTAAACTATAGTAATTGGTATATCATACACTGTCAATGACCACATCAGCATAACTATAGCTTTGCTGGTTACCCTGACATCATAAGGATTTGGAGTGCTCTGTTAAATTACTTCCTTAACTCCTCAACCTACACCAGATCTTTAGGAGCATAGTTGTACTCCTTACCCAAGGCTCTGCACAAGCTGGAATTATGTGTCTATGATAAATAATCTTTAGTTGGAGAACTGAAATATTTCAGAATTTTACTTTTTAACTCTAGACCCTTTTAGATGATTAAAGACTTTGTTCACTAACAAATAACACGCATAGAGAGCATTTTTATATTTCATTTAGAAAACAATATTTAATAAACAAATAATAATAATAACGTTTAAACAAGTATTTCATACGACACTGCATGTAACCATTGGAAATACAGAGTTTATAACTATTTGTTAAGTTAGATTACAATTGCAATTGCAACTAAATGCTATGAGAAACAGAACTTTACCCAGAACCCCAGCTCCCTCCACTCCACCATTGTGAACCTTGACTTCAGGCAGGACCTAGAAAACAAATAAACCATATATTGGAGGTAAGTAAGATTTTAGAGAAATGGTAACGCTCAAAATCAATCCACTGTTGATTAACAGCTTACTTGGTCTATTAAACATAGCCACAGTTACACTCAAATTAGATGCATTGGTTTTTCCAAAGAATGCCAGCAAATTTGGAGCAAGCGTGCTGAAAGAATGCCTGTTTTTTTCTTTACTTGCCCATGTAGTCATAAACCCGTAAAATGTGTAAAACACTTATCAGTTTGCATTTACCTCGAGCACCGCTAGAGCCAAACTGGGGGCAGAAACATTGAGGCGATAATAATTTATAAAAGTATGGGGGGACACAGCAGCACAGATCTCTCCAACAGAAACCCCTTTAACCATCTGGAACCAAAGAACGTCGGTCAATTCTTCATTATAAAATCCTTCATTAACTCATTAACTGCCTTAACATTCTGGAATCCTCAGCTCACAACCTGCCTGAGAGTCTTGGAATGTTGACCCCCCAGCCTGCCTTGTCAACATTCTAATGAAACTGCGTTAACTTTGAAAAACCTTGTCACTTTGATTATAAATCCTAAATTTTTTAAGTTGACTTAAAATTGACCGAATAAATTATGGAAGCTTATTGCCGACATTTAGATCATTATTTGAATATGGTATTTTCTCAAAATCACAAAATAATTATTATCGTAAAATATTTGAATTTGAGCTACAGGATATTAAACATGTTTCATAAAGGATACCAAAGCTTTACTTGAGTTGGCAAAAAACATTATAATATATAAAACATATTATGCATATCCTGTAGTAGGGAATGATTGAAAGGATAAAAAAACAGCTAACTGCTACTCCAATATGAAAATAATAGTCGACAACAAATAGGCTTCCAACTCCAATAGGTTTAATGTCATCATAGGCCACTAAACATGACATGTTAATGTTAATATATCAAAGATTAATAAAAAGTAAGCTTAAATAAGCTATATACCAGCAAACATTGAGTTTTTTAAACAGTTTTGACAACCTGACTGTGTCTGGAGTAAAAGTATAAGATGGAGGCATTTCAATATAGATTGGCTACAGAATAGGCATATGTGAATCGCATTATTAGCAGGCTTTGCCTGGAGACAATTAAAGGCCAAACGCGAAGTACATTGACTGAGCTTCGCTATGCGCTCTGTCTGATAAACGTCATAAAAAAGTCATATTTATATATTTTGTATTGGCCTTCAGTCTACGTTGTTCAATCGCTGATGATATGAGTTTTGAGTTAGTCAAGTAGGCCTGGTCGAGTTGTAGAAAAGAGCCCAAAATAAATCATCATCAAGCTGAGCGCTCCACACCTTGCCCCGTCAAAAGTAGGCAGGTAGCACGGACCCCTGGGCTCAAGTAGCCTGCGCGACTCCAGTTCGATAGCTTGAGCAACCATTTCCAAGTAATTTGCTACAGTTGCCACCAATTCTGTTAAATATGGATTAATTCCGTTTTTCCAATATTCGTAATAAACATTTTACGAATATGAATAAATTACTGCAAAACATATCAAGGCAACACCAAACAAGAGAGCATTGATCTCCTTTACATCCCCTGCCATGTAAGTTTGATGGTTCCATGGTTGCCATGGCACCCTTGCAGGCAGGCTAAGCACAGTGGAGCTCGAATTATTTCGTTTTCTAAGATGCAATATATTTTTCAGCACATATTTCTTATATATTTTTATAGGTAGCTATGTTTAATTCTTAAAGTATATGTTTTATATACATACAGTCAAGCCGGAAAGTCTGCACACCCCTTTCACCTTCTCCACGTTTCATTACATTACACTTATTCTACACTAGATTGAGTTCATTTTTTGCCTCACACATCTACACACAATAGCCAATAATGACGAAGTGAAAACAGGATTTTAGAAAATATGCAATGTTATTTTACTCACAAAAATAGGTTATTTAGGGGTTACATATCTGTACACACCCTTAGCCTAATACTTGGTTGATGCACCTTTGGAAGTGATTACAGCTTAAATGCGTCTTGGGAAAGAAGCTACGAGCTTGGCACACTTGTTTCTGGACATTTTGGCCCATTCTTCTTGGCATATCCTTGCAAGCTCCATCAGGTTGGATGGGGAGCGTCGGTACACAGCCATTTTCAGCTCTTTCCACAGATGTTCAATTGGATTCAGGTCTGGGCTCCGGCTGGGCCACTCAAGGACATTCACAGACTTACTCCAAAGCCACTCCTTTGTTTTCTTGGCTGTGTGCTTCGGGTTGTTGTCATGTTGGAAGGTAAACCTTCACCCCAGTCTGAGGTCCAGAGCGCTCCGGAGCAGGTTTTCTACAAGGATCTTGGTGTACTTAGCTGCATTCATCTTTCCCTCTATCAGGACTAGTCTCCCCGTTCCCGCTGCTGAAAAACATCCCCACATCATGATGCTGCCACCACCATGCTTCACTGTAGGGATGGTATTAGCCAGGTGATGAGCGGTGCCTGGTTTCCTCCAGACGTGACGCTTGAAATTCAGGCCAAAAAGTTCAATTTTGGTTTCATCAGACCAGAGAATCGTGATTCTCACGGTTTGAGAGTCCTCTAGGTGCCTTTTGGCAAACTCCAAGCGGGCTGTCATGTGCCTTTTACTAAGGAGTGGCTTCCGTCTGGCCACTCTACCATAAAGGCCTGATTGGTGGAGTGCTGCCTGGATGGTTGATCTTCTGAAAGGTTCTCCCATCTCCACAAGGATACGCTGGAGCTTTGTCAGAGTGACCCTCGGGTTCCTGCTCACCTCCCAGGCCAAGGCCCGTCTTCCCCGATTGCTAAGTTTGGCCGGGCGGCCAGGTCTAGAAAGATTCTTGGTGGTTCCAAACTTCTTCCATTTACCAATGATAGTGGCCACTGTGCTCTTTGGGACCTGTAAAGCTGCAGAAGAAATTTTTCTGTACCCTACTCCAGATCTATGGTTTGACACAATCCTGTTTCTGAGGTCTGCAGATAATTCCTTTGACCCCATGGCTCAGAGTTTGCTCTGATATGCACTGTCAACTGTGGGACCTTATATAGGCAGTTGTTGGCAATCCCCAATCATGTCCAATCAATCGAATTTACCACAGGTGGACTCCAATTAAGTTGTAGAAACCTTTCAAGCAGTATCAGTGGAAACAAAATAAACCTCAGCTCACTTTTGGGTGTCATATCAAAGCGTGTGCACACTGTGATGGGAAAAATGTAATTTAGCCTTTACTATGAATGTTACTCTGTGTTTTTCCTATGAGTTCAAACAAAGTTCCCCTTTGCTAGTTAGGTTGAACCCTTGGGGCTAATCTTTTCACCCAACAGTCATCACAAGTTACTTCGTGACTTATAGGTTTGTGTATTCTCACTGTTTAGGTAAGATAAGATGTCAAACTTGAGGACCGGTCAGCCAGATGGCATTATTTATTGCCCTGTGCAATAAACTCTTTGATCTAGGAAGGTCCGAGAGATAAGAGATGCTGACTGCAATTGCACTAAATCAACATTCCTAAGGAAACGTGTATATAAGGGACGTTAGGGGGATTGTGATTTTGTGCGCACCAGTTATACATCCTCATTTTGTATGACTTTACACTGCAGTTAGGGTTTTCTTTTTATCTGATCAGTTTTATTTTGTTACTTTGCAGTTGATATATTGTATATCAACTCTGTTACCTTTTTACTCATCTCCATTAAAACCACTAAAAGCAAGCGGACGTTATTTCTCAAAGTATTTAATTATTTCGATCTCACTGGAGTGCGGAGACATAAAAAATCCGCGACAACACTTGTGTAAATATGATATTTTCAAAAAATCAATTAGCATAAATGTCTAAAAACCTGCTTTCACTTTGTCATTATGGGCTATTGTGTGTAGCTGTTTGAGGCAAAAAACTCAATCTACTGTAGAATAAGTCTGTAATGTAATGAAACGTGGAGAAGGTGAAAGGGGTGTGCAGACTTTCCAGCTTGACTGTACATACATACGTATATATAATGTATAATGTATAATATATATATACAGTGGGGCCAAAACGTATTTATTCAGCCACTGATTGTGCAAGTTCTCCTACTTAGAAAGATGAGAGAGGTCTGTAATTTTCATCATAGGTACACTTCAACTATGAGAGACAAAAATGAGAAAAAAAAATCCAGGAAATCACATTGTAGGATTTTTTAAGAATTTATTTGTAAATTATGGTGGAAAATAAGTATTTGGTCACCCACAAACAAGCAAGATTTCTGGCTCTCACAGACCTGTAACTTCTTCTTTAAGAAGCTCTTCTGTCCTCCACTCGTTACCTGTATTAATGGAACCTGTTTGACCTTGTCATCTGTATAAAAGACACCTGTTCACAGCCTCAAACAGTCAGACTCCAAACTCAACTATGGCCAAGACCAAAGAGCTGTCGAAGGACACCAGGAAGAAAATTGTAGACCTGCACCAGGCTGGGAAGAGTGAATCTGCAATAGGCAAGCAGGTTGGTGTGAATAGATCAACTGTGGGAACAATTGTAAGAAAATGGAAGACATACAAGACCATTGATAATCTCCCTCGATCTGGGGCCCCACGCAAGATCTCATCCCGTGGGGTCAAAATGATCATGAGAATGGTAAGCAAATATCCCAGAAGTACACGGAGGGACCTGATGAATGACCTGCAGAGAGCTGGGACCAAAGTAACAAAGGCTACCATCAGTAACACACTACGCCGAGAGGGACTCAAATCCTGCAGTGCCAGGCGTGTCCCCCTGCTTAAGCCAGTACATGTCCAGGCCCGTCTGAAGTTTGCCAGAGAGCATATGGATGATCCAGAAGAGGATTAGGAGAATATCATGTGGTCAGATAAAACCAAAATAGAACTTTTGGTAAAAACTCAACCCGTCGTGTTTGGAGGAAGAAGAATGCTGAGTTGCATCCCAAGAACACCATACCTACTGTGAAGAATGGGGGTGGAAACATCATGCTTTGGGGCTGTTTTACTGCAAAGGGGACAGGACGACTGATCCGTGTTAAGGTAAGAATGAACGGGGCCATGTATCGTGAGATTTTAAGCCAAAACCTCCTTCCATCAGTGAGAGCATTGAAGAGGGAACGTGGCTGGGTCTTCCAGCATGACAATGATCCCAAACACACCACTTGGGCAACAAAGGAGTGGCTCCGTAAAAAGCATTTCAAGGTCCTGGAGTGGCCTAGCCAGTCTCCAGACCTCAACCCCATAGAAAATTTGTGGAGGGAGTTGAAAGTCTGTGTTGCCCAGCGACAGCCCCAAAACATGACTGCTCTGGAGGAGATCTGCATGGAGGAATGGGCCAAAATACCAGCTACAGTGTGTGCAAACCTGGTGAAGACTTAGAGGAAACGTTTGACCTCTGTCATTGCAAACAAAGGTTATGTTACAAAGTATTGAGTTGAACTTTTTTTATTGACCAAATACTTATTTTCCACCATAATTTACAAATAAATTCTAAAAATTCTACAATGTGATTTCCTGGATTTTTTTTCTCATTTTTGTCTCTCATAGTTGAAGTGTACCTATGATGAAAATTACAGACCTCTCTCATCTTTCTAAGTAGGAGAACTTGCACAATCAGTGGCTGACTAAATACTTTTTGGCCCCACTGTATATATATAACTATATTAATAACTTTACAACTTCCAAGTCCGTTTTCGATCAGTCCGGCTGTTTTGGTTTGAATTGACGTTAGCTAGCTTGAAGCTGGCTAACATTATTTGCCTCTACTAGAAACACGGACCTCCTAAGTTGCCAAGAGCTTTGCTTGGAGTGTGCTTCTGGTGAGGGGAACTCGTCCGGGAAGGCACTGACACCTGCCAAAAGGCTCGCCGCTAAACAGTCAAAATTATATCCACGGAAGCTGGGATAATTGGCCCAAAAAGACGACCTTCTCCTCTGCTTCTTCATGGCCCGTCGCCTGCCAAATTACTACCAGTCCTAGGCCTACTCCGAAGCAGCCCAAAAACTAAAGGGGTCTCCTCCATCAACTAACATTACTTGACAGACAATATGCAAAGTGTACTGACACTGCTGAGCCATTCTGTGGAGGACCAGCTATGGGGTTTGAAATGGGACTGTAAACCGTGGCTTGTGGCTTAGGACACTTTTGTACTCTTTTCATTTTGATGTTTAATTTTCTTTATTTTGTTTTGTTGTTTTATTTTATTATTCATTTTGTGCTTTGTTAACAGGGCACTGCTGCAAAAGAGACGTAGTCTCAGTCTGTCAACCCTGTATAAATAAAAAACAATTAAGCCAATAACAAGCCTGTCACTTTAGCATTGATCCAGTGATTGGCGTTATTCAGGGGTGGAATTTAACAACTGCCAGCCGCCAAATGCGGGTGGAATTTGGCATTGGCGGTTAACTATGTGAGTCCAACTAGCTTGTGGTGTCTAGACAAACGAGTATTCTATGCACACATAAAAAGAGAAAGAAAATAACAAGGTTAAATTTGGCAAGGGTGCATTGGAACTGACTGGGAGGGCACAACTATTTTTCATTTGCTGATAACAGAGGAGAGATAATAATCTATACTACAATTAGACAGAATCCCCAGTTGCAAGGATAGCCACTCTTCAAAGACTGATGGCTCATATAGTCTTTTATTTTGCCGTACACATATAAACACACCGTAAGCGCAAAAAAAGTGCAAATAACGTAAGCACTTCTAACCGCTATCTTGGCGTTAGCTGTTTAACAATAACGCTATGCTAACCTAGCATCCACGTTGCATTGCTACATTCATCGAAATAACACAAATAATTTGTTACAGAAAAGAAAGAATGCATCTTAATTAAATCAAAATTTCCATCAATAACCTTGTTCACCTGTACCATATGAAACAATATTAACATCAAATCCCCTGCCAAGAATGCCAATGATGAAATAATATCTACGATTATTACTGACGTTTCCCAAGCATTTCCAAAAAGCTACAAAATAACGTAAGGCCAACCAGCAATGCAAAGCACCTATTCTACCATATAAAACAACATTAACATCCCACCACCTGGCAGCAATTCCAATTATGAAATAACGTCTACGCCTATTACTGACATTTCCTACGCATTTCCAAAAAGCTGCAAAATTACGCAACGCAAAGCACCTATTCTAACATATAAAACAACATTACAGGGTTTTTCCTGCACAGAGAATTACGAGGTGGCCGCCTCCATAAAATTTTGTGCCGCTTCCAGCTCTCTACAAAACTCTGAAGAGTGTCATAATAAAAAACAATATTTTCCTACGTGTTACAATTGGTGAATTTCTGTAATTTGTTACTGCAATTGCAACATTTCGCCGTTGCCGATGTGGTAGAGCTTAGCATGAAATAAAATGCCCTCTTTAGTTCGCCTGCTCTTTTGACTAGTTATGTAGAGAAAAAACTGATCACCGAACGATCAAGCTGCCGATTATGACGGCATGTTCACTAGGAAGTGTAGGCCTATGCGTTAATGTAGGCTAAAGGGACTAGTCGGGTTGTGTTTGATGCCAGAGTCCTCAAACACACGAGCATTCCACACAAAATAGAATGCCAGAAAAGCTGATAAATAGACTACTGTTTCGTGCACATAAAATGTCCAATGCCCATATCATAATAAAGCATTAGAGCTTTCTATAAGCGCCGACTGCTTAAGCCGGCTACTTTATAAAAATATGTTTTGAATTTTGATGAACAAGTTGTGATTCGGTGTGTGTGCAGCCTACATGTATGGCCACTAGCTTTAAAACAATGCGAGCGTGGTGATAGAGAAACGTTATCCACAAACTTTAGCAATCATAACTTATATGTTAAAAGTTTACCATGTAACCAAAAAATCGGAACGTTTCACTGTTTATTCACTTGATTTAAAAAAAAAAATGAAAACGAGTTCGGCCTTCCTATCACAACTAATCGTAGTCAAGTCAAACTTGAGGGGACCTGGCCTGACTGCCCGTTGCCTTGACGAGAGCCAAGTTCTTTCACTGCAAGGTAACGAGCAATACCTGGTATGGATTATCAGAGAGGTGGCTATTCTCACACAATGAAAGCGGAATGGATTCATTAATAATTTAGCCAGTGTGAAATTGATCATTGTTTGCTGGATTCCGGATTAAGTGTTAATAATTAAGTTTATGAAACTTTCAAAAACTGTCAAATATGCACATGTTTGTTAGCTACAAAATCAGTGTAAATAAGCTAGCTAACTGTAGTATGCTATTATAGGTAATGATCAGCCAAAATTAGGACAGTTTTTTTTTTACTTTATTTAAAACCTTTACATAGGCTTTAAAAACCTTTGTGAAGGTGTTAATAAATAAGATCTAATGATTATTTATTGCAATAGTTCTGACCAATTGTTGTTTTAAATATGAATAGCTATTTACAGACTGTGTGGGCTGCGTACTAGAAGCCAACTTCTCCTTTACAATAATTCACTACGTGTTTACAATCGGTTAGGCAAATAGATTATGATATACACTAATTAAGTTCAGTGTATATGATAAAATTTCCATGACAATGTGCCAGAGGCCACCAAATTTGGGTTTTTACTGGCAATTTTTCTTTTTCTCAGTGTAATCATTAACCTCCACAAAAACGTAGATAACAAGAATTTGCTTGAGCCAGTTGATATGTGTGCACGCGTATATACGTGTCCAGGATGGTATGACCTCCACCTTATTTTGAGCCAGGAAAAATCCTGCATTAAAGGGGTATCTTCTTTTGAGAAATAAGATATGCCCAACTTACCAAGTCATACGAGATGATTGACATAAATTTTATGTTTGGACGTCCAACATTGAATTAGTTAGGTTGTAAGCTAAATGTAGCCTATCCATGGTCGTAAGCTAGTGGTAACCGCGTCAGTATGGCTCCGGCAGACAAAGTAAACAATACACTCCAAACCTTTTTTGGTCTATTTTTGCAAGTCTTCACAGCAAAGCTCAAAACCACAATAACGTATTTTACCAGGTAAACTGAAGAGCGAAATGAAATCGATTAATTCAAATTTGGAGTTAGCACAATGTGTAAAAGGTCTAAATCGAGAAAATTGCAATTTAAAAAAGGTGCATGGCACAACTGATCTTGTAACATTTGATTTATAAAACCGAGTTAATTCTATGAAAGCCAACAGAACTCATTGCTTTTGTAAAGAGAATACTTGTTTGCTGCTCACAGGGGAGGGGGTAGACCTTGTGTAAGCTACATTGTTGTCTGTACTGTGCATGTTGTGTTATTTATTATTGTATTTATTGCGATTTACTGTGATGTGTTTTAACCTACATGTGAAGCCGAAGGCAAATTTACACATTATTGGACAAAAAAAATGTAATATTACTCGTCTGCTGCTCACAGGGAATAGGCCTATTATGTAACAAATTAGCTACATTTTTGTGATAAGGGTTGCTGTGCTTTTAGCGTCCCACGCTATCAAACACTGGTGTTTATCAGGCTATACCCTACAAGTTACAAGCTACCACTGGGCATTAGGTCTAACTAGCTTGCGTGCAACGCAAGTCTAATTCATGATGCATAATATTAGGTAGGCTACTAAAATTACACCACGTTGGCTGCATCAAGTTAAACGGATATGTTAGTTCCGTTTAGTTTCAAATTAGGTATACAACTATCGCTACACGAGCGACTGAAAGCAGGGAGGGAGAGTCGCGTAACAACAGTTAAAGCAATAGTTCACTTTTTTTTTGTTTGCTTATTTCCACGTCTCGCCTACATGTTCCAACTTGTCCAGATAGTTTTGACATTCATGGTATTGCCAACGTTTTTGAGTAATTCCATTTTCCCATTTACCTACAATTTTGAATAGAAATCTATGATTGATAGCTTAGCAGGATTGTCAGTTTCAGTGCATATGAATGAATGTTTACAGAATAAAACAAGAAAAATCAAGATTATAATGGAAATCGTCAATAACTTAGACAGACATTTTTTTATTTCTTTTTTAGGCTAAATCGCCCAGCCCCACCTCTGATGTCATTACAATGAAGTGTTTGTTCTAATTTTCCCTTATACTACAGTTTGCCGGTTCTAATAACCATTTTAAGACACTTCTTCATTCATAGGCTGTGAACAGCAAGCTAGCTCCAACTATTGGTTGCAAAATCCTCATAATTGCAGCTTTTGTTTCTTCCTAAAATAGATCTTATGAGAAAGATGATTTCAGTTAATGTAAGTACTTACTTACCTGTCTCATTATATTCTATTCCACTTATTGGAAAGGTTAATTAAAGTACCTTGTGGTAGATGTCTGGAGGGGAAGTGACCAGAGTAGGACAGAAAGAAGTAACGCCATGCTCCAAGATCTTTTTGGCGACGAAGGCAAACCCGCCTCTAACATCGTCAACAGCTTGGGAGAAATCAATGCCATATCCTCCTAGAAAGTAGTTGATAAAAAGAAAGAAAATACGTGGTTCAATAGGGCCCACGTACAGTGAAGGCCCATTGCAACTGCAGACAAAAGTTATCCGACAACAACTTGAAATATCAAATGCTAGCTGTCATACGTTCCAATGTCATTATAAAAACACAATCAAACAAATCGGTCCAAAATAGAACAGCTCTTCTAATTTTAGTTCTATTTTAGGAAGATCAAGCCTAATTAAGTCTGACGCTCTAAATGTTCTACATAAGAATTCATCCACTGATTATTAATCCATTGATTAATAACTTAACTGGAAAATAAATAAATGTACTCACACAACAAAGGTATACATTTTAACTCGAATTTTTTGGGGGGGAATATGCGATTTGATTGTGTTGCGCAGCCGGGGGTCATGCGAACGCCGGCCTTGCAAGTAACGGGTTGTGAAGACAGTGGGCTTGCAATTTTTTCCATGGCAAAGTGTGCAAAAGTAGCAAGGGTGGTCAACTGTCGTGTATTGAATCACGGTGACATGTTAATGACCAAGGAAAAGTTAGTATTATATGTAGGGTGGTCCTCAGCAAGGCCATAGGAGTGAGTTTCAAATGGGGGGCTAATTTGCTAAGGAGCATTTTTTGGGCACTTGAAAATCCGTGCTGATATCATCACGCTACCTGACATTAACAGTGCAAACAATATAGGCTAACGCACAGCTAATACTGCAAGACTGTAAACCTATAGGCTGACTATGCTGGCTAATATTTGTCCAACGATCATACTTGTTTCAATGACCAAGGAGTATGGCTTCGGTGAAATTTTTTGCCAAAAACTTTAACACAAATACAGTTTTCGTGATTCCAGAGTATTCTCAGGCTTCCCGATGGCTAATCCAACCCTGCCACCGAGGACAACAGCAATCACAAACAATAACGCACAGCTAGCTGTGGCAGCCGGGTGGAAAAAAAGGTAGTTTTGACAATCCTACACATTTAAACGCAAGCCTTAACTACTTTGACCAATGCCAATGATAGTCTCAGTTACAAAATGTAATTTATATCAGAATCATTTTTTATCAACACCTTCACTAAGGTTAATCAAGCCTGTGTTGGTTTTAAATTAATAAACATATGCCAATTTTGCCAAATGAATCCATTCGCAATCATTCCGTGAGAATAGTCTCCCATCAAAATATGTATACCAGGTTTCGCTTGTTTCTTTGCTGTGGCAGAACCTTGGCTGTCATCAAGGCATCTGGCAAACAGTTGAGTGAGTCCCTCATTGTGTGAGAATAGCCCAAGGGTGTAGTTCTGACTCTGCAAAATGAAGCCTATGCAGGTTTTAAGTGCCTTAAACCTGCATTATTTCTAATAAAAAGCAGGGGGCAACTCTATCTGGTTTCTGAAGCTACTAGATTGTATGGAAGTCTATGAGAAAATTACCCTACTTCTCACTTACATCAGTAAACATTTTCCTTACGAGTTTATTGTCTCAATCGCTAGATTGAAGTCTTTTTTAATACAGCATGATGATCATTTTGTAAATGATGGTCCCATTTAGAGTTAAATAGACGATAAAGCAGGGTGTTTTAGGGCGTGGCTATCTTGTGATACTCAATCGGGATAGAGACGTAGCAACAGGCTCCACCCCTCTCTCCTCCCAGCACCTCCCCTGCCCCACCCTCTAGTCCAAGTATAGTCAATGTTGTCACGTCTAGTTTAGAAGAAAAAGATGAAGATGGCCTATGAAACCAACATGGCGATTTTCAAAATGCCAAACTCGAGGCTTCAAAACGGTGGTCCACAAACCAATGAGTGACGTCACGATCACTTCGTCCACTCATATAAACTGTCAATGGAATAGCCACGTCTTTGAAAATCCAAACCAGGTTTTGCTCGTAACCTTGCAGAAGTAACATTGACTGACAGAAACTTACTAGCAAGCAAGCTCCCCTCGAGATTGAATTAGTACGCTTTCTTTGTCATCATGCACACATTGTTCTTCAAAACATTTGGAGTTGCCGGCCTAACGTAAATAAGTAGTTAGCTATTTGACCAGCAGCCGTCGCTTAAGGAAAGCTCTGCACACAGTTTGTATGGCCAACGAGTCTGAAAGTCAGTCAAAATAAGTTAAAAATAATTATAAATGGGCTACTTGCCTGAATTTGGAAGACAACGTTACGTGGCGTATCATTGTCTCTGAGTATAAAAAATACTACAACAACAATATACCATCTCTACAATAAAAAAAGCAGTGCCCAAACACAAATAGAAAGTATTTAACATTGATGGGCAAGCACAAAATATACATTTTCACATTTACGTTGTCTGGGAATTCTAGAATTGAACTTCCGGTTATCACAGTATGTGCAGTAACACCAAGCTTATCAATAAAAAACTGCAGCTAAATCAAAACCCTTCTTTTTCGATAAAAAGAGTCAATTGATAGTCATCTTGTAATAATATTTTTGAAGGTAATCCGTTTAGCATATCCAGAGTTATTCAACTTTGAATGTTACAAGCTACAAGCTAATTGTTCAATGCGATCAATTTGGCTTGTGCGTCTTTGCATTCCAAAAAGAAATAGAACCATAATTTGCGTAAGAACTCACTGTAATACCCTCCTACGTTATTTATTCTTTCCAACTAGTATAATGTGTTTGACCGACTACTTAGTATAACTACGTATCTTAAGTCAGATTTCTCCCCCGAGTGTAAGTGAGTCACGGGAGCGCCTACGTACTATTGGTAAATGATTTTTTTTGTACGCAGTTAGATTAGTTTAGCACTTGGATAAGTTTAGGCAAATCCTTCTCCATCGATTCAGACCTTCCTAATTGTTCTGAATGTGGTGCACGTAAGATTTGGGCACATTGGGTCCCCTGGTGGATACTTCAAGGGACACCTATACCATACTTTAAAAAAAAGCTTCTAAAAAGAGCTAGCATTTAGATATCAGCCAAAAAAAATGTGCAGGTATTCATCAAGATGTAGTATACCTAAGAGTGTATTTACATCAGAAGGTGCATATCCACACTTTATGTGGCTTTGTAACAAAAATATCTGTAGGCGCTTTTGTTATTTTTCTTTACTTCTGGTGTGGCAACCAATAATTTACAACTTAACCTGGAATACAATTCAACTAATATACAAAATGGAACAAGTGTCCTCTTCAATTGAAGCCATCAACCATGTGTGTAGAGTGTATACATCTTGAGATAAAGAACTATAGTAAAAACACTAAATGGGTACATTTTTGGTTAAAAGCTCAGACTGAGCAGTAGTTACTCTATTTTCCGACCTGTTCAGCCTCCTTGAAAGATCCATCATCATCAGTTGATGAGAGTCACACTATGAGAGTCCGGTCATGTGGAATCCTGAACTCTTTCCGGAGTCACCATGTTGCTATTGTCAGAATGATCAGTAGAATATTCACTTACAGTACCAATCAAAAGTTCGCAAACCTAATTCACTTGAATGGGAAAGTGTGTGCCATTCAATTTAATTGTAACGTGTGTCCAAACCTTTGACCGACACCCCACCTGCTTCACACAGGTTAGCAACTTTAACTGCCTGATCATCATACTTTGATTGGTCTGAAATGGTATGAAAGAGGGCACAATTATTTAGAGTACATCTGAACACATTTCCATTAAAAAGAAATAGCCTGTGACTATAAATCTCACCTAAGGTAACCTACCTCTTGCACTAACAACCTCCTGACTGATGAAGGGCTTGACTTCCAGTCGTTCATATATTATTATAATTTCCTCTGCATATTGACCAGGACATATCGAATGGAATTCAGTGTCTTGCTAACTATACTCTGTGATAGTTGTGGTATAATCTATCAGCTCACTGCCATATGATTCACACAGGGGTGCTTCAGTCAATCATTCATTACAAAAACATTCATAACAAAAAACGGTTTGCCCTAGAGAATATACATTTTTTTTGTATGATAAACCTGAGACCTGGAGCTTGAATTTAAGACCGATTTGGTCAATGTATGTTGACAAACTTTTTGACAGATCTACAAAAGTCAAGAACATGCTGAAAACCAATTTCACCGTGTAAGTTTTGGAAGAAACCAATGCCATAGCGAAAGGGTGTGTGTGAGATATGATCTGTAACATAATTAGAAGAAGTTTGATTCATAATATAAAATGATCATAACTTCATATTAGAAACCATAAAGGAAATAAAGTAAAAATATAAAACATTATCCATATTTCAATAATCTGGTGGGGCACCACCTTGAATTGGCATGACGCCTCTGGTTTCATGTATGATAAACCTGAGGCCTGTAACTTTAATTTAAGACCAATTTGGTTGATGTACGTTGTTCGTAGACTTTGACAGACCTTCAAAAGTTCAGAACATTCTTATGATAGGTCTTTTGTGTTGTGCGTAGTATCTATTGATCTATTTTTATTTTAGTGGGATTTTATGATGTCATTAGACCGTAGGTCATGTGATGCAAGTCATGTGACATAGTTTTGAGCCATTTCACCGAAGGAAGAGAACTAGGGTGTCCACAACTAAGAATTGGCATTGTCGAATCTTATTCGACCCTTCTTGCATATAGAGCCTGGGAGTGTGTATGCAACGCAAGGGATTGTGGGACTTCAGGATACGGAAGCTACGATGAGACTGAGTTGTATTGACTTAGTAGTGGGGATAGACGTTGCATTGGTGTTAATAATATTGTATACAACTTGGTCCAAAATGGTCGACACTTGCTGTATTATAAACTGCCATTACCGTTCTCGTGATCAGCGTGGGAAACAGATCGCTAATGTGGTGTGATTTTTCAGCATTCCTGCATAGAATCGAACTCAAATCGGCAAATTAACTAAGAGGTGTCGCATGTCTTGGGTGCGCAGCTGTAACTAAGATGAAAAAACATCACCTTCCGCAACATTTCCCGACATGTATGGGTGCACACAGCATTTACACCCCGATTAGTTAAATAAAAACACATTTAACTGGTCACCGCTAGCTCTGCATACGTAATGTAGCCAAGCTGTGTTTTTTGTGGTTTGTCGCTACACTGCTGACTTTGCACAACTAGAAGATGGACCTTGGGAGATTTTTAATTTTGGAACTGCTCAAATGTGTAATCAATCACACCACAAACTAGGTAGGAAAACACGTCTGGAAATGTAACTTGTGGTAGTTTGTTGAGATCACCCGACCACTGAGTTCGTAGGGATCAAGACCATTGATTTCCTTAATTTGATGTAAGTAGCGCTCCTTTGGAATGAGCTAACGTAAGTCACAGACATACATACACACTCAACGTCAAGTGCTAATTTCGTTGATTAAAACTATGCCGAAAATTATTTGTAGACAAAATTAGTTTTACTGACGAAAACGAGAAGATAACTAAATATAAAGAAATTTATGATGACAAAAACTATGACGAAATCTATTGACACTAATAAAAACGGGACGATAATATTAGGGAGGGACGATTTGGGAAAAGATCCAATCAGAAGTAATCTCTTAATGTGTCATAGGAGGGTTAGATTTGATGTTCACTATGTACTGATCTACCGGAGGCCAATCACTGTACGAACATAAGTTCCTGGCTTTTTCTGGCCAGGAAAATATAAAGGGCATGCACCCGCTAAGTTATAACAAGTCAGTTGAATTAGCTTGGAAGTTTGGTTAAAGAAAAAGTATTTGTTTGCATAAAGCTGGCACCTCTACAGTCAACGTTTGCTCGCTAGCTAAACCTAGTATAACATAACGTTCAACCCAGATAAGTGGGATGCGCCATGGGTCGTATCAACTCCGCAGTTGGGCGTTTAAATCCAGAAATGCCCCGCTCGTCGAACATTTGACCTTAATGGCATTGCTGCCTCTGCAATATTACATTTCATCGGTCTGCGAAGTACACCTGTTACATTCACTTCCATTGCCTGTGCTAGCTGTAGAAAATAGCAAAGCCAAATCTATTTCACTTGTCTTGAATTACTTTCATCATTAACAGAGGACTGTTGAATTTTCTATATTCAGGTAGGCTACTATGTGCAATCGCATTCCAGCCAATACAGTTTTGCTTTTAAATATTTGAATTGCACTTTTGCTTGAAATAATTGCAAGTTGCAAGGTGTTATGAACAATGCATATCTAATTGTTCATCTTTTGTGAAAAAGCAAGGCCATATTCTTGTTTCTTTATAAGACTAAGTGTTATATGCCTTTTATTTCAAAATAGACAAAGACATGTTTCATATGACAACAGTTCTGTGTGTCTGTGTTCGTATAGAGGTAGGCAGGGCGACTTAGATTCAGGAATTGTTAATGAGCTAGGAGAAGAAGATTACATTTTTAAGATTTTAACGAGATAATTGAAAGTGTTTTGCAGAAAAAACATGACATGATTTATACGTTAACTCCCTGTACAGTGTCCATTGTAGGACATTTTTCAGTCTCGTTTGTACTTGGTTCATTCCCATCAAAACGTACTTTCATTCTCGTTAAAAGTTTGCGTCAATCTCACCAGGACTTGTTACCAAAGTCAGTCTAACCAAAAGTTGTTCTCGATCTCACAAGAAGTTCAAGTCAATCTCATCAGGACTTCGTAGCAAAGTCAGTCTAACCAAAAGTTGTTCTCGATCTCACAAGAAGTCTGTGTCAATCTCATCAGGACTTCGTAAATAAAGTCAGTCTAATGAACTGTTAGATTTTAGTCAATTAAGTGTACTGTATATTTAGTCATCCAAAACCTTGTGATACTTAGCTGACTAAAACTTTAACAATTCAGATGACTAAAATATGATTAAAATAAATCAAGATTTGTTGTAAAAAATGAATACTGCTTAACGGAAAACAGAGATCAGCATTGGCTAGATTAAAGGGACCTTGCTGTGAGCTTGCTACCTTTGACTGCCTCACATAAATACAGTCAGACAGTGGTGAATTCCAAACGAATAGGCAGATATGTATGCCAAAATATGCTATATATCGTGACTTATTGGGAGAAGCCAAGCAAAAATCTCTTCAGCTTGTGTTAACCACAGACCTTATTTCAGGCCTCTAAACCCCCCCCCCCCCCCCCCCGTTCCCCAGCAGCAAGGAGTTTTACATGTCATTCTCGTTCCCCAGCAGCAAGGAGTTTTACATGTCATTCTCTAAATGTAAAGCTGTTATTTTTGGTTCATCAAAACAATACGAAACAGTGACACCCAAAGCCGAAAAAAGAATCTGCAATTGGAAAATATTCCTGCTTAGCCTTTTTTACATAGAGCAATTAAGAATCTTGAAAAATAACACAAATTCACGTTGTCACATTGTAGTATCATAGATTGAACTTGGCGGGGAATGCACTTACCTTACTGTTAAACGTTCTTGACTCTTGAGCTATGTCAAGTTCTTAATTAAAGCAAATTCTGTTAGTTCAAGCAGAGCTGAACAAAGTGCTGTACAATACAGTATATTAAACATAAAAGAAGGTGTGCTATAGTTCGATATTTTTTCAAATTCGTTATTAAGATTCAAGTCTGCAAAGTGGATCTTTGGGCAGTAGTTATAATGCGCATATAGAAATAAAATCTAACTAAAGTAAAAGTAACCTCTGTTTCTTCAAGGTGGTGTCATCAACATACAGTTGCAGGAAAAAGTATGTGAACCCTTTAGAATTACCTGGATTTCTGCATAGATTGGTCATAAAATGTGTTCTGATCTTCATCTAACAATATCGTATCTTCTATCACAACAATAGAAAAACACAGTCTGCTTAAACTGATACCACACAAACAATTATATGTTTTCATGTTTTTTATTGAACACACCATGTAAACATTCACAGTGCAGGGTGGAAAAAGTATGTGAACCCCTAGGCTAATGACTTCTCCAAGAGCCAGGAGTCAGGAGTCAGCCAACCTGGAGTCCAATCAATGAGACGAGATTGGAGGTGTTGGTTAAAGCTGCCCTACCGTATAAAAAACACAAGTTTTGAGTTTGCTATTCTCAAGAAGCATCTTCAGATGTGAACCATGCCTCGCACAAAAGAGCTCTCAGAAGACCTACGATTAAGAATTGTTGACTTGCATAAAGCTGGAAAGGGTTACAAAAGTATCTCTAAAAGCCTTGATGTCCATCAGTCCACGGTAAGACAAATTGTCTATAAATGGAGGAAGTTCAGCACTGTTGCTGCTCTCCCTAGGAATGGCCGTCCTGTAAAGATGACTGCAAGAGCACAGCGCAGAATGCTCAACGAGGTGAAGAAGAGTCCTAGAGTGTCAGCTAAAGACTTAAAGAAATATCTGGCACATGCTAACCTCTCTGTTGACGAATCCACGATACGTAAAACACTAAACAATGGAGTTCATGGGAGGACACCACGGAGGAAGCCACTGCTGTCCACAAAAAACATTGCTGCACGTTTGAACTTTGCAAAACAGCACCTGGATGTTCCACAGCACTACTGGCAAAATATTCTGTGGACAGATGAAACCAAAGTTGAGTTGTTTGGAAGGAACACACAACACTATGTGTGGAGAAAAAAGGCACAGCACACCATCAAACATCAAACACCAACATCAAAACCTCATCCCAACTGTGAAGTATGGTGCCTCAGGGCCTGGACAGATTGCTATCATCGACGGAAATATGAATTCCCAACTAGCAGTCTACTGTTTATGTTAACGTTACTAAAATGGTTAACTGCAGAGCTTTCCATAAGCACAGAGTGCCGACCAAACAGTCGACTACTCATCACTAAGTACAGCCGGCTGCTTTATTTTACAATTACTTTTTGATTAACAAATTGTGATTCCTCTGCTTCAAAACAATGCTTAGAGAAACGTGCAAATGGACAGATTTTCGCTATCGTAGCGAAGTCGTGATGGGTCAAGGGGAGCTCGCTCAATTGTTTCCCATTTGCCTTGGGAAGAGGCAAGTTTCTGTCACTGCAAGGCAACAAGCAAAACCTGGTATGGTATCCATTCTCACGTAATGAAAGCGGAATGGATTAATTTGGGTGCATTACTATTATTTTGTTCTTCAATTATTCGCAATATATGATATAATCTATTAAAATAAATGGCTCACAACCTGGACTGTATGGGATTTTATGTTCACATTACATATGAAATGATTGCATAACCTAGCTGTTATGTGTAAGCAGTCTTCCCCCAATAAATTATTGACATTATATTAGCAAAAGTCATAATGTGCTGTTTTGGAAGCTGATAACTTGGAATACATAATGAAAATGTAAGTAAATTCACAACATGTTTGACAGCCACAGTCGAATACGTGCTACAATAATCAAAGTATTATTTGCCGTTTATTTATACTTAAATATAGCATTTATTGCGAGAACCTGGCTTTTTTGCCATTAACTGCCATTATAACTGATTTAGAACTATACGATGTAAGATGGCTGCCAAATTTGGACATTCTCAGATCGCACTATTGCATCACATGTCATCTCTAGTGTTCTATCTCTATGGCCAAATTACTCTCCACAGTCATTTCAATGGGACAAAAAAAATATTTAAAATATGAATAAAAAAATAACTAGCGCACTGATCAGTAAGCACACTGCACGCCATTATGAGGAACCTGTTGCCACTGGAAAATAATCGATTTGGGCAAAACTGCGGGCGTAGTTAGGGCGCAAAAAAACAGGCTAATAATAATAATAATAAGACTTGGATTTCAAGATGTGTAATAATGACAGAGCAAACAAATTAACATTTGATTGATTGTTTTCAATCACATCACTTGGAAACCTTTGGGTTTTGGGTATCCATACTGACATGTTTTGGATACTATTGAGTGATTTTGGGTACTTTTGGGTGGTTTTGGGTTGTTTGGAATATCTGTACTTGCATGTTTTGTGTTGTTTTGGGTACTTTTGGGTATCCGTACTGGCATGTTTTGGGTACTTTTGGGTTGTTCTGGGAAGTTTCTTTTGGGTATCTGTACTGTGTTGTGTTGTTTTTGGTATTTTGGGGTGATTAGTATGACTTGTTTGCTATGTGTTCGACCAGAGTAATAGTTCTAGTTTTAGTTGGTTATTGCAATCTCTGATGAGACAATTGTTGGCCGACATCTGGGAGAATTTTCCAATCGTTAGCTTTCCTCAGCTGCTCAGAGTTTTGTATTGGCCTAAATCCAAAAACTAGCTAGCTACCACCTTCCCTTTCAACCTGTGCCCAGCTGCCCCTGCTAAACCTGTCTCCACGATCCTGTCTTCGGCCAACGGATCGTTATTCATCCAACACTCTGGATTATTCCGATTTCCAAACCGGACTAAACTATCCTAACTAAGCTATCCTCGCCACCCCCGCGTTCTTTGGCTAGCTTTGAGGCTTCCCATCTGCTCTGGATTCTAGATATGCACAAATCGACCAGCCACCCACCGGAATTAGCCAATTTTCAGCCTGATTGGCCAATATCGGTGACCAGCCGATCAGTCTCATATTTCCGATTCCTTGCCGGTCAAATGTAATACGCGTGTGCTCACGTAACGAGCACAGATGCACAGTTGCAATTCGCCATGCATGTACCCCCCCCCCCCCCCCCCCCCAACACACACAATTATAATAATAAAGCCCTCATACTCCATGAATTGATACTGGACCACTCTCTCAACTTTCTCCTCCTCACTGAAACCTGTCAACAGCCTGATTACTTTTTTGGCCATAACCAAGCAACTCCCCCCAGTCATGGCTTCCTATATAAACATCGCCGCTCTGGCCAGGGTGGTGGCCTAGCTGTACTGTATAAACTATCCATGAACATTACTGAACTCCATCTCCCTTATGTAATTTTCTTCGAGTACATCTCATTCATATGTAATTCTGTTGTTCTCATTCTTGTCTACCGTCCACCAAAATCAAAAATGGCTACATTCCTCTCTGAACTGTCTGATTTTCTTACCATTGCCTCTACTATATCCCCACACCTACTTCTGCTTGGTGATGTCAACATCCACATTGACTCACCTACCTGCAAACATGCCAATGATTTTACTTCAGTTTTAGAATGCTTCAATATTATCAATTTGTCAACTTCCCAACTCACACTTCAGGTCACACTCTAGATGTAGTCTGCTCAACTGGTCTATTAACGATGTCTCCTCCTCCCTGTTCTCACTGTCTGATCATGTAATAATCCACTTTACCCTCCCCTCCCCCCTAACACACTTCCGTAACATCAAATCAGCCAACTCAGACATTATATGCTCTGCCCTACCCCTTGAACACTCCCCTAACTCACCTGAGGAACTTGCCACATTATTCAACTCCACCCTCTTAAACTCTCTCAACATACTATCACCACTCTTTTACCACCTCCTCCCCCTGGTTCACCCCAGACCTCGTTGTCGCCCAGTCCACCTATATCTACGATACCATCAACAGCCCCAACACCAATCCCAGATCTTTATTTTCCTCTCCTAAAGCCTAAGGCTAACACTTCCTATAACAGCATCTCCCCACAACTCTGCAATTCCTTCCTTCAGTTATTCCAGGACAAGATCACCAAACTTGACGCCACACTGACTGCCCAACCTTTAACTAACCTGGCTTCTCTTCTTCTCCAACATTGTTGACCTGCCCCCTGCCCCGCCTCTTCCACCTGATACTCTATCCTAATTCACCCCTGTTGACTCAACCCATATCTCTAAGATCATCCTGTACTCCAAATCAACTACATGTTCCCCAGACCCCCATCCCCATTGTTGAAAGCCTGCTTACCACCCCTCTGTCCCTACCTCACCAAAATCTACAACAACTCGCTAGCAGATGGAATCTTCCCATCTGCATACAAAACAGCTGCCGTCACCCCCATCCTGAAGAAACCCAGACTAGATGTCACCATCCTAACCACTATCGCCCAATCTCTAATCTCCCCTTCCCCTCAAAAACACGGCCTCCCAGCTTCAAAACCACATGCTGCCCGACAATCTCTTCGAGTCATTCCAGTCTGGTTTTCACCCCATCACAGCTCAAAAACAGCCCACATCAAAGTCACCAATGACCTCCTAACATCTGCCAATGCAGGTGTCCTCAACATACTTAGTCTCATAGATCTGTCACACAGTGGCAATATTCTCCTTACAAGGCTGCTGGAAGTAGGTGTTGAGGGCACCCCACTCACTCTCCTCCGCTCCTACCTCACAAACCGGAAGCACTTCATCAACCTCAATCCTCACACCTCTTCAACTGCTCCAGTCACTCAGGGTGTCCCATAAGGCTCTGTGCTTGGCCCACTACTATTCATCATCTACATGCTCTCCCTCGGTCAGATCATCCGTCACTTCAACCTGGACTTCCACTGCTATACTGACAACATACAGATATGCCTCGGCACCGAATCCCCCCACCAACCTGCCCCTGGCCCAAATGCAATCATGTCTCTCTGCTGTAACACTCTGGATGAAGAGCAACTTCCTGCACCTTAACAGCAATAAAACTGAACTCTTTCTCATCGGCTCAAAATCAAAACCGAACAAAACCGGAAACCTCATTCTCTCCCTACTATAGTCTCCCCCTCCCCACAGGCTTGCAACCTTGGTGTAATACTGGACTTAACTCTCTCCTTTGACGCCCACATCCGCAACACCATCCAAACCTCCTTCTTCCACCATTGCAAATTGAAAAAATTAGACCCTCCCTCTCACACCGCTGCTGAAACCCTTATTCACTCCTTCATCTTTAGTCGACTTGACTACTGCAACTCACTCCGTCCTGGCATTGACTCTCACTCATTCCATAAACTCCAGATGGTTCAGAACTCCGCAGCAAGACTTCTCACCAACACCAAGTCGTGGAATCACATCACCCCCAGCCTCTGTGACCTACACTGGCTACCTATAAAGCAACGCGTCTATTACAAAATCCTCCTCCCGACTGTCAAAACCCTTCATAAACTGGCCATCACCTACCTGACTGATGTTAAGTTGCTGTTAAGCAATTTTTGTAAACTTTTTTTCTAACATAAAATACACCCAGTTGACAACAAATGTAATGTGCAAAGCTGTAGTAGAACATGCTTTACAGAAAGTTGTATCTTTTGTCTAAATGCCTCTAAAGAGAACTCAAGTGTTCAGTTCACCTTTACTGCACAACATGCACTCTGTCCACTTTATATATTGCATGGGAACCAACCAAAGAGAGGAATTAATGACCCCACATAAATAATCACAGTAAACATATTTGAACTAAATTCAGAATGGCTTCAAAAGGAAAATCTTAAAATTTTAGAAAACATTATGTTGACTAAGAGCATAAACAATTCATGTCTTCACTACATTTACCGCATTTTTTGTTTATGTAGTCAATGTCATGATCTGATGTGAATTGAACAACGTTATTTGCCATGCAGCTTTAACATATGATTGGCTAAGCTAAACCATAAAGCCTGTTAAAAAAGCATACCATTTATCTGGACATCGATGAAACCAGGAGCAATGATGCAACCTTCACAGTCCACACGTATGTCTGCGAATCCTTCCTCATCGTAGAAGAGTTTCTCTGGATCTAGAATCCTCCCATCACGAACCCAGAGATCTTCCCTAGAAAAAACATACCCAATTATAAAATTCCAGTCCAATATAACCAAGAGACCAGTGCTGCTACTGCGCTGTGAATTCAAAATGGGGAACTTGTTTCAGTCACATTCAGTATGCAGTGTCTGTAAAAAACGCTCAAATGGAATCATTAATAAGAACATGGTCATATGCTTTCTTTGCAAGAAGGAATTTGCTTACCATCGGAGCAATTCAAGTATCACCTCAATGCAAAGCATGTTTTTGCTAATTCTTATGTCAATAATATTGACTTCTAAAGCCACCTTTCGTAAAGTTTATGGCTGTGTCTTAATACTCATGTTAGCATCCTATTCAATATGCCAGAAAAATATTTAGTATGTCCCAATGGTCTTTCTGAATGAAATAGTAGTTTGTAAAGGCAGCTGCAGTACAAACTAAAAGTTAAAAGTAGTAGTATCCTATGCGATTTGGGACGCAAGGTATGTCTTTACTCGTATGGCATAATAATGCAATGTCTTAGAATTTTATTGTCGGTGCTTTTCACAGCAAATAGTCAAGTGCATGTATACGAATATGCGCAATGAATTTGGGTGTCATGTAATTAAATAGATTACAAAATGTAACCGATTGACAGCCCTAATTATAATAATAATATAATTAAGAAGAACGATATATAATTGTGTAATGTTGACGCAAGCACATGTTTCAGTCTCAGACGTACTTGATTCATTACTCAAAACTGGATACACTCTTTTAAAATGTTGGCATCAATCTCATCACGACTTGTTAGCAAAGTCGGTCAAACCAAAAATGTATATCCATCCCACCAGAAGTTGGCGTCGATCTCATCACAACTTGTAAGCAAAGTCAGTTTAACCAAAAGTTGGTCCTGGTTGAGTCAATCTCACCAGGACTTGATAATAAAGTCAGTTCAGCAAAAAGTTGTATTCAATCTCACCACAATATGGCATCAATCTCATCACAACTTCATTTCAGAGTCAGTCTAACCAAAAGCTGATGTCAAACGTTCAGTTACTGTACTGGATTTACCTAGTATTAGAATCTAGACTGTAATAACCCCCCGTGATTAAACCCTGAAATCAGTAGTTAGCAAACAATAGCCTATAGATGGGTTTTTTGAAGTAATGTCATGAAACAGTGCCATGCCTCCGTGTTCTGTGCCTGGGTGCACTAAAAAAAGATGTTACAGCTTCCCTTCAAACCAAAAGACTTCAACAGCTGGGGTAATTGCTGTAAAAAGGACTCCCACCAAATATGTAAAAATGTGCCATCTGCACTTCACTGAAGCCAATTAAAACTTACTAAATACATATGGTGTGAGTATATTTGCTATAGGCTTTAAGCACATCACCTATAGCTTGGAAGTAATACAGCAGTTAGACAAAATAGATTCTTCTCATTCTGACTTTGGTGGGGAGACTTCAGCTGACCACCTAGGCCTACTACTACTATGTATAAACCAGTACCATATAGGCAAAATTTCTTCCAATTTATATTTGTTTTGCCAGTGTAATATTGCTGCTACACACACTACTTGCTAACCATAACAATAATATTTTTTACGGCTTTCTCAGTCACATTATTTTTTCAAATCGGTCAACTTGGGCCCCCACTAGGCCCTTTACAAGTGGCACACTGATTGTTTTGAGAGCCATAGCATAAATAAATAATAAATAGATACATAAAATAGTCAAGTGCTAACAGAAAAAATACCAATGCCATGTATTTTCTACACTAAACAATATTATGTGAGTAAATTAAGTTGTGTGATGTGTCTGTAAGCTGGTAGTAGCTGGCTAGAAATCATGATGAGATTGACGCCAATTTCTTGTGAGATTGACATACATTTTTAATTAGACTATCTTTGGAATCAAGTCGTGATGACATTGACGCCAACTTCTGGTGAGATTGATATCAACTTTTGATGAGAATGGAGTACGTCTGAGACCGAAACATGTCCTAAAATGTACACTGTAAGCATGGTCTATGGTGAATTTAGTGCTGATAACGGAATGAGCTTACGTAGATCATGGACAAACAACATACACACTAGGGCTGCACGATATATCGTTTTATTTATCGTCATCGCAATGTAATTGCACGATAAACATCGTGAAAGACTGCGATATTCGATTTGGCTATATATTTAACAAAGTACAAGATTATTCTTTTCAAATTCTTTTCACCTGTGCTGGGTGATTTTATGAGTAAATCAATTCATTTGAATTTGGAGTTAGCGTGATGTGTAAAAAGTCTAAATTGAGAAAATCACGATTTAAAAAAGGTGCGGGGCACAACTGATCTTGTAACATTTCATTTGAAAAAACGAGTTAATTCTAGGAAACGCCAACGAAGCTCATTGCTTTAGTAAAGAGAATACTCGTCTACTGCTCACATGGGAGGGGGGTAGGCCTATTGTGTAACAAATAAGCTACATTTTTGTGATAAGGGTTGCTGTGCTTTTAGCGTCCCACGCTATCAAACACTGGTGTTTATCAGGCTATACCCTGCACCCTCTCCAAGTTACAAGCTACCACTGGCATTGGGTCTAACTAGCGTGGAACGCAAGTCTCATTCATGATGCATAATATTAGGTAGGCTACTAAAATTAGGCTACACCACGTCGGCTGCTTAAAGTCAAACGGATTTGTTAGTTCCGTTCGGTTTCAAATCAGGTATACAACTAAAGCAAGGGAGGGAGAGTCGCGTAACAACAGTTAAAGGAATAGTTCAATTTTTTTTATAGTTTGCTTATTTCCAAGTCTCGCGAAAATGTTCCAACTCGTCCTGATAGTTTTTACATCCATTGTATTTCCAACGTTTTTGAGCTGCAATTTTGAATAGAAATCTATGATTGATAACTTAGCAGCAGTGTCAGTTTCAGTTCACATGAATATGCTTAGACTGGTTATTAGCAGTCTAATTTCTAACATAAAGAAATTACTTTTTATTTTTTACTTTGTTTATAGAATAAAAAAAATCAAGATTATAATCTAAATAGTCCATGATAAAATCGTGATTTTTTGGGGGGCCAAATCGCCCAGCCCTAATTGGTGCTTTATTTTTAATGTACATGTTCAATTTGTCCAATCAAATAAAAAAATTCAATAGGCAATTTGTTGTTTCTGAGCAGTATACTGAATTTAAGCAGCAGAAACGCAGTGCTGTGTGCACTTCAGTACCTTTTTATTATCGCAAGAAATATCGTTATTGCAATATTCAACGCTATCCCATATCGCAATTCCGAACAAATAGGCTTATACTTATACAAAAATAGGCTTTATATCATGATATATTGGGAGTAACCAAGCAATTCTATGTAAACCCAGACATTCACCACCCCCCATGGAGCTCCCGGACCCTAACAGATTAAATTCCTACCTTCGTCAAAAAGCCTGTTAAAAGTCATGGAAAATGGTATAAAGCTACCCTTTAAAGATTTAGAATAGGTTGAGGAATTGAAAAAAGGCCTTGAGAGCATTGAGAAGTCAGGGTTTCCAGGAAAGCTAAAACTAACGTGCCTACAGTTTGTACTTCCACCTAGGCTCATGTGGCCATTGACAATGTTTGATAGAACAATGACTACGTAAGGTCGACTCTCTCTCTCTCTCTCTCTCTCTCTCTCTCTCTCTCTCTCTCTCTCTCTCTCTCTCTCTCTCTCTCTCTCTCTCTCTCTCTCTCTCTCTCTCTCTCTCTCTCTCTCTCTCTCTCTCTCTCTCTCTCTCTCTCTCTCTCTCTCTCTCTCTCTCTCTCTCTCTCTCTCTCTCTCTCTCTCTCTCTCTCTCTCTCTCTCTCTCTCTCTCTCTCTCTCTCTCTCTCTCTCTCTCTCTCTCTCTCTCTCTGGGTTCCAACCATTGTGAGACAAAGAGCAGGGGATCGCAATCTTTTGAAACTTAAAAACGCGCTATTTAGTGTCTATAATTAGCACAGGTGCTTTCATTACGTGTCATTAATGAAATTGAAATGACAGATGTTTACAGTGGTATATTGGGGGGGTCGAAGACAATGGTTGTTATAAATGTCACCCTACTGCTGTGTGATTGTAAGGGATTTGCGGGACTGCTTCTCACATATGGGTGAAATTAATTGTAAAAATGTGTAGCCTATACACCAAATAAAAAAAAACTATGATTTTCATATTACGCTATTTCTATTCTATTTTATTTTCCATGACTTGCGTGAGCTTATTCCCTTATCAAAGCTAAATTCGCCATAGACCACACGCTCATGTTGTTTACAGTTAATAATAGGCCTATACTGTTAATAAAAATAAAAGAAAATCATAATGAAAATAACTCATGTGCTTTTAATCAATCACTATGGTAGACTAAGTTGCACTATCCAATTTTGTGTGAGTATAAATTGGGCCATTAATTCAATGGTGCCAAATGTAGATTGCATTCATCACATAGCCTATAGGTCTGAGATTTTTCACGCATCATTTAGTCTGAAATGCAAAGAATGTTATAGCGATGCCCAATGGTGATATATTTTCGCAAATGAAAATATGCCTATCATTATAATTCACAACTAGGCCAAATTTTTGGAGAAACACGAAGTCGACTTCCCATGGAGCCAATCCAAGTGGCCTAGTTTTAATTGCACCCTGGGCCAAGATCTGATGGCTCCATGTAGGCCATAGCAAACTTCTATCATTATTTGACAATAAAATCAGGTGTCTGGCTATCAAACTTAACGTTAACATAGGCTAAATAACCGCTGCCATTATAGATTTCAAACATCTGTGATTAAAACGGTTATAGCCTATATAGCCAATGTTTAAAAAAAAAACTGGCTATGAGCGTGGATATGACATGAAAGCCACTCTAACGATCTGCCAAATAGGAGCTTGTTAAAACACAAACGTGAGATTTTACTGGGGCACAGCAGATCAATGCCGTGCTTTCATTACATGTTAGGCTTGCCAGATTTTGAAGATGTTAAATCCATCTGTCAGCTTATTATTAGCGAGTAGACACAACCTCATACAGTAGTCAGGCCTACCTCACTCGCAAAGCTGTGCTTGCTTCGCTTGTTCTGCACTGAAGAGCAGTACCCTATAATTTATTGTTCACTTTATTATTTATGTGAATACACATTTCCTAGTGCAAGTCGACCTAATGTTTCAAAATTAGGATACAGATCCAATCAATGATTCCCGATTAGCCTACAACATGAGGTTGTTTTTCAATAGGCTATCTCCATTTGGAGTCTGTTACAGAAATTACAGAAAATCACGGGGCACTTCATAAAGGCTAGCCTAAAACACCTGAAAGATAGTCTAATATATCGATTTATTTTACATATGAATTCAAAAGTGTTCCTCGAGTTTCATTCTTCTACCATCAGTCACTGTTTCTAATTGCTCCTGTTTGTGTGCTTACGCATGGGTTAAACTGATACAATTGCATATTTGAGGGAGAAAGGTCACATTTCTAGAGAGCTGAGAGACAGAGCTAGATTATTATTTAAATGTTTTTAAAGCAAGAGATAGGGGAGCGAGCGGAGGGCACAACACTCACAGCAGCATATGGTGAAAATGATGCAAATGATGCAGAAACAGCAGTCCCATATGCAGGCTACCCACACCATGCTCCTTCTGCAGCTGTTTTTGTTTGTTTGTCACGGGCACTGCACATACACTCAACGGAGATCAGCAGATTTTTATTAACAGTATAGGCCTATTATTAACTGTAAACAACGGTCTATGGCAAATTTAGGGTTGATAAGGGAATAAGCTGACGCAAGTCACTGACAATAAAATAGAATAGAAATAGCATAATATAAAAATTATAGTTTTTTTATTTGGTGTACAGGCTAAACATTTTTACAATTGCTTTACAAATGTGCTTTACAAATCTACGTTTGCGTGCATGCATGCTTGCTTGCGTGCGTGCAAAGGCACGATTCACCCCCCATATGTGAGAAGCAGTTGCGAGATAGAGCGGAGATTCTGTACCGCAAATCCCTTACAATCACACAGTAGGAGGGTGACATCTATAAAACGACCATTCTGGGAACAATATAATTTGTCTTCGTCCCCCCCCAATATATCATTGTTAACATCTATGTCATTTCAATTTTATTAATAACACGTAATGAAAGCACCTGTGCTAATTATAGACACTAAATAGCGCGTTTTTAAGTTCCAAAAGATTGCGATCCCCTGCTCTTTGTCTCACAATGGTTGGAACCTCTGCCTTCCCCCACCCCTCAGCAGTGGCACGAACTCTCAAACAAATGCCGACTGTAGGCTACGTGATTCTTTTGCTCTGACATTTTCTTTCGTCAGTGACAGACTTACATAACGTTTTTCAAACAAATTATATGATAGACAGGTATTTACTTCTACCACTCAATACAATAAAACACCTTTATTATTGTCACCAGTAAAAAAAAAAAATGCTGCATCGAAAACAGGTCACTTTTCATTTTATTCTCCCTCAGAAACAAGGAAAAGCTGTTATTCGCTGATAAATAAAACGTTTTAGTGCAGAAGCATTTCGTTTTTACTCAAGTATTTTTTACTGAATTTTTAAAACAGTACATTGCAATGCAAATGTTTTATTTTGTCCAAATGAATAACACATACAAGTGTTAAATAAATGTACATTTTCATTTGTTATTAAATTGTTGTATTTTGTCAAATGAAAAAAAAATAAAAATAAGATATATATTGACCATCGGCCATCTCTAAATATCGGCCACAAGTGGTCGACCACTAGTGTACAGACTTGCTCTCATTAATACAACTGTGCTTTGATAATTGCCTAGCCTCTTACCTCCTTTAAAGGATGCTCACGGGTTCCCCCTACGGTTGCAGAGTGTAATTGACTTTCACACAATCGTCGGAGATACATATCACGCTTTAAGCCCCCTCAGTACACATGCATTTGTTGACAAGCTTAAAAAAATGAATTTGTTGACAAGCTGAAGCCGGCAGAGACGTCAGAAGTGGAAGAACAATGTCGACTAATCAGGTAATATTACAGGATTTCACACTGCTTTGTTTATTTTATTGTGATATCTGACACGAACACTAACATACAAAAAGAATAAAACGTTGTTTTTTTCGTTTTTTAAATACTACTTGCGTTTTCAACCTCATTGTTTGCCAAGTGTTTGAATGTCGAGTATGTGTGTAATCGAATAAAATGTTCTTGGAGACATGAAAGACATATATTGTACAAAACATACATTGGACAGTGCAATGTATTACCGACAAGCAGAGATCGCAGTCTTTCATAAATGACATTGGCTGAGATTTAGGCTATAGCCTACTCTGCTGTCGGATTGTCTTTTGTTTCCAACCCTGCGTTAGTTTGCTGAATGAGAAAAGGATAGTTCATGCATTGATAAGGGTGTGTAAAGTATGGATTTTTCCAACAGAGGTTCTTTCTATGGTTTCATTGCAGGAATCAATGTCAGGAGAAACACAAAGTGTTTGTAATGCTCGATACAGGAGGCAGTGGTGGTTGTGCGTGTCCCTTGCAAAGCGTCGAGGTCACCCGGCGCTTTTGATAGCTAAACTAAAGAGACCCATTAAGTATTTTCAGAACTAAAGATGTATATGTCTTTTAAGTAAACATGCATGCCCAGACAATGTGCAGTGTGGCAGTCCAAGTTTGTACAATAACTGCCAAAAACTCAGAATAGTTAACAAAAACCTAGTTAAAACATAGGAATGCTCGGAACAGTTACGATGCCAAAGGACAAAGAATAGCTAGTCAACTTCATAACCAGTAACGTTAACATACAAAATGTGGATCCCTGATACAAATGACAGTAAACTTGTTTGGCAAGCTAGCCAACACAGCAATGGACGCGATAGCACCTATTAGTAGGCAGGTCAAACCCGTTTTCACTTTTTTCTTCTTAAGTAATTAAACAGTCCTATCTTCCAATTTGTTGTTATTTAGTAAACGTTTATGAATACAAATGAATTAATAAATTGTTAAGTTGCCCAAATGGGACAGTTTTATTGTTAAAAAAAAAGGGTTTTAAATTTACCGGGATGTTACTTCCGTTTAGACAGACGCTGGGTCTATAAGCATGGACATCCTACGGCCCACTTTGTTGAGATTATACTTCTTAATTGTGAAAGTATTAATAGATATTTCATAACAGATACCTTAAGAAATGAGTTACCTATAAATTTGATATAATTGTTCACCTAAATAATGTGTACAATGTTGAAAACTTGTACTCTGAAAACCGCTAACGTGTCAAACAGCTTAGCTTTTTTTGGACGCGGCCACGCGGGACCAAAGTCTGCTCGCAATGGCATTCGTAACATATCAGTGTCTAAAATAATGCCACAGAAAAAAATGTATATATTATATATATATATATATATATATATATATATATATATATATATATATATATATATATATATATATATATATATATATATATATATATATATATATATATATATATATATATATATATATATATTTATTTATATATATATACCCAGATAACACACATACGTCTGGCCGACGTCGGCCTAACATCGAAACATCGGCATTGCATCGCTTTCTAGATTAGGGTTTCCATTGTATTACGCATACCTCTGCCCGACGTTGGCCTGACATCGAAACCTGACCTTGCAGCCTCGGTCAGAATTGGAACCTTGGCGGATGAGGGATTGGAGTCTCTCGCACGCTCAGGCCGCAGCTGGCTGCTTAAAATTTGAATTTCCAAAGGTATTCCCCCTTGGCAGTTTATTCTGGCTTTTTCTTCAAAGGACCAACACCTATAAAGGTAAACTAACAGTATTTTTGTTTTAGCTAGCTAAGTTAGCCAATGCCTTTACTGAAAAAAAGACTGAACTTAAACTTCAAGTTAACTTGTTTAAATTACAGTACATGTTTAACTATTATTAACTTACAACGTTAAGTCTGTAAACCTTTCATCTGTGGTACAAATGCTAAGGACCGTTCATTGTTGTGACATGACATATTATTCAGGTTGACGTTATATTTTTAGCCAACCTAACTTAATTAGCTACTAAACTAGTTAACGTTAACTTATTACGTTGCTGTCCGGTTGATTAATATGGTAACGTCAAGTTAGTTAATGTTAGCTGTGTATTAATTTAGTTGGGCTCATATCATGGTACACCGGTGGTGTTAAGTTACTTGTCATGCCATGGACTAGGGCAATGTATTTACTAAAGCGATCTCTTATTTTTTATATTTTTAAAGATGATCCTCAAATGAAAGACTTTCCACTTGCGAGTGGCTAATTCATAATGGTGCGAATAAGTTGTTACCGTGAAAACAAGTTTCTAAATCACTCAACTTTGCAACTGTCATTTTGACAAAATTTCAAAGAAACGCGAGACTAAACGTTATTGCGTTGCTAGGGAACGGTGACGAGACTGCTAGAGATACAGAGATTTGAGATACAGATTTATCAACTAAATGATTTAAATACGTTTAATTGGTTTGCCTAATTGTTTTACATTAAAGACAATCTGAATCCAAAATGTTAATAACTGATGTTTATGTAATTGTTGAACTATAACTTTGTTTCTTCTCTCTCGAACTAGCTCTTTGAAGTTGCCCTCATCCTCCAGGTATGTAACATATTTTACAGTAGTAGTTCTGTATAACTGTCACTTCAATTGTACTGACAAAAACACTACTCGTGTTCGTGTTCATGATCTCTCTCTCTCTCGCTCTCTCTCTCTCAACTACCGTGCTTTTTGTGTTCTCTTTCAGCTCCATCCTGCTTTGTATTTGCTGTCCTAGCATAAACGTCCATTTGACAACATCATCAATTCTAGAATAATGCTATAAGACCCAGCAATAGCAGACCAAATTGAATCCGACCCACAAACTACACAATTAATTAAATAGCCTTCAGTGGTAAGTAACGTTAAATGAACAGGGCCTAATCAGTGTGGTTTTTCCTTTCTTCTAGAATTGACCACCACTGCCATAGCATCTACATCATCCACTGGGAGAACCTGCATTGATGGTGAGGGGGCCGTCCATTATTGCCTTGGTGTGTTTCAAAATCCTTTCACACATTTAACTGTTTACATAATTTGTATGTACTCATCTACTGTGCCATGGCGTATTTTTCAACTCCATCTTGCTTCTGATTTGTTGTTCTGGACGTCCAAATCTCAAATTAACATGACCTTATTAGTGCTGTTTGTGCTTTCCTGTAGAATTTCCTTGAGTCTCCCCCACTGCAAATCTACAGGAACTTGAACGAGAGGGACTTGGACAGTTGATGAAAGGCTAGCCCACCACAGCATTTGCACACAGAATATTAATCTTGAATTTAATTAATGTAAGTGTATTGAAAGTTATTACATGTAAATGTTATTGACTTTAGTCCTCTAAGTATATTCAAGTAATCTATTGTTATCATTGTTTGCTCTTCTGCTTGGCTACTTTGCTATGTACTGTTGATTTGACTTTATGTGTCATCTTAAATAAATGTGCTGTTTTTAAAAGTTCAAGTAGTGGCTTTACTTTTAGTTTTTGGATGAATTATTGATGTGCCAAATTTATGTTCAGTTAAAACGTCAGCCTATGTTAATTTTATTGTTAAAATTTATTGCATTATCAGCTATTATATATTATAAATATTTCAATTGAATGATCTACAATCACACTTTACATGTTGAACTATCACATTAGTTAGTTATCTATCACATCTTGTTACTACATTGCCTAACGTTTAGTTTGTTAATTAACATGTTTGCTATCAGTATAGCGGGGAGGGAGGTGTAGGAAATAGTTGACATGGTAACTAAATTTGGAACGTTAATCAGCAATATATACATCGGCCAGACGTGCGCCTATCCGTCGAAATGTATCTGAATAACGTCGGATGGAGGTCGGCCGGAGATCGCTCCGTATGTTTGGCCGATGTCGCCTCGACGTCTTGCCGATTAGCAAACGAGCTCTATGCGATGTAGGGCCTACGTATGTAACATACGTTGGGCCGACGTTGGCTAGACGTATGTGTGTTATCTGTGTATATTATACAATGAGTCTTGGTGAATAATTGAAATGACCCAGGGCAAGATGATTCGTAAACAGTGTTGATTGGATCGAGACTTCATATATCTTAATCATCGGCAGCTCTGATCCATACGGATACTAAACAATTCAATTATTGAATGGATTTAGAAGTTTTCTTACTTCTTAAGTATTTAAAACACTGCATCAAGGGCATCACATGATTTGAGGGGGCGTATCTCTAAACTCTAAATGGATTTCTTTCTTAATTTGATCACAGCTCAATGAGACCTCCTTCTAAGCTTTTATGTGCAGGATGTAATTTCGGGTAGTAGCAACACAAAGTATTTGAAACACAGGTTAACTAAGTTATTTATGACCGATCGGCGCCGTCGTTCAGTGTCAGTTCCCGAGAGAGGTTGTCTTCAAAACAAACCCAAGACTGATCGTTAATTCATATGGGAAGTGCTCCACATTTTTGCTTCAACACTAGGTGCGCACCAGTTTTCAGGTCCCGTTTAGGCCAGAATAAGAGAGATTCTAATGAAGTCCGCTCTGAATGGATGGCTTTATTAACGGTTGACATATGAAAAAATTTAATTTCAGTGGTTTAAGAATATGTGCTTAAACCAGTTCATCAATCGTTTGACATTAAATAAAACATACGTATATATTTTTAACTGCTTAAAGTTACGGCTTTTTTTCAAGAAAGATCAAAGCCTACGCTTTTTGGAAGCTAAGTATGAATTAACAAGCGCTTTATGCAAATCAACACTAATATGTGGTGAAAGTAGGTATTACTTTTGAATGACTTAGGTGATTCAGACCAACAAAAATGTTATATTTGTGTCAAATTAAACAGTTTTAAAACGCGATAGTCTAATTTTCTTCAGCGCTGAGCGTAGAAGCTCTCGTATCGACTACGTCATTGGCGTTCCAACGTTGTCTGGACAAATTGGATGCTCCAAGCATAAAGGGCCACACATGATTTTAGGGGGAATATCTCAAAAGTCCAGCTATGGACTTTTTTGATTTTTGTATCAGAGCTCAATGAGACCTCCTTCTATGTCCAGTTAAAAGCTCTCATGCGACGGATGTAATTTAGGGTAGTAGCAACACAATTGAAGTATTTAAAACACATGTTAACCAAGTCATTTATGACCGATCGGCGCCGTCGCTCAGTGTCAGGACCAGAGAGGGGTTGTCTGCAAAATGAACCCAAGATTGATTGTTAAATGTTATGGGAAGTGCCCTGCATTTTTGCTTAAATTCTAGGTGCGCACCGGTTTTCAGGTCCCGTTTTGGCCCAAATAAGAGAGATTCTAACTAAGTCCGCTCTCGACCTCCTCGCTGTGGTGAGTTTTGTAGTGACAAAATGACTTTATTAACGGTAGACAAATGGAAAGATTTCATTGTCAGTGGTTTAAGAATATATGTTTAAACCAGATCATCAATCGTTTGATAATAAATAAAACGTATATATTTTTAATAAACTGCTTAAAGTTACGGCTTAGATATTTCACAACAGATACCTTATGAAATGAATTACCTATACATTTGACATAATTGTTTACCCAAATACAGTGTACAATGTTGAAAACTTGTACTCTGAAAACCACTAACGTGTCAAACAGCTTAGCTTTTTTAGGACGCGGGACCAAAGTCTGCTCGCAATAGTATTCGTAACATATCGGTGTCTAAAATAATGTCACTGTAAAAAAATGAATCTAGCCTATATCTTTTTATATTATACAATGGCAAGATGATTCGTAAACACTAGCCTAAGTGTTGATTGGATCGAGACTTTACACCTATATCTTAATCATTGGCAGTTCTGATCCATACGGATACTAAACAATTAAATGATTTAATGGATTTAGAAGTTTTTTTTTAGGCCAGAATAAGAGAGATTCTAACTAAGTCCGCTCTCGACCACCGCGCTGTGGTGCGTTTTAGAGTGACAAAATGACTTTATTAAGGTTAGACATATGGAAAGATTTAATTGTCAGTGGTTTAAGAATATATGTTTAAACCAGATCATCAATCGTTTGATAATAAATAAAACGTATATATTTTAAACAAACTGCTTAAAGTTAAGGCTTTTTTCCAAGTAAGAACAAAACCTACGCTCTTTGGAAGCTATGAATTAGCAAGCGCTGTATGCATATCAACACTAATATATCGTGAAAGTAGGTATTACTTTTGAATGATTTAAGTGGTTCAGACCAACAAAAACGTTATATTTTTGTTTATTTAAACAGTTTTAAAACGCTACGCACGGCAATTTTCTTCAGCGCTGAGCGTGGTAGCTCTCGTATTGACTACACTGGCGTTCGAATGTTCGACCTGCCTACTTATAGACCCAACGTCTGTCTAAACGGAAGTAAAATTGCGGTAAATATAAAATCCTTTTTTAACAATAAAACAGTCACTTTTGGGCAAACTGACCATTTATTATTTCGTTGTTATTCATAAACGTTTACTAAATAACAACAATTTGGAAGATAGGTGTGAGGGTTCCGCGGACATCCGTCCGGTAGAGGGCGCTGAAGGCCTGTGGTGGTGATGAAGCACTCCTCTGACAGGTCACCGGATTGCAACAGGTGAGTTCAATCTGGTGATCAGTTGGGGGAGTGCTATATAAGAGTGTCTGTTTGTTTCAGTAGGGAAGCTGACACACGCCGGAAGGCTGAGGAAATGCAGAGTCGCATGCCAAAACTCCCCGAAGAGCGAGGCACCAGCACCAGCAGCATGGGCGTACGGGTGGGGGTGTGTGTGTGTGGGAGCAATAAAAGGGTTTCCCCAGTTGCACTCCTTGGTGTGCCGTCTCCTCTGTGCCAGAACTCCTCACAATAGGACTATTTAATCACTTAATTAAAAAAAAAGTGAAAACGTGTTTGACCTGCCTACTATAGCAGCGATGTCCTAGCGTGCCATCTAGCAGGTTTGCTAACATCACATCTATACTGTATCTAGCCAACGTTAGCGGCAACATTGTCAACTCATACAAACATCAAGCAAACGCACCAACAGAAAACATAGCAAGCCGGCTAACGCTAGCGTTTATAACTTATTACTTACAACTCCGACTATCTCGGCTTGTGACTTGCATCCTTTCGTCTCTTTTAGCTCTCGCCAACGACTCGTTGAACGAGTTACCGCCAGTCCGATATTTACTCTTGTCCGTTTTCTTGCCAAGTCACTTTTTTTTCCTCTTCCTCGCTTCCTGCGATAACGTTTCTGCTGTCTCTTCGCTCCGATAGCCACTTGGTAAACCATCAAAAGGATTTTGATGCTGTCATTTTAAGGTAAAAAGTTATATAATGTTTTAATTGGTTGTTTTCTGCATAAACATTTTCAATATTCTGTTATAACGTTATGTTTCCAAAATGCATAGGTTTTGTTCTTACTTCATTAACTTGATAAAATAATTGACTTTAAGCAGTTACATTGAAAAATGTGTTTTTTTTTATATCAAAGGATTGATGAATATCAAATATATCAAAGGATATATTCTTAAACCTCTGACATTTCAATGTTTTTACTGGTAATAACATTGCCATGTCATTTTAAACTCGCAAATGCATGGTGGTCAACGCTGAACTTGCTGTATTGGTGAAACGGGCCCTCAAAAGTGCAGCGCTCTGGTGTTCAAGTTAAATTTCCAACCTATTCCCATCATATTTGAAGATCAACCTTTTATTAATTTTGAAGTAAAACCCTGTCCGGACATTACCTTCAAAGGGATTTACCAATCAGTCACCAAATAGTTATTTAAAATTATTTGCTATACTTGAATTGTTACTAACTTCAATCAACACGTTCAATTGGGGCCTTTCAACTGTGACTAGACAGGCCTCAATGAGACATTAAAAAAAGGATTTGAGAAATCGTTCCAAGGCAACACATGAAATATTGATTTAAAAAGAAACATCAAAATGCATCAGCGTTAAGAGAAGCTTCCCTGCCTGTTATGTGTATTGGCACGCTCCGCTGGATGTGAGTTCATTGAAAAATGCACATCTAGAGTAGCCTTTATCTTCCTCAGGCTGGTCATTTACACCCAGCATTATCTAGCTAGCTCCTTTTTAGAAAGGGCTGTTTTAGAACACAGGCTATTCAGCTAGGTAGCCTAAATAGCAAACCATAAATTAGCTGTAAACTGAGATCGCCCACATTCCAATAGTGCCTTCCACATTTCCTTTTATCAGAGTAGGCTACAAGCTGTAAAATACATACAAAATATGTCATCCAATTGTGGCAATACTGGATGTAATAAAGCATCAGCTACATACTAAAAAGGAGCAAGTCTATATATGAGCTAGCCATATGAATGATCAAAATCTATATCGATCAACGTTTTATAGGTATAAACAGGTCCTTGCTTTGGCTCCCTATGCTATTATGTTTTGGAATGACTCGCTAATATAGATTCCTTCCCAATGGAAGCAAACCAACCAGTTTAAAGCATGATTTCAATAAATTATTATTTCCAATATTTGTCTTGCACCAAACCGGGTAATTATCCGCGACCCGATCGGATAAGCGGACGAAGATGATGATGATGAACCGGGTAATTAACACTCCCTATAGTTCCTGCTTGATATACTACTACGTTCTACTAGACGACGCTATAGTATCCCCATCCCCACAGGCTCACAACCTTGGTGTAATACTGGACTCAACTCTCTCCTACGACGCCCACATCCGCAACACCCTCAAAACCTCTTTCTTCCACCTTCGCAAATTGCTAAAATAAGACCCTCCCTCTCTCACACCACCGCTGAAACCCTTATTCACTCCTTCATCTCTAGTCGCCTTGACTACTGCAACTCACTACTCCCTGGCATTGGCTCTCACTCACTCCATAAACTCCAGATGGTTCAGAATTCCGCACCAAGGCTTCTCACTAACACCAAGTCCTGGAATCGCATCACCGCCGTCCCCCGTGACCTGCACTGGCTACCTATAAAACAACACATCGACTACAAAATCCTCCTCCTGACTTTCAAAGCCCTTCATAACCTGGCCTCCACCTACTTGACTATCTACTCATCCCATACCAACCAACGAGGCCTCTGAGATCATCTACTGCCGGCCAACTCACCGTTCCACAGTCCAAACTACAGAGCCTTGGGAACAGAGCATTCTCCAGAGTGGCACCAAGGCTCTGGAGCTCACTGCCCCACCCCCCATCCCCGTCAGTCAGAGACGCGGACACCATTAACACCACCCCCCCCATCCATTCCCGCCCTCTCTTATGTCCCCTCCTCATCTCACTACTGTTTTCCTTTTCCTATATCATCTATGTTATCATTTGTCTAATGTCTTTCTTAGTTTATTTCATATGTGTTTGTTATATGTATCCGTTCTAGTATGTCCTCAATTGTAAAGTGCTTTGGCTGTCTGAAAAGCGCAGTATAAATTAAATGAATTATTATTATTTTATTATACTGTCCACTCACATACTGATGCAATAGTGTTTCATGCTAATGTAAGATCACAGATTCCTTTCCTGTATTAACATCTATTCTAGTGTTACTGCCACCATTTAAACATACTAAGTTCTTCTCATCTAGCAGCTCTTCTATTACCTAGTCTGTTCTCTCACTCACCCCATTGTGTGCTGTGTCCTCAAGCTTGCTCTAGTCTTTTGCACAGGTTATAATAATTCACAATCACTCTTTCCTTTCAGCCCACACTTTCACTACCGCATACTCGTGTTCACTTCCTACACCTAGTACTCTGTAAGGAACACCTTCCTTTACGAAAGTGGGACATCCTCTTCCTCCTGCCCCTTTCCTATCTCGCCTCACCACCACAAAACCATACAAAACAAAATCCAAATTCGATATTAGCCAGAACTCTCAAACGCACACTGTCTGCTTTTTCTCTCCAACTACTGGTTGGCATCTTGTCCATTGGCAATCAGGCTTCTCACATTGCACTGAAGGATTAACATTATTAGTAGAGTCAACCCAACTTGGATGATACATTCGCAAACAATGCCCTGCTCACTAGCAACGTTATTCGCATGGCATCATAACATGAACCAACAGGTTAGCTAGCTAGTTTATCTGTGTTTTTTCTCCGCGTGCTTGCTCTTTTAGTTTGAAGTTCCACCCACTGTTGGGGGACTAGAAACTAATCATAAGGGTAGTGATAACAAATCTCACTAGTTATTTAGAGGGAAGATTTGAATGGTTTTATTGTTATTCACCAAATATAGTGATGTAAAAACATAGAATTTTACTTCCAGCAACTGGAGCAAAAGCAAAATTCTGATAGGTAGAATAGTCGAATTAAGAGATCCGCCTCCAGTGAAACAAACCCCATTCAATAAAAAATGTTGGGCAAATATATTTTCTTTAATCCTTTGAGCAAAAATAAAGGACAATAGCCGAAACATGAAGAATGAGAATGAAATAGCCGGAGAATGAAGAATGAAACAATTGATTAATATAAGATGCCTTTAGGAATTCTGCACCTGGGGAAATTGCTCAAATGAAGCAGTTGAATACCAGAAGAAAGGCTTCTACACTATTCTACAAAGAAAAAAAAAAAATCATCTGAATTAACGTGAATAAAATATGGCAGAACATTAATTATACCAAAAAAGTCACCAATGGGGGTGAAAAATGTGTCGTTGTCGCCCCCCCCCCCCCCCCCCCCCCCCCCCCCCCATCCACCCTCTCAAATCATACACTGTGTGAATCTGAAATCAAGGTAGAGAGGCCAAAGAAGATGATGAGTGTTGGGAAAGTTAAACCCTTAATAGAAGAGGATCTAGAGAATGCTCTGGCCGCCAGGGACACATCGAGAGAGTTGGATCCGGTGGGGGATGCTCAACCCATGAGCTGGAAAAGCACCTCTCCACGGTCCACCTCACGAGCTCAGGACAACCCCACTTTAACCCCGCTTCAACAGGTTTGCGGGGACTTCCCTCTTTTCTTCCCAACTGAAGATTGTTTGGGGGAGAAACATGAGACAATGATGGAACTAGGAGAAGAGCCAAAGGTGGACTTAGAATGAGAACTTTCAGTGTTTTTGCCGTTGCAACAAAGAATGCTTTAATAGGGCCAAGTTCTGCTTATGAAATGCTTATGATAAATAATCAATGCTGATGTAAACGCTGATAAATTGCCAATATGTAACTGATTTTTTATGTGATTGTTTATGTGCTGTAATGCAAGTGGCCCAGAGACTTCCAAGAGAGGGTGTTGTGCGACCGCAAAAGGAACATTGATAAATGTAAATCTCTGAGTAAGAAAGAAACATCTGTTTTGCTACCATATTGACTGCAGGCAAGACAGGAAATATTGCCAGGCTAGAAACAGTTGGAGGGCTTTAAAGCACGCGGAGGAGTTGGTCTTGATATTCTGTGCTAGGGGAAAGAAGAGAATTAAATAACGAAATGCTTGTACCTTGAATTATTCTTGCTACGTCATTTAGCAATTATTATCATTGTTTGCGTGTTTGTAACTTGACGTTTCTTGTTACTCCATTTAGTTTATAATAAGCGTACGAGTGCTTTTAATTTGACCTGTTTTGGTTACTTGATTATTATATGATTGCTTGAAAACCGTGCAACTTGATACGAACTTGCTGCTTGATTTAGATTATAGACATAGAATGCCCATAGTGTGATTTGATAACTTGTGCTTTGCAATAAAAACCTTTTGAGAATAGTTACTGGCCTCTGGGACTCTGACTACACCGAAGTAGCTTAGTTGCATCTCGGGTTAAACAGATCACCATTTCTCTTAGGCACCGACTACAATAAATAGCCCGCTCTCCTCTTAGAAACAGCCAGGGACCGTCCCGGGATGGGAGAACTCTGTTATATTTAGCTTGCCCTAGCGCAGCCTCTCGGCCTCCGAGAACGTATCAGTTGGGCCTCCCTCCCACAGCTTCCTGGTACACACCTTCTGCTGCTGCAAGAACAGAGGAAGATAAGTGGAAGATATTGCAGCGTGTACATTGTCTGGGCTTGGTAAACTGTTGAGACACTAGAGAAACAGGGAAGGAGCTTCGCAGAGCATCCTATTAAGGACACCCATGTAATAGTGTTCTCTCTCCCTCCGGGTGTGTCCTCTGAACTAGGGTGTTAGACAACCCAAGGTCCTCTCCCTTTGGTGGAAAACGGTACAGAAAATGGGGGATCGGAGATAGGACTGGTTTAGTATCTGCGCAGGGTAGATAGAGTATACGCACGTTTGAAGGAGGCCCCCCAGGCCTGTAGCTCGGCACCTCCACACGAGCAAGTGTGATGAGGAAAAGCGTGAGGTGGGCATGTAGAGGGGGGAAACCACTTTTAGGCAAGGGCCATTGCGAATCCGCGAGGAAACCTACCATATCGGTTCGCGGCTGCTTCGGGTCCCGTTCCCGGAGGATGTGAAAATGATACAGGTTTTTTAAAGCGAAGTCGGGAGGACAAAGAAAAGCTCTCCCCGAAGGAGAGTGTTATCTTCCACGGCCCTCGGGTTCGTGCAACAATAGTAAGAAGGGAGGGAGAAGCAGAAATTGGTGACCATTATAGCAGGATGGGATGAGTGAAAGAATGCAACACATGAAATGGAATCTAAGACTCAAAGGTTTCAGGTTATTGTGAAAGCAGCTGTGCACCATTTGGATATGATAAGTCTAAAATGGGAAGAAGTAAGGGATGAACAGTCAAGGGATGTACAGTCAAGTCAAGAGACGGCCTTCTGTGGATTGACTTTGTTCTTAAGTAATGCGATTATCTGAGGGTGAGTTTTAAATCTAGTAGGTCGCTCTGCCAACTGATTTTCTTCTGGCTGAATAGTTAATTGGCTGTGTGCGCGCTAGTTTTGTGGTAGGGGGTGTTCTGTCTCTTCTACCACTGTCACTCAACCTTTTATCATACACTATTTGTCTCCGGCAATTTCTGCAGTTTAGTGACCTCTAGTGGTGGACTCATGTGTGCTGTTTTCTGTATATAAGATTCCTGTGTGCAAAGTTTAGTTTGATGACCAATCTACCGAATTTGGTATGTAGCACCAATGAACCATGAGACTTAAATGGTGTATAATCCAGACCTCCTGGCCAAAACATGTGACCACGACAAGCTAATGAAACTTGCAACTGGAGTGGCTGATCACAAATTTGGTAGTGACTCAGTCAATCTCAGTCCAAACCTAAAAAAAACTGCTTCTAGAAGCTTAAAAAATCATATCAGCAAAGCCATGTTCACATCTGCCTTTGCTATAAATGCCATATTTTGATATCTCTTGATGTGAATGTCCAAATTAAAAAATATGCTCTAAGGGAGAGTCTAAGGCAATGACTAAGAGAAGATTGTAATTGGACCAATGGTTGGCCTTGTGGGCGTGGCTTATCAGATATATCCTAATAAATCAGTCATTCTTGGTCCAATCTTAATGAAACTCGTTACATATCCTCTAGAGGCATAATTGAACATATCAGTAAAACCATTTTCACATCTGCCTTTAGGGGGCACTATAAATTCCACATATTTATACCTCCTTGCGTAAATATACACATTTTATGGAACTTTATATACATGCCCTAGGGGTGAGGATATGTCATTAACTACAAAAAATGAGTGATTAGACCTATAATTGGCCTTGTGGGTATGTATATGGCTATGACCCGTCAAATGCTGCTTGCAGCTTTAATCTGTAAGTGTATTTGTTGAGGAATACATTGCACGTTATGCAAGCTTTATTTAGACAATTAGTGAACTTTAAGATGTCGTTACTTGTTAAGATAAATATTGTACGCTACAAGTTACTTGAATACTTACCTTAAATGCTTACCTGTTTTGATCTTCTTGATTACTTAACGGCATTTAATATTCTTGCATTCGTTTATTTCCATGCATTTATTTCATGTTCATGGAGATATACAAGTAATTACAATACTTGTAATCATGTGGAATTTATACATGTATTGATATTGTTTCACACCATTAAAAAACCTCAAGTCAGCTCCTGTCTTGGCCACTGTTTGTTCGCTGCATAGCCACATATGTAAACGTGTGGTGAGGGCAGAAGAGTAAAAAGATTTACAGACCTCGTGAAAAACCCTGTGGGCTGGATACCGCCATCACTGCTGAGAGCAACGATGTCAAACCCTCCTGACCCCACTGAGCATGTCGACATGGAGGTCAGGTCAGAATGCAACACATCATCATCACAACACTCTAGTAGGTCTAGTGTCAGTAGGGCAGCAAGAGGCCAGGGCAAAGGCTGAAGCTGCACGCACAAAGGCAGCTTATGCAAAACGTCAAATAGACATTGAAGTAGAGAAAGCATGCGTCGATGAAGAGAGAGTACGCATAGACGCTACGCTGAATGCTCTTAAAGAAGAGGGTGAGGCTGAAGCCGAATCAGCAGCAGCAAATGTGCTTGAAGCAGCTGTAGACCTGGATGTCAAAGAGCGCATAAGGAAGTCCAGCTACTGCTCATCAGCACAACAGTCGTTACAGCGCACTACTGAATAAGTCAATGTACATTTCAACAGCCAACCGAATTATAAACTTGATCAACAAACAGAAAATATAGAACTACAGGCTACTCATGCTTCACAACCCACTCGCCCTCAACACACTGAGGCTTGCAACCCCAGTCAGAGCCAACTTCAACCGGCTACTTGAAATGTTTATCGGCAAGGGCCCGAGATCACAAGCCCCTCTCAAACAAGGCTTCCAACGTTACACTGATGCAGCAGACAACTCACCTAAAGTCCACATTTCATCACATGTACTTACATCTAGACCATCAGGTATTTCTGACCTCGCTGCATACTGGGCCCGTCGAGACCTCGTCTTATCAGGGCTGAAGTTGTTCGACAATCGGCCAGAAAATGATCTGCCCTGGAAAGCCGGCTTCTGCAATGCCATAGAGGGCTTGAACTTGAAACCTAGCGAGGAGCTAGATTTACATACCAAGCGGATCAGTGCAGCATGTCCAATGAGTCAGAGTCGTCCACGTTAATTATCCTATGGCCAGTCTGAACATGGTGTGGCAACAATTAGATAAGAGTTATGGCTCTACAGAGGCCATTGAAGAGTCTCTTTTCACAAGGCTGGAAAACTTGCAGAGAATTCAGAATATGGCCTTTCAGAGGCTGCAGGAACTTGCAGATCTGCTACTTGAAGTAGAAGCGGCTTAGTGTGAGGGCTACTTACCAGGCCTCAGCTTCCTCAACACATCTAGAGGGATATTCCCCATTATAGAGAAGCTCCCACACAACCTCCAGGAACAATGGATCACCCAAGGTTCAAAGTATAAAAAGGAACTTCAGATTCCACACCCACCTTTCTCATTCTTTGTCGAGTTTGTGCAAGGTCATACCAAAATGAGAACACACCCCAGCTTTGCCTCCAACGCTGCATCTCTCAGAAGTGAGAGACCTCCAGCAAAGCAGTGGAGGACTCAGAATCGCATTTCTGTCAGCAAAACTGAAGTTAGGTCCTTCCCAGACCCTAAATCCAAGTCTCATGAGGACCCAGACAAGCAGTGCCCCATTCACAAAAAGCCACTCTCCCAGAAGGGGCTCTTTCTAAAAGAGCATTTCATATGCTTTAAATGCTGCGCCTCGATGACCCACCAAGCTAAAGACTGTACAGCCGACATCCACTATTCAGAGTGCAACAGTAACCGTCACGTCTCAGCGCTTCATGCCGGTCCACCTGTCTGGGCAGCATCAGGGTCCACCACACCTGCCGTAGAGCATGGCGGGGAGCAAGTTGAAGAGGCCTCAGAAGTAGCTGCTTCAAATTGCAGAGGTCTGTGGGGAAGGTCTTCAAGGTAAATCGTGTTCTAAGATAACTCTGGTCAATGTCTACCCTAAGGGACATCCTGAGAAGAAGAATAAAATGAATGTGATGCTAGACGACCAGAGCAACTTATCACTGGCAAGGTCTGCCTTCTTTGACATATTCGGCATCCGCGGGAATGCTTCTCCCTATACTCTCAAGACATGCTCTGGCACAACAGACACCATTGGGAGAAGAGCCAGCGGGTTTGTGGTGGAGTCAGCTGACGGCGGAGTACCACTACAACTGCCTACCCTCATTGAGTGCAACCTCATTGCAAATAACAGGGAAGAAATTCCTACGCCAGAGGCTGCGAGCTACCAGCCTCACCTGAAAATGGTGGCTGAAATCCTCCTGTTGCTCAGAAGGGACATAATTTGTGCTCACAAAGTTCGTAGCCAGCGTAATGGGCCACACAATGCCAACGGCTTGACTTGGGATGGGTTATCGTGGGCGATGTCTGCCTAAGGGGAGCCCACAAGCTTTCTGCGAACACTTTCAAGACCAACATCTTGGAAAACGGACGCCCTAGCTTCCTCCGACCGTGTGAAAGTATCATCTACGTGAAAGAGAATTTTACAGGAGAACAACCCAGACCCCTACTGGAGAAGTTAGACAACCTCATCTTCAGCCAGCCAGTCAACGAAGACAAAACTTTCCTCCACATCATGGACAAAGAGTTCTCCAAGGATGTTAGCAACAGTTGGGCCTCCCTACCATTCCGCACCCCCAGACAACGTCTACCCAACAATCCGGGGCAAGCCTTCAACCGCATCTTAATACTCCGCCGGACTCTGATAAAGCACCCTGAAATGAAGGACCACTTTGTGGACTTCATGAAGAGGGTCTTCAGCAAGGGACACACTGAACCAGCCCCCACACTGAACCAAGAGTGCTGGTATTTACCGAGTTTTGGAGTCTACCAATCTATCCTCCTGGCTATCTGGGCCCGCTTTCCTCACTGATCCACAACGGCGTCAACCAGACAAAGAAACCTTTAACCTCATTGATCCAGGACCAGACGTTAAGGTACCGGAGGTCATTGCTTGTGCCACCTGTCTTTCAGACAACAAGCTCGGTGGCGCACGCTTTGAAAGTTTCTCTAGTTGGAGATCCCTCTCTAGAGCTGTTTCCAGACTCTCACACATCGCTCACTCATTCGTCCAAGCTTCCAAAGACAGTGCTTGCCATGGCTGGCATATCTGGAATAAACCGCTTACCAAAGAGCATATCCACCAGCCCAAACTTAGAATCATTCTGACTGTGCAGAGCGAAGTCTATGAAGAAGAGATCAGCTGCATTCAGGTTGGAAAGCAGTTTCCCAAACAGAGCCCACGCAGCAAACTCTGCCCCTTCATTGACTTGCATGGTCTCCTCAGGGTTGGAGGTCGTCTTGCAAAAGCACAAATCACATCAGCCGAATCTCACCAAGCATTTGTTCCAGGCAGACATTATGTTTTCACGTTGCTAATCAAACACTTCCAAAAACAAGTTCACCACCAAGGCCGGCACTTCACTGAAGGAGCTGTAAGAGCTGGATTTTGGGTTGTTGGAGGAAAGCAACCCATCAGCAGTACAATCTAAAACTGCGTGACCTGTTGCAAGCTACGTGGCAGGAAAGAAGAGCAGAAGATGGCGGATCTGCCTGCCGACTGCCTAGGCACAGACAGCCCTTCCCCTATGTAGGGCTCGACGTGTTCGGCGTTCGTTTGTGTATTAGGGTGAAATTGCACGTACGGTGCATCCGGAAAGTATTCATACGCCTTCACTTTTTCCACATTTCATTATGTGACAACCTAATTCCAAAATGGATTACATTTAAAAAAAAAATCTCAACATACAAAAAAATTCAACATTCTCTACACACAATACCGCATAATGACAAAGTGAAAAAAGTGTATTTTTATTTTTAGCACATGTATTAAAAATAAAAACATAAAATATCTGTACATAAGTATTCACACCCTTTACTGTGACACTCAAGATTGAGCTCAGGGGCATCCCGTTTCCACTGATCATCCTTGAGATGTTTCTACAACTTGATTGGAGTCCACCTGTGGTAAATTAAATTGATTGGACACGATTTGGAAAGGCACACACCTGTTTATATAAGGTCCCACAGTTGACAGAGCATGTCAGAGCACAAACCAAGCCATGAAGTCGAAGGAATTGTCTGTAGACCTCCGAGACAGGATTGTATCGAGGCACAGATCTGGGGAAGGGTACCAAAAAATGTCTGCAGCATTGAAGGTCCCAACGAGTACAGTGGTCTCCATCATTCGCAAATGGAAGAAGTTTGGAACCACCAGGACTCTTCCTAGAGCTGGCCGCCCGGCCAAACTGAGCAATCGGGGGAGAAGGGCCTTGGTCAGGGAGGTGACCAAGAACCCGATGGTCACTCTGACAGAGCTCCAGTGTTCCTCTGTGGAGATGGGAGAACCTTCCAGAAGGACAACCATCTCTGCAGCACTCCACCAATCAGGCCTTTATGGGAGACCAGGCCAGACGGAAGCCACTCCTCAGTAAAAGGCACGACAGCCCGCATGGAGTTTGCCAAAAGGCACCTAAAGGACTCTCAGACCATGAGAAACCAAATTCTCTGGTCTGATGAAACCAAGATTGAACTCTTTGGCCTGAATGCCAAGCGTCATGTCTGGAGGAAACCAAGCACCGCTCATCACCTGGCCAATACCATCCCTACAGTGAAGCATGGTGGTGGCAGCATCATGCTGTGGGGGTGTTTTTCAGCGGCAGGAACTGGAAGACTAGTCAGGATCAAGGGAAAGATGAATGCAGCAATGTACAGAGAGATCCTTGAGGAAAACCTGCTCCAGAGCGCTCTGGACCTCAGACTGGGGCAAAGGTTCACCTTCCAACAGGACAACGACCCTAAGCACACAGCCAAGATAACAAAGGAGTGGCTTCAGGACAAGTCTGTGAATGTCCTTGAGTGGCCCAGCCAGAGCCCAGACTTGAACCCCATTGAACATCTTTGGAGAGATCTGAAAATGGCTGTGCACCGACGCTCCCCATCCAACCTGATGGAGCTTGAGACGATCTGCAAAGAAAAATGGGAGAAAATGCCCGAAAATAGGCGTGCCAAGCTTGTAGCATCATACTCAAGAAGACTTGAGGCTGTAATTGCTGCCAAAGGTGCTTCAACAAAGTATTGAGTAAAGGGTGTGAATACGTATGCACGTGATATTTAATATTTTTTATTTTTAATACATTTGCAAAAAATAAAAAAAAAACTTTTTCACTTTGTCATTATGCGGTATTGTGTGTAGAATGTTGAGAATTTTTTGATATTTAATCCATTTTGGAATTAGGCTGTGACAGAATAAAATGTGGAAAAAGTGAAGGGGTATGAATACTTTCCGGACGCACTGTAGGCGCGGAGGGAGAGGTAATGTTACTATTTTTTGCATAATAATAAAAAATTATATTTTTGAAAAAACAATACTACCAATATAAAAAATGTTTTACGTCCCCAACCAAATTAAATCATACATATTTAATTTGTGCATTTGTTTATTTTTCACACGTGACTCCCCAAAATTCCGCGGCACACCTGATAATGTCTCACAGCACACCAGTGTGCAGCGGCCCACCGGTTTGGAAACGCTGCTCTAGGATGTGTTTCAGCAGGTGGAGGATTTTTTTCAGCAGAAAGGGGTTTATTGTACCGGTGGGGTGCACATGTGGCGGTTGGCGTGAATATCAAAAGGTTATTTAAAAATCATCATCATCTTTTTTCATCATCATTCAATATCATATTATTTAAAAATATCAAATAAAATTACTCTTGACTACAAAACAAACTTTAGACCATATTGATTAGCATCTATTTATCTGCAGCATCACATAAGGCATCTTTGACCGACTACTACAGCGACTATAACATCCTCGCACATTTCACTTACCCAATTGCCTATCTAATGATTTTTGTTATCTTAAACAGGTCAACTTTCTTTACGACCACTTCGCCCCTCGAATCTTACCACTACATTCCGCAATCCTCCCTTCGGCTCCTTTCCAATCCACCTCCACTAACTGTTTTCTTTCCTAGTCTCGTGACGCCAGGGACTTCTAAATGCAAAGTGTCGTTTGAAGCCCGGCGAAAACGGCCAGCAACAAACACGGCCCTTACATGTAATTGGTCAACTTCTTCGATGACGTACGTTACCGGAAATACTGCTCGCTCCCTATTCTCCACCGTTAACAAGCACATGACTTATGCATGTAGCCGCCCCAATATGAAGGACTGCCCTAAAGACTTTTGATTACTCCTGCTATGCAAGTATTTTTTACACTCTAACATTCTTTCCGCACAGTTTTAGCGACGAAACAAGGGGGGATGTATTCAGTCTCTAGTAGAGCGGAGCGTTTATTGACTGATACTGAGTCTATTTCTTTCCATCTCTTTTATTAGTATAGTATTCTCCTTCCTGGCTCTACAACCTCTCACAACCACCTCCCACATCTCATCTCCCCCACTAAATTCCATACTGTTTCTGTCATCATCCGTTTCCCCCACTGCCATCCAGTCAAAGTTTGCAAGGAACAGTGCAAGAACACCGTTCTGTTCCTATACAGGTCGTTGGTCAATATTCCCAGAAATGTTTCCCACAATACCCTGTCCTACTGCTAACAATTCCACAAATCCAAGTTTACCATAGAAAAAAAATTACTCAAGACAAGCCAAACAGTAAGAACTCAGCAGCTAGCCCAGAACGCAACTCACAAACATTTTATAGCTAGCTAGCCAGAAACAACTGGAACTTTCCATGTAATTTGTACTGTTCACACCGTTAGGAAAAAAACATACCCGGACACTTTTGCCTGCGGTGTGAACGTAGCCTTAGAGAGGCGTATGGGCCATACCAATTGTAAACTTTTCTAAAGGGGTAATAGTTTGATTGAGAGCACAGATAATATGCTCTATGTGATCAAGAGAATCTTAGTAATACGAGTGTTTTAATAGTAAAACACGTTTTGTTAAAGTATTCATAGAATGAAGAAACTTTTTACTGTTATTGCAAAATGTGATTAATATTATATTATATAATATATATATATATATATATAATATTAATATAGAAGCTGTTTGAGGGTATCTTCTGAATCGCCAGAGTCAGCAGATTTTTTAGATATGCGGTGTTGTGGGTTGTTTACAATGGAAGATATGTGGAAGTGATTTGATTGTTGTTGTCTCTTGCAAAACTGCAAATGCTTGGTAGGTACATGTTGTACAACCTAATGAAAATGTGATTTATCATTATATAAAATCGTGTTTGTTCTGAAATCTACAGATTCATAGCTCTCCAAGCTGGTAAAGCATGCTTCTGTGGCATGGTGGCAATGATGTATCACGGACAATCATTTTAACGCTATGTATCTGACGGCGGGTCAGTTGGGTAGATCAAGTTAAGGCTAGAGGGAAGCAAATCGGTAGACAGCGAGCTATTGAGAATTGCTAAAATGTCAGGGCCAACTGGCCTAAGTCTTTCTTTCAGGAAATAAGTAGGGATAGGGGCATGCAGAGAATTTCATATGGAGTATGGTTTCTGTGAAAGGGATACTTTCCCGATTTTAGAAGACAATATATGTGGTTGTTTATGCTAGATTAAGTAAGTACATGGAACAAGTTCGGACTGTAGTATTGGCGTAAGTGAAAGAACAGTATTTTTCGGAACGACAGCATTTAAATTGTAAATTCACTGTCAACCACAACGACCATAGCCCATTGTGCAACCCCCAGCGCCCCTTAGGTGTGTGTTTTTTTCCTTTTCCTGCTGTTCTGTATCCTGCTTTTGAACACCATTTTTGCCATTTTTACTCTTTGCAAAGTATAGACGACTTATACAAAAGACTGGACGACTGGGTAATCTTTATTGCAGCATCAAAAAGTTCCATAACAATTTCGTGTCAGAAGTGGGATTCCTTGAGAAATTGGTGGGAACAGAGGGAGGACGGTGACTGGCCATCCAGGATGACAAACACATCCTGCCTCTACCCCCTAACTGAGTGAAGAGAGGAAGTCTAGTTCAGACTTATGATCATAGATATCTATAAGGGGCAAAAACAAATAGAGGACGGGTTTAGTAGGGGTATATTGACAGGGTCAGTAATACAGTCTGCTAAAACCTAAGAGACTGGGTCTATAAGGTTCTTCTCTCTATTGTACCATAAACGAATAGAAAACTCACGGTGATGATCGTGTTTAAAAAGTGTAGGGTCAACCAATGGTAAGAATCGGGACCCTCTACCTGAATGTCCGATAGTTGATATTATGATGAAGAAGTATGGACTGGCTAGTTGTGACTATTTAGGTGAATGGGTAAGTGAGTATGGATTTCCAGAGGGAGGATAATTTAGTGTTAATCAAGTGATAAAGTTAGAGAAAGTGTAAGAGAGGAAAGAGTAAAACAAGCAAGAAATTACCAAAAACTGATAAAGAATGACACAAAGCTCCTGAAAAAGTGTCTCTGTACCCCTCTCTGTCTAGGGCGAATCTGGACCTCGATGCCTGTCCTCCCCGTCCTCCATTAGCCTGTCCTCCCCGTCCTCTATTAGCAGCCCCCCCCCCCCCCGTCCTCCATTAGCCTGTCCTCCCCGTCCTCCATTAGCAGCCCCCCCCCCCCCTGTTTACAACAAAAGAGAACCCATAGCACCACCAAAGGGGGCTGAGGGACTGGGCGCTGCATCCGGAATGGTGTCAGGCAGTTCTACTCGTGCTCTGCTCCAACCTCATGGGAAGGAGGATCACCCACTGACTGCTCAATCCAACGTTAGTGAACGGCCAAGAGCAAAAACCCAGAAAGGACTAAGATATGGACTAGACCAGGGTTTCTCAAAGGGGTGCCGAGGTACCCTAAGGTCCCGTGACGCAAGTCCAGGGGTGCCACGAAATACTTGGTCAATAATGAAAAAGAAAAACGTTAATAAAAAAAAATGTAATCCATATACACTGCTCAAAAAAATTGAAGGAACACTTTGAAACCACATCAGATCTCAATGGGGGGGAAAAAATCATGCTGATATCTATACTGATATGGACTGGGTAATGAGTGAGGAACGAAAGGATGCCACATCGTTTGATGGAAATGAAAATGATCAACCTACAGAGGGCTGAATTCAAAGACACCCCGAAAATCAAAGTGAAAAAATGATGAGGCAGGCTAGTCCATTTTGCTGAAATTCCATTGCAGCAACTCAAAATGGTACTCAGTACTGTGTATTGCCTCCACGTG
>CM030180.1:10429078-10570587 GCA_017639675.1 Aplochiton taeniatus | reverse complement strand
ATGTTGCTGTTTTTTATTGCTTTTAATTCTTTTTTCATTATTATTATGTTCTTAAACTTGTATGGTAGTCAAGAGCAATCACATCCTAATGTTTATTGATATATTTAGAGGGAGAGGAAGGGAAGGAATGGTATGGCAGATAGGACAGAAGGAGACCGACAGGTGACCAGAAGGGTACATTAAAACACATCACATCCAGAAGGACCGATTAAAACACATATATATTTACGTGTTTATACACAAATAAACATATATTTTATGTTTCTTTTGTTTTTTACTATGCACTTATTTACTGCAATGAATTCATTAAATACATCTCTAATAAACTTGAATAGCATGTCAAGCAGTTTGTCTGTGCTTTTCTCCGTGTTGTCCCTGTATATAGTCTCCACGATGGTTTGCTGTGCTGCAAGGGGATGCTCCAATCGTTCAGAGAAAGGAGTACAAATGTACGGTGTCCCCACTGACATGGAGAGGAGAAAGAAATGGTTGGCTCAAGTCAGCAGGAGTAATCTTACTCTCATTAAAGATTTCAACAACATCAAAAACATGTCAGGTAATCATATTCAACCACTAATTTGCACTTTGTCAGAAACAACGACCACACCATTGGGAAGCTTAGTGTTTGGTTTATAAAAAATAAGTAACAGGGAAAGGCTTGCAAAACCCAGGGAGTTTAGACTCAGGGTGCAGGGTTAGGGTGCTGTCTCATTGCAGGGAGTCTTCAGGCTCCATTGAATTTCCCTGTGGTTCTTGTACTGAAAGAGAGAGAGAGAGAGGGAGAAAAAGACAGGAGAAAGGGTTAGACACACCTATAGAGGCTTGGACGGGAAATCGCCTTAGGAGATGAGGTGTGGTCTTTGTCCCCCAACTTAAGTTATGGAAATTAGTTGTGACAGCATTTGCTGCTGATGTTTAACAAAGTATGACAAGTGGCATCAGTTACTGATGTGATATGAATTTGTATAAAGTTCGTATAAAGTCTCATGTTCTTGGTTGTCTTTTAGATATGTAATGAGGGTATACTGTATATGTCCAGTAGGCTAAGTATAAAGTGTTCTAATACTGTGCATTTAACCACTATGGGATATGGGGTATTTGGGTAGACAAAACTGGCAAGTACTCAAGTCACTCTGCAGGCACATTTTGAGGCGGACCAGTTTGTCAAGACCAAAAAGGGCAAGACTAGGCTGAGAGCAGATGCTATTCCCACCATCTTTGTGCATCGCCTTGTGGTCAAAAAGAGGAGTGCCCCTGCACCACGATGCACCCCTGGACCTGTAAATATAGAGCCCATAGCTGCTGATCACAGCTATAGTGTTACAGGTGAGACAGGTATAATAAGTATGAACTCTTAATAATTATAGTAATATTTCTTATTTTGAAGTGACATAATATTATTTTGAATATTTTAAAGTTAACAGTGCTATGTATTGTACTTACATCAGTTACAAAGATTGAGGAAAGAAGGGATGAGGAAACTGAGAGAAGGGAAAGTGAGAGTGAAGAAAGAAAGGACATGGCTAGTGAGGAGAGAAAAAGTGGCACTAAGAAAAATAAGGAACTAAAATGCAGCTCTGAAGACGACCATGAAAATTACGGACAAAAAATGGAAGAACACTTTTTCAAAAGATCAAATTAAGGCATTAGGCAGACTAACCACATAAGGGATGAAATGGAGCAATGAAACAATTAAGGCAGCGTTAAAAATTTGCTTCGCTGCCGGTCCAACAAGACCCTGCAGGAATTGCAGATTCCCCTGCCAGGAATAAGAACCCTGCAAAGAAGGACGCAATGTGTGAAATTTGAGCATGGTGTGTTGACAGAGGTCTTTGATTTCCTGAAAATGAAGGTAGATGGCTTGGCAGAGCTAGAAAGGGAGTGTGTGTTGACCTTGGATGAAATGGCAATCACACCAAGTGTGGAGTTGCACATGCTTACCGGCAAACTGTATGGCGATGTGACTTTACCAGGTCACACAGGAGTAGCAACACATGCTTGTGTGTTTATGTTAGCTGGAAACACAACACCGTGGAAGCAAGTAGTGGCATATCATTACAGTGGCAATTCTACAAATGGAGCAGAGTACAGGCCAATAATTATTGAAATAATACAGAGGGCAGCATCCATAGGGCTACATGTGCTTGATGTCATCACCGACATGGGTGGCCCTAACCGGGCCATGTGGAAATCCTTTGGGGTCGACCACAATAAAACATCAGTCCCACATCCAGCTACACCAGACAGGAAGCTCTATTTTGTGCCTGATGTCCCCCATCTGGTAAAAAATCGAAAAAGTGACCTTGTCCGTGGACAGGTGTTCATAATTCCTCCCCTCTATTGAGGTTTCAGTGGTCCCTATTAAGGACTTCTTGACCTTTCAAGAAGGGATGGCATTAAAAATAGCTCCGCATCTATCAGCTGCAGCCATCGAGCCAAGTCACTTTGATAAGATGAAGGTTAGTCCTGCTCTAAATGTATTCAGTAAGGCAACAAGTGCTGGGCTGAAATACATGGTGCAGCAAGTAAAACCGCCCTCTGTCTTACATGACTACAGCGTGGCTCCTGGTGCAAGTTCATAATTGGTTTGATCTCATGTCATCTCGCCATCCAATTACCGCCCTGAGCAGGCTCAAGATGGAGGAGTACCAGAAGGCCATTCCCTTCCTCCAGGACATCGTCCATCTGTTACGTGGGATGAAGATTGGTCTAAAGGGAGGATGGATGCCTGTTCAAACTGATAGTGGCAGTAACAGAAATGTTGGCCATACAGGAGGAGATGCTAACACAAGGACACAGGTTTGTGTTAACGTCAAGGTTCACACAAGACTGCCTTAAATACATTCAGCTGAGTGAGGTCTAAAAATCGTGTCCCAACTCCAGTGGAATTCCATCATGCACTGAGAATCAGATTTGTGGGGCAGTTCCTCACCACCATCAGGTCTGGGAGCTACCAGTTTTTTGGCAGACTTCCTGGACACAGTGGAGAAAAATATCACTCATGATTTCATTCACCAAATTGAGGTACTATTTAGGATCAAGACTGGTTCCTCCCTCATGGAGCTCCCCAACGCAGTGGGTGTCTTGGCGAAAGAAGCTCAGGCACTCTCCAGCAGGCTTCTGTCATGCTGTGGAATACAATAAAAAGTATTAAGAGATTCATCCGGCTGACGCTGAGAATTGAGGCAAAATAAAAATACTAAATGACAGAAAAAAAGAACACTTAAAAGATGTCCATCTTGGAAGCAAGAGCCAATCCAAAAAGGTGAAAAGGAACAACAGTAGCCAAGCTTCAAATAATAATAATAATAATAATAATACATTTCATTTTAGGCGCCGTTCATGACACCCAAGGACACCTTACAGGGCATAAAACAACATTAAACGGCAAGTTAAAAAACGCTAAAGAGAATAGTAAAACAATGCAGTCAAATTAAAAGAATGGACTTCACTTGATGACAAGGTTAAAAACAAACAAACAAGACAGACAGTTGTGATAGTAACGGACGTAGACACAATAGTGTACATTTAGAGGGAATATGCCAGTTTGAACAGGTGGGTTTTGAGTTGGGTTTTGAATAACGTTATGGAATCAGATTGACGGATGTATAATGGTAGGGAGTTCCAAGTCTCAGAGCTGAGCAGCTGAACGCTCGAGCACCCATGGTGCTGAGGCGTGAGCTGGGGAGTGGTGAGAAGTCTAACAGAGGAAGAGCGGAGGGTGCGGGAGGGGGTGTAGTCCTGAAGAAGGTCAGTGATGTAGATGGGGGCTAGATTGTGGAGAGCTTTGTAGGTGAGCAGAAGGTTTTTAAAATCAATCCGGTAGCGCACAGGAAGCCAGTGAAGTTGAATGAGAATGGGGGTGATGTGGTCGGATGAGCTGGTGCGGGTGATGATCCGGGCAGCAGAGTTCTGAATTATTTGGAGCCTGTTGAGGAGTTTGATGGGAAGTCCAGTTAGGAGTGCGTTGCAGTAGTCAATCCGGGATGTGACAAATGAGTGAACCAAAGTTTCAGTGCTGGATTGGGACAAAGATGGGCAGAGTTTAGAAATGTTCCTAAGATGGAAGAAGGCAGTCCGGGTGATGTTTTTAATGTGTGGTGCGAATGAGAGGGAGCCGTCCAGAATGACACCGAGGCTTTTCACTTGGGAAGAAAAGGGGACAGGGAAGCCGTCGATGATGATGTTTGGTGCTGGGTTGTTTTGTGATTTGGTGAGGGAGGACTTGGAGCCAATGAGCAGGGCCTCGGTTTTGCTACCATTGAGCTTCAGGAAGTTCCTGCTCATCCAGCTCCTGATGTACTCAAGGCAGGTGGTGAGGGAGGTGGGGGGAAGGGCTGTGGTGGGTTTGGAAGAAATGTAGACCTGTGTGTCGTCGGCATAGCAGTGAAAGTGAACCCCGTGGTGACGGAGGATTTTGCCCAGGGGGAGGAGATAGATGATGAATAGGAGCGGACCCAGTACAGACCCCTGGGGGACACCCAGTGAAACAGCAGAGGACCCTGACTTGTGATTCCCTAGTTGTACAAACTGATGTCTGTCAGTGAGATATGATGTGAACCATGAGAGTGCCACACCAGTGATCCCAATGCCAGCCAGGCTGTCCAGGAGTAGTGGATGAGAAATGGTGTCAAATGCAGCACTGAGGTAAAGGAGGATGAGGATGGTGAGAAGTCCGCTGTCAGCGAGTCAGCTGCACGGAGGAGGTCGTTGGTGATCTTAACCAGGGCTGTTTCGGTGCTGTGTTTTTGGTGGAAACCGGATTGAAAGGGTTCATGAAGGTCGTTAGTGTTAAGATGGGACTGAAGCTGTGCGGCAACCACCGGGTCTTGGAAATAAAAGGAAGGTTGGAGATGGGTCTGTAGTGATTTAGGTCGGCTGGGTCAGAACCGTTTTTTTTGAGGATGGGAGTGATTTTTTGCACAGTCGCTCCAATCGACGGCCTATGGTTTTGAGTTGACGGAGGTCGGAGGTGAACCAGGGGGCGGAGTGGGCAAATGAAACTGTGCGAGTTTTCATGGGGGCCAGCGCAGTGAGGGAAGAAGAGAGACAGTTATTGTAGTGATTCAACAGGTCAGCAGGGGAGGGGGGAGGGCTGGGGTAGGAATGAATCAGGGTGGTAAGATCTGTGGGGTTAATATGCTTAATGTTTCTGAAGGAGATGGACCGTTGTTCTTTGGCTTTAGAAAGGGGGGCATGGATGTCAAAAAGTACAGCTTTATGGTCAGAAATGGGGAACTCTGTGACAGTAAGGTTAATGGGAATGATTCCAGTGCAGCAGAGTAAGTCCAGTATGTGTCCTTTGTTATGTGTTGGGAGGTTGACATGTTGTGTAATGCTGAGGCAGTCCAGGAGTGAGATGAAATCATTTGCAAAAACATTGGATGGGTCATCGATGTGGATGTTAAAGTCACCCAAGAGGATAACAGTAGGGGACATTGCACATACAGATGTTAATAATGAGGAAAATTCTGTTCGAAAAACAGCAGAGGGCTTTGGAGGTCTGTAGATGGTAATAATGATGATGGGTTTGTGGCCGGTGACTTTTACAGCTAAACATTCAAAAGAAGAGTGATGGGGGACAGTGATAGCAGTGATTTTAAAATGTTCTCGGTGCAACACAGCAAGTACCCCCCCTCTCCCAGTGGCACGGGGTTTACTTATGAAAGCATAACCTGGAGGGACAGCTGCATTAAGCTGGAGGAAGTCATCCGGCTGTTGCCAGGTCTCAATGAGACATAAAAAAATGAAGCTTTCTGTCCAAAATAAAATCAGAAACCAGCAGAGCCTTATTACTGAGAGATCTAATGTTAAATAAACATAGTTTCAGATGCGTATGAGGTGCGTATGTGGATGTTTTAAGCAAGGGGGATAGCACACTGTGATTGACAGCATGGGTAGTGCGAGGGGGGCGTGGTTCAGTGGACCAGAAGGAGCGGATTGTTGTGTTATTGTTGTGTTTTGCGTACACAAAGTTTCGCCCAGATCCATGGTGAATATGTCTTGGTCGTTTAAGAATACTACAACCAAGATGTGGTCGGAGACGTAGCAGCTCCGTTGCTGAGTAACGCAGCGGCAGAGCCGTGCTCGTGACTGCGAGACACAGAGCACTCCATATGAGCAGTTTAAAAATCCACATGATCTGCGAGTATTTAAAAGACAAAACAATAAAATCCAGCGGTTTGATAATCCGAGGGATTTAAAATGAAACTACAGAACGGCTGCACGGCTGAGGCGAGGTAGGCCTAGTCTGTTGGTTGTAGACGCAGGTCTTCGCTCTAGGCGGGGAGAACCAGACGGTGCTGGGGACGAGTGACAGGTTAGCCGGTAGTGGCTAATCTGTGTGGGGCTGCTTCCGTGTTGGCATCAATCCGCAGGCGGAGGTTTGCACCCAGGAGAGCAGGCAGAGTGACAGCAGGCAGAACCGAACAATTACATATACGAGACAAAATTCAACATAACGAGGTAAAACAACAAAAACTACGTTTTAAGTTACAACGGAGGAGGTGCGGCAGCAACTTGCCAGCGGTCCCTCACACCAAGGTGCAAATAATCAACTGATTACTGCGTCCACATATGCACAAACACCACACTGCTGTGCTAACTTTCACCTTCTCCCACAGTGAGGAGCGGAGGTCTGAGGTCTTCAACATCCGGCAACCCCCAAACGGCTCCAAAGGTGCTATCAAACCAATTAGTCGTTGCAGGGGAGACATTTGGACTAACCATTGCTCCTCCAAGTACCAGCACCCAGCCAACATCACTGCTCCTCCACCTAACAGCACCCAGCAAACATCACTGCTCCTCCACCTACCAGCACCTAGCCAACATCGAGCACCCAGCCAACATCACTGCTCCTCCACTTGTAACATCAACATTGGTCCTCACCCTGCAACGCTCCTAACATGCAGTAGCATGCAGCATCACTGCAGTATGATTCCTTAAAATTATTACTTATAATAGACAGTATATTACATATTCAGTATGACTACTTATATAATTAATATAAAATGTTTATGATTCCTTATATAATATGGCAGTATAATACACATTTAGTATGATTCCTTATTGCTGGCTTCTTTGAAACATACCTTGTTATGTTTTCAATCTCACCATGCTCCTGACCTGCAGCATCACTGGTCCTCCACCAAGCAGCACCCAGTGCTCCTACAGTAGGTTACTAACATACACTAACTAGCTTGCTTATACACTGCTCAAAAAAATTGAAGGAACACTTTGAAACCACATCAGATCTCAATGGGGGGAAAGAAATAATGCTGGATATCTATACTGATATGGACTGGGTAATGAGTGAGGAACGAAAGGATGCCACATCGTTTGATGGAAATGAAAATGATCAACCTACAGAGGGCTGAATTCAAAGACACCCCGAAAATCAAAGTGAAAAAATGATGCGGCAGGCTAGTCCATTTTGCTGAAATTCCATTGCAGCAACTGCAACCTGGCGGCGTCGGATGGACCGAAACATGTCCCAGAGGTGTTCTATTGGATTTAGGTCAGGCGAGCGTGGGGGCCAGTCAATGGTATCAATTCCTTCATCCTCCAGGAACTGCCTGCATACTTTCGCCACATGAGGCCGGGCATTGTCGTGCACCAGGAGGAACCCAGGGCCCACTGCACCAGCGTAGGGGCTGACAATGGGTCCAAGGATTTCATCCCGATACCTAATGGCAGTCAGGGTGCCGTTGTCTAGCCTGTAGAGGTCTGTGCGTCCCTCCATGGATATGCCTCCCCAGACCATCACGGACCCACCACCAAACCGGTCATGCCGAACGATGTTACAGGCAGCGTAACGTTCTCCACAGCTTCTCCAGACTCTTTCACGTCTGTCACATGCTCAGAGTGAACCTGCCCTCATCTGTGAAAAGCACAGGGTGCCAGTGGCGGACCTGCCAAATCTAGTGTTCTATGGCAAATGCCAATCGAGCTCCACGGTGCCGGGCAGTGAGCACAGGGCCCACGACAGGACGTCGGGCCCTCAGGCCACCCTCATGAAGTCTGTTTCTGATTGTTTGGTCAGAGACATTCACACCAGTGGCCTGCAGGCGGTCATTTTGTAGGGCTCATCCTGTTCCTCCATGCACAAAGGAGCAGATACCGGTCCTGCTGATGTGTTAAGGACCTTCTACGGCCCTGTCCAGCTCTCCTAGAGTAACTGCTGGTCTCCTGGAATCTCCTCCATACTCTTGAGACTGTGCTGGGAGACACAGCAAACCTTCTGGCAATGGCACGTATTGATGTGCCATCCTGGAGGAGTTGGACTGCCTGTGCAGCCTCTGTGGGGTCCAGGTATCGCCTCATGCTACCAGTAGTGACACTGACCCTAGCCAAATGCAAAACTAGTGAAAAACAGTCAGAAAAGATGAGGAGGGAAACAATTTCAGTGGCCTCTACCTGGAAACCATTCCTGTTTTGGGGGTCATCTCATTGTTGCCCCTCTAGTGCACCTGTTGTCAATTTCATTAACACCAAAGCAGCTGAAACTGATTAACAACCCCCTCTGCTACTTAACTGACCAGATCAATAGCCCAGAAGATTAATTGACTTCATGCAATACTCTGATTAAAAAGTGTTCCTTTAATTTTTTGGAGCAGTGTATAATACAGTAATAGAATACATTTTTTGTATGATTACTTATATAATACAGTAGTATAATACCTCTAGTATTTAGTATGATTCCCAATTTAGCCCAGTATTATTCATTTTTCTAAATTGCTGGCCTATTATAAACGTACCTTGTGTTTTCTGTTTCACTGAGGTCCTCCAGCCTCCCCCTCCCTTTGTCATCAATCCAAAATCAGCTTAGCTGCAACATAATATGCAGGCAATAGTCAACAGAATCACAAAGCCTAAAAAAAATCTGTTCATTTCACCACCACTCTAGAATCACACGCCGCAATGTTATTTAACTAATATTTACCCCCCCCCCCCCCCCCCCCCCCCCCACACACACACACACACACACACACTCCGCAAAAAAAACGCGTTTATAAGCCTTTTTATCTAATTTCACAACGTCGGATGAAATGTAATGTATTTCTTTATTGGAAAATGGACAATGTACAAAACATTCAAATAAATGTAAATGCACCCGAGTTAGCTGAAAGGCTAGTTTTATGTTCATAAAAAATGCATTTATGAATCATGTTAATTTGATTCAGATTTGCTGATAATATACAATTTGATTCTTTAAACGTCTTACCCTTTAAAAGTGCATCACAAACTGTCTATTCTGCTGCAACTCTACGGCGCTGGTAGTATTGGCCGCTAACGTCCGGGAACTATTGAGAAGCTCCACGATCCGCCATTGCTGTAAAAAAATAAAAAAAAATAAAAAATATATTTGCCGATCGAATCATTAACGTTGCTTTTCGGAGTGAACTGAACGGTAGTACGTGAAGGATAAGAATTTAGTTGGATTGTTTGCAAACTGAAAGCTACTATAGCAAAGTCCTACCCTATTTGTAACAGCAGACATTTTTGCGAAACCTATTTATAAAATAGCTGGTAGTACTGCTTCCTACTTCGTGACTTCAAGCCATGAGAGTGAGAGAGGTGGGCTTGAGCGACTGTCTGTCACTGAACGAGTCACACACATGCACCGTCACTTGCTAGTCAGTAACACTAAATAAACTAATCACTGAACATGGCTGTTGGTGTTAATACGGGAAAGTGCTGTTGGAAGTACATTATAATCCATACTAAGAGACACTTATTTACAAATCTTTTTATTATATTGGTTGTCCCTCGCAGTGTATGAATGTAATGTGCATTTTTCCTGTCAAATAAACAAACGAAAGGTTAATGCAACTAAACGGGTTAACTATTTGTACTATACTCAAGTGAAAACAATATAGGATAAAAATAGGAAATATAAATCAGTTCAACCAGCTATTTTATTTTGTAATTAGGTGTCGCGAAAATATCTGCTGTTACAAATAGGGTAAGACTTTGTTATAGTAGCTTTCAGTTGGCAAACGATCCAACTAAATTCTTATCCTTCACATACTACCGTTCAGTTCACTATAGCTGAGCTTAACGCTCGGCCGTCTTTCAGTTCAGTCAACTCCGAAAAGCATTGAACGGTACACGTTCAATGCTTCGTTCACATACTGAAAGAGTGAACTCGCTGAGAAGTTCAGTGATCCGTCCACTTACTGAACGAGTCAACTGGCTGAGACGCTAGCTATGGACGGTACATGTGTGTGATTGCTTCAGTGATAGACGGTTCTCAAATCCGCCTTTCCCTCTCTCTCATGGCTTGAAGTCTCGAAGTAGAAAGTAGCTTAGCACTACCAGCTATTTTATAAGAACTGCGAAAATATCTGCTGTTACCTAATAGGGTAGACGTTGTTACAGTAGATTTCAGTTTACAAACGGTAGCATCCAACTAAATTCGTATTATTCACATACTACCGTTCAGATCACTTTAGCGAGCTGAACTGAACGCCTGGTCGTGTTTCAGTAAAGTGAGTGGGACTACGCAGTCGGAGCTCCGAAAAGCACTGAATGATTCGGTGAACGAATCTTTTTGGTGAACTGATTCTAATGATTCAGTACACTGAAAAGAAGTGCTGTTCCCATCTATGGACCATTGGACGGAGATGACGACGATGAGACTCTCTCTTTAAACGGCTTAGGTCCTTAGTAACTACTTGTTAGTTTCTAACAATCGTTTTACTAAATAAAACCAGGTGTTGATATTGATATTTTGCAAACAGAAATAAGTTGCCTATGAGTTTTTAAATGATGCAAAGTCTAAGTAACTAATTTAGCTCCACAATGCTCTGAAAACAGCGGAACATTATAAATAGTTGCAGCAGGAAGTAACATTCATTCCATAACCAGATTTTTCGAAGATGGCGGCGCTGGTTGGTGAGTAATGTTTTACAAAGCTGTCACATTGATACATTGACCTTTTACACTTATAAATGTAAACCATAAAGTCGCGTTGTTATTTTGAATGTGTTGGTACATCCATTTATTGGTTTTGAGTGTGTTAATACAGCCATGCTTTAATTGTTTGCGCACACTGACCTTGATTATGCTAGCATAGCGGATTGTTAGCAGACATCACACAAGCTGGTTAACGCGTTACCGTTTCCTGTCGTGTTAGCATCGTTGCCAGACATGATTCACAACGTAACTAGAGCCGTTTTATTTTACTAAGTACTTGTTATGTAAATGTAGTTAATGTCAACAAAATAAATCAAAGATATTATAGGTGAATTTTCATTGACGTTATATTGAAATATAAAGCTAGTCCCTCCCACATTGCTCTCTCGTTGACCGGTAAGTTAACCATGGACCTGGGTAACGTCATTTTAAATGGTATTAAAAACTTGGAGTTCCACTTATAAGCTGCAAAGTTGCTATGCTTATTTTACTATGTTTTCCTTAAAGCAATAAATACTTCCCTGATTTTAGAAGGCAATATATGTGGTTGTTTATGCTAAATCCCTAACCGAATTCCATATACTTAGTTTGCATGTCAAACGTTCTGGCCGTAATGTGGCCACGGAGAATTCTAAACGCAGCCAGCTGAAAAAAATACCTAACCGCAATTCACTTTATTTGTGACCAAATCCTACAAATGAACGCAAGTTTAAAATCTCAAACGTTCTCCAGTACTTTTTGCTCGATCTCACCTATATAGTAGGCAGGTCAAACCCGATTTCACTTTTTTTATTTTGTGATTAAATAGTCCTATGTTCCAATTTGTTGTTATTTAGTAAATGGTTTATGAATAAAAACGAGTTAATAAATTGTCAGTTTGCCCAAAAGTCCGTTTTGTTGTTTAAAAAAAAAAAAAGGATTTTATATTTACCGGGATGTTACTTCCTACCGCCCACTTTGTTGAGATTATACTTCTTAATTGTGAGTATTAATAGATATTTCACAACAGATACCGTAAGAAACGAATGACCTATACATTTGATAGAATTGTTTACCCAAATAAAGTGTACAATGTTGCAAACTTGTAATCTGAAAACCGCTAATGTGTCAAACAGTTTAGCTTTTTTAGGACGCGGTCGCGCGGGACCAAAGTCTTCTCGCAATAGCATTCGTAACATATCGGTGTCTAAGATAATGCCACAGTAAAAAATGAATATAGCCTATATCTTTTTATATTATACAATTGCAAGATGATTCGTAAACACTAGCCTAAGTGTTGATTGGATGGAGACTTCACACCTATATCTTAATCATCGGCAGGTCTGATCCATACGGATACTAAACAATTCAATTATTGAATGGATTTACAAGTTTTCTTACTGTAACGTTGATATAAAGTGTATTCATGCAGGCTAGGCTACTATGTTTCTTAAGTTGCAGGCATATACCATGTTTCCAAAGATCTAGGTTAGTAGCCTATGAGACAGGTAGCCTACGGACGCCTCATTCCAAATTCTACTGAAATAATCACGTTCTTCTCCGACATGCAGAAGTCTAGAAGCCAATGCAAACATAAATGCTAACCAGAATGTATTGCATTGTTTTCCCGTCACGAGCCAAATCTAATTAATCACACAGTGGACATAGCTCTAATGCAGTTCAGCGACAATGAAGTAGGCTATAAGGAGCATGCCTCTCATGAGTGGGCGTATCTCCAAAGTCCTATCCAAAGGCTATCAAGTTCTTACATTTTTGGATCACAGGTCAATGAGACCTCCTTCTAGGTCCAGTTGAAGGCTCTCATGCGACGGATGTAATTTAGGGTAGTAGCAACGCAATTGAAGTGTTTAAAACTGCATCAAGGGCATCACATGATTTGAGGGGGCGTATCTCCAAAGTCCAGCTATGGATTTCTTTCTTAATTTGATCACTGCTCAATGAGACCCCTTCTAAGTCCAGTTTAAAGCTTTTATGCGACGGATGTAATTTCGGGTAGTAGCAACACAAAGTATTTGAAACACATGTTAACTAAGTTATTTGTGACCGATCGGCGCCGTCGCTCAGTGTCAGTTCCCGAGAGAGGTTTTCTTCAAAACAAACCCAAGATTGATCGTTAATTAATATGGGAAATGCTCTACATTTTTGCTTCAACACTAGGTGCGCACCAGTTTTCAGGTCCCGTTTTGGCCAGAATAAGAGATTCTAACGAAATCCACTCTGAATGAATGACTTTATTAACGGTTGACATATGGAAAGATTTAATTTCAGTGGTTTAAGAATATGTGCTTAAACCAGTTCATCAATCGTTGGACATTAAATAAAACATACGTATATACTTTTAACTGCTTAAAGTTACGGCTTTTTTCAAGTAAGAACAAAACATACGCTCTTTGGAAGCTAACTATGAATTACCAAGCGCGGTATGCATATCAACACTAATATATGGTGAAAGTAGGTATTACTTTTGAATGACTTAAGTGATTCAGACCAACAAAAACGTTATATTTTTGTTCATTTAAACAGTTTCAAAACGCTACGCTGGGCAATTTTCTTCAGCGCTGAGTGTGGTAGCTCTCGTATTGACTACGCTGGCGTTCGAATGTTCGACCTGCCTACCAATAGCTATATGACGTTTTCCTTTAACTACAATCGTAACCGTGTAACTGAAAACCTATGGGAGATAGCTTAGCGCCAGGGTTCTTGAGTTAGAAGTCATTCTGGCTAAGCTATGTTTCCAGTCAAATGGTTAGCATTGTAGCTAAACGGGAAAACGCAATTACTTAAACAGGTCAAATAGTTTTTATATCTATCTGGAACGAGACATAAGGCAAAAGTTACACATTCCACATAGTAGGCCCAAACTATTACTTTAAAGCCCAACCCTTTTCCAAAACCCTTCATATAAAACGTGGCACTTGGCTTACAGGCATAGTGCAAATTATTTTTTCTTCAGAGCGTGCACGTACGTCGGTCACAATTATTTTCCTTATGAAACATAATGACGGCGGATTATAATGATGACTAACTGAATACTCCATTAGCCCAACTCGGGTCCTAAACGGGAAATGGGGAGGAGACACAACAAGCAAGGCAGCAAGTAGAAAGTGGCCGTGACAGTAGTACCCTATTTTCCCTTTTCTTGCTCACCTCAAGATCTGCTGACATCTCTGATGCCTGCCTCCCCCTCTGTCTCCTGATCACACAAATGCCAAGCAATTACAAACAATAAACTACTAACTAATATATATGTTGATGGAAATGGTATTTATTAAGGGTCATAGCCCGAAGGGCTAGACCCTTATAGTTATTGTACCGCTTTATTCTTCCATATTATTAAGGGTCATAGCCCAAAGGGCTATACCCTTATTGTTTCGGTACGAGTTTAATCTCCGTTAATATTATTTAGAAGGCCATATCTCCTACACCATATGACTGTCACCAATTTTTGCTCCTAGGTCCATCTCCACGTGATGAACAAAAAAGCATCTTGGGAGCCCTTGTAGCCCAAGGTGCACCTGGGACATTTTTCCGCCAATTAGAATTTTGAGAAAAACACTTGTATGAATAGAACTTTTGATATGTTTGTCCAATCCACACCAAATTTGGTACAGTATATTTAAATCTCAATGATAAATTGTTCTAACCATTAGCCTATTTGTCAGATATGACTAATCCCACAGTTTTGACCTTAGCGCCTCCGTTTCAACGCTAGTATGTCCGTCCTCATGCTGTGCAGCTTTCATCCTGCTAAGTGATCGGTGCTCTAATAATTTTTTTTGTAGTATTTGAAATTGTATTTTTGCCGCATAGAAATGAATGATGGTTTAGTTAGAATTCATTCCTTTGACATGGGAGACCTGAGTTCGATTCCCGACTGATCCAACAATATTTCATAAATAATACATTATTTCTTTAAATTAATAATAAATCATTGTGTAGTTTATTTGTGCTTAACTTGTTTCAATGGAAAGTGGCCACTAGATGGACAATGTCTAGGGGGAAAAAAAGGATGCAAAGAAGAAAAAGGGGGTGGTCTTCTACCCCACATCCAATCATAACCTACTCTACTGAGAGGAAGCACGGCATGAAGAGGGAACGCGGGGTGAAGAGTGCGTGACATGAGAAGGGCGGGGCGAGGTGCGACAGGCTGTAGCTGGACCCTACTCAAATAGTCAACAATTGCCATTGGTAGAAACTTGCAACTTTGCAGGCTGGTAGATAGCAGAAGCCACTATCCCCAAACCCAAGATGACCATGACTTAGTCACCAAATTTTGCTCCTAGATCCATCTCCACATGATGAACAAAAAAGCCTCTTGGGAGCCCAACGTGCACCTGGGATATTTTCCCACCATTTTGAATTTTGTGAAAAACACTTGTATGACTAGAACTTTTGATATGTTTCTCCCAATCCACACCAAATTTGGTGTGTAACATCATTGGACCATGATATACAAATGGCGTATAAGCCAGACTGCCTGGCCAAAACATGTGACCGCTACAAGCCCATGAAATTTGCAATGGTGTGGCTTATTACAAAATTCGTTATAAGTCAGTCAAACTCATTCCAATCCTCATGAAAGTTTCTACTCTGCATCTAGGGGCTCTGTGAATCATGTCAGCAAACCCATTTTCAAATCTGCCTTTTGGGGGCGCTATAAATGTAAAATGTTGGTATATTTTGACACTACTGAACAAATAGTTTGAAACATCACATATTTGCTCTAAAGGAGAGTCTAATGCAATATGGTTGGCCTTGTGGGCGTGGCTTATCACATCCTAATAACTGAGTAAATCTTTGTCCAATCCTAATGAAACTTGTTACACATCCTCCAGAGGCTTAATTGATCATATCAGCAACGCCATTTTCACAATCTGCCTTTGGGGGGCGCTATAATGGCCAAATATTGACATGTATTTATGTGAAAATAACAATTAGTCAGTAAGTGGCATAATTAGAGACTTGTAACTTCGCATGCTGGTACGTACTCATACCTGCGAGTCCCAAACCATAGATGAACCCCATTGCTCTCATGGTGGCACTATAGTGAGGGATTCAAATTGCAATCTTTGAAAGGCCATATCTCATACAGTGTATGACCTAGAGCCAAGACATTTTGTCCCTACCTCCATCTCCCCTCGTGGACCAAAAAAGCCATTTAGAACCTGAAGCTCGCCATGATGGATTTTCCTTTATTTTGAATTTTGTGAGAAACACTTAAACCTATAAAACTTTTGATTCGTTTGACCAATCTGTACCAAATGTGGTATGTAGCAATGGACCATGAGACTTAAATGGTGTATAAACCAGAGCTCCTGGCCTATACACGTGATAGCTACAAGCCAATGATATTTGCAACTGGAGTGGCTGATTACACATTTGGTAATAACTCAGTCAATCTCAGTCCAAACCTCATAATGCTTGGTACACTGCTTCTAGGGGCTTAACTGATCATATCAGCAAAGCCATGTTCACATATGCCTTTAGGGGGCGCTATAAATACCATATTTTGATCTCATTTTGTGAATGTGCAAATAGCATGAAACTTAAATTATGCTCTAGGGAAGAGTAAGTCTCTATAACTAGAAGATTTTGATTGGACCAATGGTTGGGCTTGTGGGCGTGGCTTATCACAAATGAATAACTCAGTCAATCTGTCCAATCCTCACGAAACGTGGTACGCAACCTCTAGATCAGGGGTATTCAATAAAAATTCTACAAGGTCCAGTTAGAGAATGTCCTCATGCAAAGGTCTGGAAAATCATAATGTATAACTTGAGTTATGACTCAGACATCTATATTGAAATAGCACAGTAACATAGAAAGTGACATCAATGTCAATGTGTATAGACAACAACTGAATATCAGCTCAAATAAAGAAATTAAATTCAATAATATTTCAGCAATATTATCAGTTTTCACATTGAACTGGAGGGATTTTAAATAATAAGTACTCAAATATTAAATGCATGTTATTTCGTCATGGTAAGTCAAACAGGCTGCGTTTAAAAATAAAATGAGAACTTTTGAAAAATGTGCCTTGAAAAATTAAATCTTTTTTTTTTTTTTTTTACCAACATCTTTTTTTCGCATCTTAACAGTTTCAACAAATACAAAAAAAAAGAACTAAAATCTCAACACATCTTAACAGTTGAACAGCTTTAACACCTCCCTTTTTTTCTCTTTCTTATATCCCATTGCCCCTCTTTCTCTTGTTCAGTGAGAGAAGTGAGGTTTAGCTTCTCCTGTCGGGATTTTTAATGTGGGCTGGAATGGTGTCAGGGCCATTCTCAAACACGTGAAGGTGTTCATTGGTGAGCCTAGAACGGTATTTTGTTTATTATGTTCATGCTAGAGAAAGCTGCCTCGCAGCTGTATGTAGAGCCGAACATGGACAAGATGTATAGGGCTTGGACTTTACCCAAAATCCAAGCCACTTTCCCATCCCACTTTCCCTTTCCCAAGTGAGTTTTGAAAATTCCAACGGTCAGGTGGTTCCAGAATGTGATTGTTACAGGTTGTTATTGATAGGAAAACAGCCCTAACTAGGGCTGCTCGACTATGGCAAAAACCATAATCACGATTATTTTGGTCAATATTGAAATCACGATTATTTAACACGATTACTCATTGAATTTAGAAACATCATGTATTTAATTGAACTGAAAAAAAAAATGTGTGTGTATATTTTATATAGATTTTCTTGAATTTGAAATATGATTGAAGTGAAATAACAAAAATCATTGTCTTCAAAATAATAAGGCCTTTCCACAGGGATATGGAGTAGGCAGCCAGTCGGAAAAAGAAGCCAGCTGAAAATTCATACGAGGTTTTGCTCGTTACTTTGCAGTGAAAGAAATGTGGCTCTAGTTAAGACCATGGGCAGTCAAGCAAGCTTCCCTCGAGTCTGACTTGACTAAACTTATAACAGGCAGGTCTATTTCAATCAATTGAAATGTTATAATTTTTTGTTAAATTGTAAACAAGTTATGATCGCTAAAGTTCGTCAATATAGGCACGTTTCTTCACATTGCCGCTTTTAATTATCGCCACGGTCTCTGAACATATGAGACATACTGGTTTTGAACTGCCAATGGGAAGAATGAACACGTACGAGTCTATCCATGCTGGATTAAGAGCTCTATTTTCACTATCTACTTTTCTTTTTTAGAGCGTGCCATTTCTCTGAAATAGTTATTGGTATCACTTATCTCTCGTTGTATCTTACTCACTGACTCGAGTCGCAAATGTTTATTGGAATACACAGATTTGATTGGCTGAGCACCCTCGTTGTGATTTTCAACGCATCCAATTGGTCTTTGAAAGAGCCCTTAAATATGGTCCCGGTCTGTAACTTTTCCGTACCGGTAAACCAGTGCCGTAAAGGATAGAAAATCGGCGCCAGTTGAAATAGAAACGCTCCGTCAAATTCAAGAGGTGACGGATCCTGGTCCGGATAGAATGACGTCTGGGTCCGGACCCGGACCGTGGTCTGCCTATTAGTGACCCTTGCTCTAGATGCTTAATTGATCATATCAGCGAAACAGTTTTCACATCTGCCTTCAGGGGGCACTATAGATGCCACATATGTAATCTCCTTATGTAAATGTCCAAATAGCATGGATCTCTCTTTCTTTCTCTCTCTCTCTCTCTCTCTCTCTCTCTCTCTCTCTCTCTCTCTCTCTCTCTCTCTCTCTCTCTCTCTCTCTCTCTCTCTCTCTCTCTCTCTCTCTCTCTCTCTCTCTCTCTCTCTCCATCTTGTTCTCTCCCTGTATCCTTAATACAACAGCACATAATGATAGCTTTATATAAATATGTGTGCCATGCATACTGAAAATGTATAGTATTACCATCTCCAACTCAGTACTCTCAACTTACTATTGTTATGTCTTAATACTTGTTTAACTATGACAACTATACTTTTATTAATGGCAAAACAACTGACGAATTTCACTTGCTTTTCTCTTGCTCATGTTGACCAAATCAATCTGTCTCAAATAAAGGCGACCTCTGTCATTAAAACAGAAATGATGAACTTATGATGGGAGTTTAATATTAAGTTACTTAATAAGCTAAAACTGCGTTCATGCATCAAGCCCATTGTATTCATGACTGAATACAAAGTTTGTTTCCTCTAATACTTGCTAAAACAATGTGGATAATTAGTTAACTAGGAATCCAACAAAGAAGAAACAGACCAATGTAAAAAGTTAATAACCACAATATGACCTAGATGCCTCCTGATATTTCACCAGCTAGCCAATTAAAGTTGGTTAACAACACATTTTCCGGTGTCTTGTAGCCTATCATTTATTACTTTTAGCAATGCTGTTAAACGGATATTTAGGGGAGAATAGCCAAAACGTATGTGCATTATTATGGTACAAAGTAAAAATTAGATAGTGAGCCATCATTGTGGTAACGTTTGTAGTACTACCAGTTGTCAGTGATGACTCACTAACTAGCAATCTGGCACACAGACCCATGGCTATGTGTTCCGCTCGCAGAGTTCCGCTGACTAGAACCAAATATGGTAAGCATAACCGTAAAGCTGAACTCTAATAAAAAGAAATAAATCAGTACGATTTATTTCCATATAAAAGGGGAACTTCACCCTAAAAGAACAACGAATTAATTATTCTATTATAAATAACTGGACAAGTGGGAGACGTTTCATAATGGTGTTTTGTATTCCAAAGTCTGATAACGCAAATTCTGAGAAAGCACAATCTATGACGTCAGAGAATTTGATTTGTTTGGCTTTGACATCCCAAAAATGTATGTACCTTTGCAGTTTTGCATTCTGTGAAGAATCTGTACGGTCGCTGTATAAACTTACAATTTGAACAGATGTGTTTGTCCTCCTCTTAATGCATTTGGCATTTGTCAACAATGACTAATGTTCTCTACATTAGAACATAGACACGCTCTGCCAACTTTTATTTTTCTAAAAGACTACAACTAGCAAGAGGGTGTCAGGATCCTGCCCCTCAACGTTGATTGGCCTCACCTGACTCGTTATCCTTATTGATCCCACCTGTCTACCCCTGTGTATATAAGTTGTCTCTCTGACCCTTGTCTTTTGTTCCATTACTGTACCGTGTGTTAGAACTCTGCAGTAAAAGCAACCTCGACTTACTACAAGACTTGGCGTTTTTTTCTTGTTCCTTGTTTTTTTTAATACACAAAGTGTATTCTGCAAGTGGGTCCTATCTGTAGTTTTAGTTCTGACAGAATAATGGACCCAAGACATGACCCAGCAGAACTACTTGATTTGGAGTCGGTGCAGCTTTGGGTCAACACCGGGAGGCTTCATGAACAGCTCCAGTCAATCACCCAGTCTGGCGTCCCAACACCTGTCTCCGGATCCAGCAACTTGAGGGGGGGAGTACATACCGCACAGGACGGGCCTAGCAGCATACCGGACCAGGAATTCTCATAGCCAGAACCAGAGCGCTATGGCGGCCAGCCCGGTAGGTGTCACAGCTTTCTGAGGCAATGCGCTATGGTGTTCAACAGCCTGCCTTTCGCACTGGTGAGGCCCAGGTCTCATACATCATCGGCCTTCTCACCGGGACTTCCCTGACCTGGGCCACCGCGATGTGGGAGTGGGAAACCCCGGCCTGTGGCAACATCGACCACTTCATGGCCAAGATAAGGACCTGGGACTACCAGACCAGTGGGCGTGAGGCATCTTGCCGACTGCTCAGGCTTCACCAAGGCCCGCGCAGTGTAGCAGAGTATGCTGTGGAATTCCCTGGCGCTGGTGCCATCCTTCTACGAGGGACTCGCGGATGACATACAGGATGAGCTGGCCGCCCGAGAGGACATCGACGACCTGGAACAAATTATACGGTTGGCCACTCGCATAGATTGTCGCTTTCAGGAGCATCGTCCCCGGCGCCGAGTCTGAATGCCGCGCCTTGCCCAGCCATGGATGCTTCTCTTCAGCCATCTCCCTGTTTCACCAAGCCCCGACAGTCCCTGGGGCCACCCTGGTCCGGCCAGGACCTTGGAGTTCCTCCGGCGCAGGTTCTGGTTGCCCACCATGCAAAGGGACGTCACCATTTATGTTTCAGCCTGTGCGGTCAGTGCCCAGAACAAGATGCCCCACTCCAGGCCTGCCAGCCATCTGTTGCCGCTCCCAGTGCTGGCGTGCCCCTGGTCCCATGTCAGCATTTTGTCGCCGGCCTTCCCGCTTCCCAAGGCAACACGGTCACTCTGGTGATTGTGGAATGTTTCTCGAAGGCAGCCTGCTTCATCCCGTGTTCCAAGCTCCCTTCGGCACCTCAGACAGCTAGGCTGGTGCTGCGCCACGTGTTCTGGGGCCACGGCTTGCCTTCGGACATCGTTAGCAACCGATCTCTTGTCTCTTTGAAGTCATTTTTGGTCGAGTGACACTTGTCGCCTGGACTATGAATTGGGCCTTAGGAGAGGGGGTGAGAGAGAGCCGCTTACTGCGACTACTCTGAGCAGCATGCGTGAGAATAAATTGGATTTTGGCTTTTCCCCAATGGTGTGAATAAGTTACTAGATTTGTGGATAGTCACTTTTACGAAATAACGTCGCTAGGGGGTCTGAAAAGTCACTAAATCTAACGAGAAAGTCGCTAAATTCAACTAATCACGTTAGACACCCCCCATTTCCTAGAGGGTGCCGATAGAATTCTTTAGGAATTCTGGGTGTTGTGGTCCACTATGAATGGCCAAACTAGATTTGAACGCTTGAAAAATGTAAATCAAACCATATACAGCAAATTCATGAACTTTATTACGGTAACCATGATATAGCCAAATCCATATCATAATGCAATATCATACCAATATTCACTTTCATATCGGTATATCACCCACCACTATTATGGAGATGATACTTGCTGTCATTTATGATGATGGGCCTTTTGTTTGTCTCAGCAGTTCCCCGCCTGGTTGCATTTAGCACCTTCTCATCAAGGTAAAACCTCCTTGGACTGCTCGTCATCTCGAGACTATTGTATTTGTCTGCAATTCATTTATCATTTTATGTTTTATAAGATTATTGCTTGTTTTTTTTTTTTCTTTCTTAACTCTGGTCTGTCCAAGTATATTCTATCTTTGATGTAGCCTCAATATCTTTCTTCTGCTTAGATCTCTTTCAGTATTTGCTATCCAGAAGAGTCTACCCCACATTAAAAACAGCAACAACACCTCAAGGTATGTCAATTTATCCAGATATGGTCTCACCAATCTTTAATAACTACAGTTATAACTCACTCTTCTTTCCCAGTTTGGTGTCAGTCAGAGAGAAAAGCACAGCTATGGCTGCAGCCAAGCCAGCAGCAGCAGCAGCAGCAGTAGCAAGCAGTAAGGGGGAGTATGTAATCACCAAGCTTGATGATCTTGTGAACTGGGCACGCAGGGTGGGTAAAATGGATTGAACCTTTATGTAGACTATAAACTGCACTCAATCTAATCATCAATTATAATTTCCTAAGGAAAGTCAGTGTTGCCTTTATTCATTTAACTTAATTGGTGTATAGGAACCATGAACAGCTAGTTCAGTACACTTTGCTGGCTTTTTGGCTGATAATAATGCTGCTACGAATTTACTATTGAAGACTAATAATAATGTGTCGCCCTCAGAGTTCCTTATGGCCCATGACATTCGGTCTGGCATGCTGTGCGGTGGAGATGATGCATATGGCTGCCCCCCGCTACGATATGGACAGGTTTGGAGTGGTTTTCAGAGCAAGCCCCAGACAGTCAGATGTCATGATTGTAGCTGGAACCCTGACCAACAAGATGGCCCCCGCTTTACGAAAGGTAACGGATACTCGAGAAAACAATTATTTCAAAAATATTTCCACGTTGCTTAGTTGAGATTATGTATTGACATTGTGTGGAGTCAATGCAAACTTCTGGTCCATTGAATATGGAATATTTTTCAAGACAGTGCCCGAAATTAACTTTTAGGCTCACCGGCTGAGGAGACTGGTAGAAGAATAAATCCACCGGCCAACCATATTTTTTACCGGACAAAATAGTCATGGACAATATTGTCTTAACTGTAAGTTGTCTGACAGCCTGAAGTGTTCACAAACTATCCCATAGCTTCAACAGCAGCTAATGCATTTTTTTAAACCGACATTTCCAGACGGAGAGCCTTTAACAACATCGTTTTAGAAAATGCGCAAACTATCCATTTAAGAGTATGCAGTTACACTTAGTAACTTTGGAATTGGAATGAGCTTCAAGTTTGCTCCCCCAGTGGATGAGTTAAATGCAGACGACAATTTTGAGCGTAAAATGGGTACTTGTGAAATCTTTTTTTTTTTTTTTTTTTGTTGTATATTTAATTCTGCTGACTGATGTCGTGCACTATTTTCATAGTTTCAGTCTTAGATTATGTATATTTACGGGTGTAGCCTAGCCCATGCAGATGGTCAGGCAATTACTGTCCGCTTGCTAATGTTAGTTACTGTTACGGAATTTCTATGTTTCCGTACTCCAGTGAGATCGAAATAATTTAATACTTTGAGAAATAACGTCCGCTTGCTTTTAGTGGTTTTAACGGAGATGAGTAAAAAGGTAACGGAGATGAGTAAAAAGGTAACAGAGTTGCTATACAATATATCAACTACAAAGTAACAAAATAAAACTGATCAGATAAAAGAAAATCCTAGCTGCAGCCTAAAGTCATACAAAAATGAGGATGCATGACTGGTGCGCACAAAATCACAATCCCCCCTAACGTCCCTTATATACACGTTTCCTTAGGAATGTTGATTTAGTGCAATTGCAGTCAGCATCTCCTGTCTTTCGGACCTTCCTAGATCAGAGTTATTTTAAACAGGGCAATAAACAATGCCATCTGGCTGACCGGTCATAAAGTCTGACATCTTATTGCACCTAAACAGGAAGAATACACAAACCTATAAGTCACTAAGTTACTTGTGATGACTGTTAGATTGAACCCTTGGGGTTAATCTTTTCACCTAACTACAAAGGGGAACTTTGTTTGAACTCATGATAAAACAGAGTAACATTTCATAGTTAAGGCTAAATTACATTTTCCCCATCACATTACTTAAAGGGATAGTTCAACATTTTGGGAAATGAGATATAACCAAACTTACCCCTAGTCAGGTGATGATTGACATATGTTTGTACGTCCAAGATTGAGTTCATTAGGTTGTAGGCTAAATGTAGCCTATCTTTGGCTGTGAGCAAGTAGTAACCGCGTTAGCATTGCTCGGTCAGACAAAAGTGAAAAATGAAAACTCAATTCTTGCACGTCTTTACAGTACAACTGCGAACCACAATCACGTCTTTTATGGGTAAACTGAAGAGCGAATATCAGTGTCTGTCAAAGCAGTTACCACTCTACTTGAGATGCTGGGTCTCTGCTTAGGCTGCCTACTGAAACAAGGTAAAACTATTGTTCATACAATTGGTCAGACAGTCTCTGTTTCAATAACTAATTGCTTTTAGATTTTAATTTAGACTTATTGTTTTGGAGTCTTTATAATGTGTATTTTGTCGCTTTTGTCTGACGGAGCTGTGCTTGCGTGGTTACAGGGGGCGTCCCTAGTGGTGGGTTGCAGCTCGGTAATGGTAATGATGTATAAGAAGTTCTTGTATATCATGCTAACTAGGGCTGCACAATATATCGTATTTTTTTTTATTGTCATCGCGATGTCAACTTGCACGATAAACACATTGCGAAAGACTGCAATATTTTATTTGGATCTATATTTAACAAAGTACATGATAATTCCATTCAAATGACAATATGTGATCAGGCGCTACTTTGTCTGATACGCACATGCTTTTCACTGCACGGATATATTTGGCCAGTCAGACAGAGCCCTCGTCATTAGGAAAACTGCACTTTAAAATGTAATTATCATTCATATATTTTTTTGCTTTTTTTTTTAGGTTTAAGGTTTGTCCCCCCAAAAATGTAATAATTAAATAGGCAACTTGTTGTTTCTGAGCAGTATAGTGAATTTAAGCAGCAGAAAGGCAGTGCTGTGTGCACTTTTTATTATGGCAAGAAATGTTATCGCAATATTCAACAACTTTTCCATTTTTCTTTTAAATCAGAAAACACCAGAACAGTAATATAGATTAAATTCTTTGGAGTTTAAATTGGCAAGCTATATAATACAGCCATAGAGGATGGGCATGAAACAAGACATTTGGAAAAGTTAATGTAATAACTTCACGATGTAAAACTGGGATCTTTCTTTTGGTCTTTCCAAGAGACGCTAAGTCTGAGTTAATGTTCAACCTAATCTCATGTATGCATCAAGGCTTGTAATGAAATAATATGAACATGAACATTTAAAAAAATCCTTCTTAGAGTTGTTAGCTTTATAATATATAATGTCCGATTAGTGTTAAAACTCACAATTCTATTGTTAGTCTTGCTTAAAAACGTAAGTTTCATTGGACAAAAGGGATCTGTCTAAAGCCAGGTATTGGGAACCATTAATGGATAATCAATGTACTCATTTTACCCTAGGTTTATGACCAGATGCCTGAGCCAAGATATGTAATTTCCATGGGAAGGTAAAGTACAGAAACACCATCACTTTTTGTGTCTGCCACTGAACTGCATAATGGGCCATTAAAGCGTGCCTATTGATATCCAATATCCCTTGAGCAACTATGGTTAATCCGTCACTTCCTGTACTGTTTGTGTGCCTCCATGACCTTTCCTCATGTTCTGGAAAATAAGAATTTTTTTTGGAAAATAAATGATGACCCCAGATACTTCTGACTTAATGTTGTCATATTGCTTATTCTCCGACATATCAATTGTATTTAACAAATTAATGAAAAGAGCAGACTAACACTTACACAATTAAGTGCATTTTACCCAAATCATTTTTAATTACGAGAGCCAAGAAACATCTTATTACTTTGTGTTTCAGCTGTGCCAATGGCGGTGGTTATTACCATTACTCCTATGCTGTTGTCAGAGGTTGTGACCGTATTGTACCAGTGGACATCTATGTTCCAGGTCTGTTTTTGTTAAGGTCTATTTCTTTCTCTTTTTTTTTTTTAAACAGTAGAACATAACAGTTGTCAATGGATACATGAATAATGCAAGTGTATTATTAGATATCCTAATGTTTATATACAGTACATTTTTCCAATCTGTATTCATGTACAGTGTTTTTACATACTAAAGCAATGATCTCCTTAATGTGCTGTGACAGATCCATTATCCCAATTCTTTTAAAAATACAGCGTTGCAGTCTTAAGAGATGTCAATTTATCTGTAGAGAAGATTTTGTGTACAATATCTAGTCGTTTTTTAAGGGTAGGTGGGTCTGCCTTGTACCAGTTCCTAGTAATTGCCTTCTTACTAGCCACTAGTAGGACTTGAAGCAGGTATCTGTTGCCATCCACCACCCTCTCCACGATGACTTATGTGTCTTTGTTAGGTCATAACCTAAAATTTCTGTCATAACTGGGAAACACCTTATCCCAAAATAAGCATACAGTGCATCCGGAAAGTATTCATACCCCTTCACTTTTTCCACATTTTATTATGTCACAGCCTAATTCCAAAATGGATTAAATACAAAAAAATTCTCAACATTCTACGCACAATACCGCATAATGACAAAGTGAAAAGTTTTTTTTTTTTTGAATTTTTTACAAATGTATTAAAAATAAAATATCACATGTACATAAGTATTCACACCTTTGACTCAATACTTTGTTGAAGCACCGTTGGCAGCAATTACAGCCTCAAGTCTTCTTGAGTATGATGCTACAAGCCTGGCACACCTATTCTGGGGCAGTTTCTCCCATTCTTCTTTGCAGATCGTCTCAAGCTCCATCAGGTTGGATGGGGAGCGTCGGTGCACAGCCATTTTCAGATCTCTCCAAAGATGTTCAATGGGGTTCAAGTCTGGGCTCTGGCTGGGCCACTCAAGGACATTCACGGACTTGTCCCGAAGCCACTCCTTTGTTATCTTGGCTGTGTGCTTAGGGTCGTTGTCCTGTTGGAAGGTGAACCTTCGCTCCAGTCTGAGGTCCAGAGCGCTCTGGAGCAGGTGTTCATCAAGGATCGCTCTGTACATTGCTGCATTCATCTTTCCCTTGATCCTGACTAGTCTTCCAGTTCCTGCCGCTGAAGAACACCCCCACAGCATGATGCTGCCACCACCATGCTTCGCCGTAGCGATGGTTTGGCCAGGTGATGAGCGGTGCCTGGTTTCCTCCAGACATGAGGAGTTCAGGCCAAAGAGTTCAATCTTGGTTTCATCAGACCAAAGAATTTGGTTTCTCATGGTCTGAGTCATTTAGGTGCCTTTTGGCAAACTCCATGCGGGCTGTCGTGCCTTTTACTGAGGAGTGGCTTCCGTCTGGCCTGGTCTTCCATAAAGGCCTGATTGGTGGAGTGCTGCAGAGATGGTTGTCCTTCTGGAAGGTTCTCTCATCTCCACAGAGGAACACTGGAGCTCTGTCAGAGTGACCATCAGGTTCTTGGTCACTTCCCTGACCATGGCCCTTCTCCCCCGATTGCTCAGTTTGGCCGGGCGGCCAGCTCTAGGAAGAGTCCTGGTCGTTCCAAACTTCTTCCTTTTGCGAATGATGGAGACCACTGTACTCGTTGGGACCTTCAATGCTGCAGACATTTTTTTTTTTGTACCCTTCCCCAGATCTGTGCCTCGATACAATCCTGTCTCGGAGGTCTACAGACAATTCCTTGGATTAGTTTGTGCTCTGTCAGGTGTGTGCCTTTCCAAATCATGTCCAATCAATTGAATTGATTGGAGTCCACCTGTGGTCAAGTTGTAGAAACATCTCAAGGATGATCAGTGGAAACGGGATGCCCCTGAGCTCAATTTTGAGTGTCACAGCAAAGGGTGTGAATACTTATGTACAAAATAAAATATCACATTTGCAAAAAATTCTAGAACCTTTAACTTTGTCATTATGCAGTATTGTGTGTAGAATGTTGAATTTTTTTTGTATTTAATCCATTTCGGAATTAGGCTGTAACATAATTAAAATGTGGAAAAAGTGAAGGGGTATGAATACTTTCTGGATGCACTGTCCATTGGGCATTCCCAGAATAAATGGGAGTTATTTACCTCATAATGACCACATAGCCTCCAACATGGTTTTTGCGTGCCTATTTGTTGGGTCTTGATTTTGGGGTGATAAAAAATTGTACAAAGTTCTTGCAACAAAACTCTCAAATGCTAGAGTTTTGTGTTGCGTTTTGCGCAGATTGTCCCAATCTCCCTTCTGATATTTGTACATTCAGTTCCTTTTCCCATTTTGCTTTAATATGCAAAGTAGAGTCCTTTCTAGAGCCAATCAGAATGTTACGGAGCTTAAGTCATTTTTGTGGTTCCTTGTTTATTTGAATTGCATATAATTTGAACAAACAAACATGTGAAAGAGCTCAGAAGGCACTGTCAATTTGATCTTTGGTAAAATAATCCCGTAGTTGCAAGCAGCTAGAAAAAAATCGAACAACTTGGAGCCCCTCCCAAGGTAAAATAAACTCCCTCATCGACATCTGGCATTTTTCTCTTCTTGGAGGAATAAATGATAATGCAATTGGTTGTTGTACATAGTTGGCAAGTTTTTTACCGACGTTTATTCAAGCAACGTTACCGGTATTATGATTCACTGAGTTTGCCAAATTCATGATATTATATGAAGTTGTTATAACTTTAGGTACCTACATTTGTCACTATCTCTGAGTGAGGGGAAAAATGTTCATACTCGCGCTTTTGTTTATTTAGGTTGTAATGACTGATTGTTCCAGTTGCTCATCTTCAAATTTAAGTGGAGAGAGCAGTTCGTTTGAATTCAGAGGAGCGGATAGTTCGGTGTTGTGAGTCGCGACTTCAAAAACTCTGAAGGCGTAGGGGCACACATTTTGCTGCTGCGGGTTGACGCCGCTAAATATATATAGAAGAAACACAGGCGTTGTGCAAGAGATGTTAGCTTCAGATTAGTTGTGACGCTGGTCTGTTTGGAAACCTGAACCGAGAATGTTGAGCTAGCATGGTAAGAAGGCCCTGCCCGTAACCACCGTTATTGAAAAACTCTCTCCTACTATAATATTCAAATAAAGACAATAATATTAAGCCAAAGATCATCTTTTAAACCACTGGGGCTGGACTGGGGGGAAAACAAATCTGCTCTGGCATTTTGGGCCAGCCTGGCCCACCACTATTGATAACACCACTGTTGCTTTTCTTTTTTTATTATTGAAAAATATGAAATTAGTTTAACTCGGATAGATATTTTTGGCAAATTTAAGATTTGTGCAACACAATCAAAACACATACTGTATTTACAAACTGATTAAACCAACAAATGAATACTTCAATGCATGGCACATGCACCTAAACCAGGGGTGGGGTGCTTTTTTCTATAAAGGGACATTAGGGTATTTGCAACATCCATAGTGGGCCACAAAATGACAAACAAATGTATTTGCTTTTATTGCTTGCGTATGTTACAACATGAAGTTAAGGACACCAGGGTGCAACTAAATAAAAGGGTCAACAAGTGGCTTTCTAATCCCAGCCCAACTGCCAACAGATTTGATTCCTCTAAACAGGTCTGTCTGTATGAAATCTCTCGCTCTCGCTCTCAACAGATTTGAGAGAGACCGACAGATAAGTCTGCACACCTCTTTCACCTTCTCCACGTTTCATTACATACTTATTCTACAGTAGATTGAGTTAATTTTTTTGCCTCAAACATCTACACACAATAGCCAATAATGACGAAGTGAAAACAGGTTTTTAGAAAATATGCAATGTTATTTTACTGACCAAAATAGGTTATTTAGGGGTTCCATATTTGTACACACCCTTAGCATAATACTCTGTTGATGCTCCTTTGGAAGCGATTACAGCTTCAAGGCGTCTTGGGAAAGAAGCTACGAGCTTGGCACACTTGTTTCTGGACATTTTGGCCCATTCCTCTTGGCATATCCTTGCAAGCTCCGTCAGGTTGGATGGGGAGCGTCGGTACACAGCCATTTTCAGCTCTTGCCACTCCTTTGTTCTCTTGGCTGTGTGCTTCGGGTCGTCATGTTTAAACCTTCGCCCCAGTCTGGGGTCCCGAGCGCTCTGGAGCAGGTTTTCTTCAAGGATCTCGGTGTACTTAGCTGCATTCATCTTTCCCTCGATCAGGACTAGTCTCCCTGTTCCCGCTGCTGAAAAACATCCCCACATCATGATGCTGCTACCGCCATGCTTTTTCCATACCCTACTCCAGATCTATGCCTTGACACAATCCTGTTTGAGGTCTGCAGATAATTCCTTTGACCCCATGGCTTGGAGTTTGCTCTGACATGCACTGTCAACTGTGGGACCTTTATATAGGCAGGTGTTGGCAATCCCCAATCATGTCCAATCAATTGAAATGTACCACAGGTGGACTCCAATTAAGTTGTAGAAACATCTCAAGCAGTATCAGTGGAAACAAAATGCACCTCAGCTCACTTTTGGGTGTCATATCGAAGCGTGTGCACACTTTTGTACATATGCTATTTTACATTTAGATTTTTTATAAATTAGCACAAATGTCTAAACCTGCTTTCACTTTGTCATTATGGGATATTGTGTGTAGCTGTTTGAGGCAAAAAATGAACTCAATCTACTGTAGAATAAGTCTAATGTAATGAAACGTGGAGAAGGTTAAAGGGGTGTGCAGACTCTCCTGGTGTGTGTGTGTGTGTGTGTGTGTTGATTTATATATTTATATATATATATATATATATATATATATATATATATATATATACACAGAGTATTAAAATCCATTCTAATTACAATATAATTCGCAAGGCCATATATGTTTAATATCACTCTAGTATTCTGAGATATCACACAATTCCCTTCAGAACAAAATGAAAACAACAGCAGCAGGCAGCAGCAGCAGCCTATGAACAGGTCAGAGAATGGCCAAAAACCCAATGGGCCGTTCTGATCTGCTTTCATGTGCTGGTCAGTCAAAAAAAAAAAACATTTGAAAGTAAACGGTTGTCGGCCCAAGAGGCACGTCGGCCCACCAGTTAAGGACCCGGTCTGCCAGACCAGCGAGGTTTCGAACTATGCACAACATCTACAGATTACTGATGGTGGTGGAGGGTTGTTTGGAGTGCAACATCCTTCATTTGCTGATATTACTTTGACTATAGTATACTATTTGATGCCACCCTGATGTTTCTCCTGTTTTTTTTTTTTCATTATTTTCCTATTTAAATTCTTAATTTTCATGTTTTTGGTAATGTCGCCGGCCACCTAATCAATGCTTTCAGATACATATCTTTTTAAATCGTGATTCTGAACACCTATTAAAGATGACCCTCCAATTGCTGTTGAAGTCCCTGGTATACAGGCCAGCCAGCCAGCGGATTGTACCTGGTCTTCATTTCTAAATACTATCGTCAAATAATAGCTGGTCTTCATTTCTAATGCTGTAAATAGGCTATAGATGTTCAGCTAATAGTTTTAATAACAGTACAAATAAACCGTCAATGAAGTGCAATAGGCTTGCATTGCACATCTGTATGAATAGATTTTTTTCCCTGTATTATAAACCCAAACCGACAAAGCCGTTTTTCCTGTATTTCCTTGTATTATGAAATTGTATACAAAATATGTGTACTCAGCACATGACATGCCTTTTCTATTCATTTGACACTGCTTTCAGCCAATAATTTGTTCGACCACACGTACAGGTCTTAAAGGAATACACATAGCCGAATAGGGATGATCTCAAAAGGAGGACAAATGAGCATTGAGCTCAAGGCTGCGCCAGTTCACGGACACAAAACTGGACTTTGCAGCCTAAAGCCAGACTGATGGCCACCCTTCATATAACATTAACTTTCCCTTGGTCATTAACAATGGCACCGTGATTCAGTAGACGACAGTTGGTAACCCGAGCTACTTTTGCTCGCATTCCCACGGTAGAAATAAAGCCCACTGTCTTCACAACCCCGTTGCTTGTGAGGCCGGCGTTCGCATGACCCCCGGCGGCGCAAAGCAACCTGTCTTATTTTCCCGAAAATGCATTTCTAGTTACAAGTATTTTCTTTAGTTAGATAATAGATCCTCGACTTCGTTATTAACTTAACTTAGGCCTATGTGTGAACGCTTGCGCTAGAGATGCACCCATACTACTTAGTGGTATTCCGGGGCTCCAGTACTCTGGAGTATCAGAAAAATATTACTATAGCAACATCCAATAAAAAAGCAAACATGTAATTTGATTCTCAATGGGAAAGTCAGTTGTTAAAAACACCCCTGAGACAAAATGGGTCAGAGATAAAGTCAAGACTGAGACAAATAGGTCGAGTACGAGACAAGACCGAGAACATTGAATACGGTCTCGAGACCAAGACCAAACTCGAGTACTACAGCTCTGGATCTAACACAAGTTTTACAAACTAATCTAGCAATTCATCCTTCAAAAGGATATCTCATTGGCTACAGACCTTTTGTTGGTTTCAATCAAAGTTGAATACTAATGGCTTGGTTTTGTCATCATCCAAAGTATAGCATTGATATAAATTGTACAAAGGTATACAAGAAAATTCACTGTGTTTTCATGGGAGTGTTTGACACTCGTAGAATTTGGTAGCTTTAAAACAAGGCTACCCTTGAAGTGGTCTAACTGATATTGGCCGAGCAGCCGGCCTAGATGTTCAGTTAGTGCTGTCTCCAACTAGCTAGCGAGGTGAATCAGACTAATATTGACCCAGCTGCCTGCTGAGAGGTTCACGGTGTTAGTGCTGACGTGTCCAAGGGAGAGATGTTGCTAGACTATGCCTCAGCCCCAAAATGCCATGCACCAAATTCCTTCTGTCTTTGACAGAATACAAAAAGGTGCTGGGGTTTTGGTTAGGGTTATGTTCCCTATACTAACAATTTAAGCAAATATAGGTAGAAAGTAGTATACTCGATTTCAGTGTCAGTAAACAGTATGTACTCATGAAAATACTATAGTATTAAAGTATGTGTTTCTGAACATATATATATATATATATATATATATATATATACACACACACACGTGCATTACTCTTGCGTAGGCCATACACATTTCTGTGTTGTCATGTTCAATTTGAACAGATTTTTTGACTTTGCAAATAGTTCTGGGACTCCAATTTCCCTTCATATCCTCAGTACTTTTTTCCAGTATGGACGTGACTAGGGCTGTACCGGTTTAATGATAAACCACGGGAAAAATTCACGATGGTTTGTATTACTGTTTAAATTGTATTATCTTTAAAACCACCAGATATGATTAACCCGGTTTGAAAGACTCACGTAAAATACTGTCCATTGCCACCCAAAGTTAGTACATCTCTCAGATGAAGCCGCATGGCTGCAGCATGCAACATGTTTGTTTTGGTTCAAGGACAACATGGCAGAAGGCAGTAACAGCCATAGAGTTGGAACTATGGTTACTCCCGGGTCGGTCTCCTCTCGGCTGCGGTTTAAAAGAATGACTTGACCCGGGTTATGATAAAAAAAAATAACCCTCATTGGTTAGGATCTGTGCATGAGAAGCAAAAAATACAAACTACACGCACATTAAAGTACTACAATTCAACAACAGTAGTAGTAAGAAATCATCCAAAAAGCTTGCTGACGTTAGCTAGCTAGCTACTACAGACCATAGCTGGCTAGCAAACGTTAAAGCGAATAGTGTTGTAATCATTTAAATTACCTTAAAGCACTGAATAAAACAAAACCCTCTGCTTTAAAGTAATGGGCATGATTTCAAGAGACTAGCGCTGGGCAATTAATACACATTTTTTTTCCGTTACAATTTTGGTTTCCAAGATTATGAAAACAAAATAATAGAGAGAACGATTATTGTGGCTTTTTCCGTTTCACAATGTTGCTGAAGTATTGTGAATTCATACATCCAGCACACCCCTTCCTTTTAGTTACAGCGGTGCACGTTTGAACGCTAGCGTTAGCCATTGTCACTCGTCGGTTATATCAATACAGTGTCCTATCTACGCCACCTCATCAGGAGCATGCCCAGGCGTTGTAGGGAGGTCATACAGGCACGTGGACGCCACACACAATACTGAGCCTCATTTTGACTTGTTTTAAGGACATTACATCAAAGTTGGATCAGACTGTAGTGTTTTTCCACTTTAATTTTGTGTGTGACTCCAAATCCAGGCCTCCATTGGTTTTTGTGATTTTGTTGTCAGCACATTCAACTTTGTACAGAACAAAGTATTCAATGAGAATATTTCATTCATTCAGATCTAGGATTAGTGTTATTTGAGTGTTCCCTTTATTTTTTGGAGCAGTGTATATTGCATTCATAATGGTCTTAAGTCTCTTAACTTATTGAAACTTGCAGAAACCTTGTTACTGCGCACTATATGATTAAGAATTGCATGAGACACAAAGATGACATGTTAAATAGTAATAATAGCTAATTACGATGGTAAAAAAAAATGATTTGTTGGCTGAGAAAAATTGTCTGGCCTGTAATATTTTTTTTTATCGGTGATCGGCAGGTTTTTTATCGGCAGGTAAGCCAAAAAGTGAATTTTGGAGCCTGCATAGGCCTTGTAAAGACGTGGTTAATTAAATTATACATTTTAACAAGTAAATGATGATGAAGCCACATTGATGGTTAAAAAGACCAGGGTTTAACCTTTCTTTACATACATTACATGTAAACATTTAAGTTACTTTTAATAGCCTACGGAAAATCTTTGAGGTTAATTTAATGTTTAAAGCTTGCAAAATCGTCTGGATGGTTGGGGCAAACAGACATATATATATATATATATATATATATATATATATATATAGATATATATATAGATATATATATAGATATATATATAGATAGATATATAGATATATAGATATATAGATATATATATATACACACACACACACACACACCATGAGGGCAAAACATTTTGTTTGTCGGCTAAAAAGTGTTACTCTAAGAAAATTCCCAAGGCTGGCAGGTCTGCCTGTGCCCAGTTCAGAGCCATAACCATGCCCCACCGACTCTTCTTCATCAGTAAAATAAATGTATATTTACATCTAAATTACTTGGGGCTGCTTATGTGTTTACAGATAAGAAGACGAATTGCGGGGATGGAATGATACGCATATAAATATTGAGAGACATGTAAATTGAGATGAACTTTAGCCAACTTTAATCACTTGGCTTTCAACTTGTAGACAGCCAAATACAATGTACTATTTTTAAATCAATGTTACAAAATCTAGAATGATATAATAGTCCTCTTTTTTTTGTCATACACAGGTTAGCTTAGCATGTACATGTCTGGCGCTGGTGCCCTGTGACGAGCAATGGCGTGGATCGGGGCCTGTGGGAGATGAGGTTTCAACTGCCCTTCTCTCCTCTAGGACGCGACTTTTCCATTACCATTGTTACTCCAAATGATAGACCGATAGAGGAAAGCTGAGGTTTTAGGACAGTTTTTTTTCTTTTAGAGCAGTCATAGATGGCTACAACAGGCAATGTTGTACCACCTATGTTGCCTTAGTACATTAAGCCATCACCGCCACATAGGAGTGAGGTGGAGAATAGTCCCAGAGATCTCTGTGGACAGTAAGGTCTATTCTGTTGGAAAGTCATCTAGTGGAAAAGATAGCAAAGTGGTTGAAACAAAGATATTCCGCCAAAGCCGTTATCAACAGAGAAAAATCAATGTCAGGCTCGGGGATTAGGACGCTGGATCTTGGGCATGCCATTTGATGATAACTTGGTGATGTTTTGTTTGTCTTTCCACAGGGTGTCCACCAACAGCAGAGGCACTCCTCTATGGTACTCTACAGTTGCAGAAGAAAATTAAGCGCGAGAAGAAAATGAAGATCTGGTATCGGAAGTGAATTGTATATATCTGTGTGTAAATGTTGTATTTAAGGGTGGACTTGTCACCTACGATAATCATACAACTGCTTTAATCTCCTCAGGAGCTACTCTTGGCTGAGCATTGGCTCCTCCACATTGCATCAATACAATGTAATACAATAATGAATGTCAGTAAGCTGTCTTCATTTCATCCTTTTTGAAGAATTACCAACCGGGCAGAAATTTTAAGTTACTTTATTATTATAACTATTTTATTTTTCCTGCAGACTGGAATCCGGCAGTATCATACTTTCCATAGGCAACATTTTACAACTAACGTAACTTGCAGGCTGCTCATTGCTCACCGCCGATGTTCATTGTATGCTGAGCGGTCGAGGCACTGAAAAATGCCTTATTTTCTACATTTAACAATATCAAATTATTAAGCTGTGTCTGTATGGGGCGCCAAGTGTAAACTAAAGCTTGAGTAAATTATTTGTTCGATTTAAGCTAAATACGTAACTTTCTCAGATTTGCATTAAATTGTAGCCTATTTTTCTTAAATAAACATTTTATTTGTTTTCCAAAGATTTGTTTATCTGAGTGGTGTGGAACAAATTTTATTTATATATCTAAAACCTTTACGATATACGACTGTCGTAAAGCTGACAGGGCTAGTTAATTCTGGGCAAAAGTTTAAGATAACATTTTATATTTAACCCCAGATTTAAGAGTTAAAATAAATATTTTGTCAAATATTCCAAGACATAAACTGTATAATTATTGTTAAATATGTAAGTTTAAAACAGAGATTTACGATAAAAATGAAATATATATATATATATATTTTTATATTTACAATCACAACAAAGATTTAAATATTAAATATTTCAAAAATATTTCAAAAAGGTTTTAGATATACAAGTAAAATTTGCTCCACACCACTCAAATACATTTATTTGTTTTCCAATGATTTATATAACTCATAACTACAATTTAATGTAAATCTGAGAAAAAGTTACAGATTTTGCTTAAATCTAACAAGTAATGCATTACACTTGGCGCCCCATATGTCTGTTTACATAACTGTAACAAACTAGCTTGTGCAAAATAACGTAATATATTCACATAGGCTATTAGCCTACTTTACCTAACAAAAACAGCACACAAAACGTACGTAAGTGTTTGGACAAGACAACATTTCAATTCTTTTATATTTTATTTGTATATTCATCGCTTCCTCTAAGAAAGAGTAACTTGCCTGCTCGTCTCCCGACGTTGGAGCCAATATCTGCAATCTAGAAAACATTTTGTTGTTGTGACGTAAGGCTTATCTACCCTATAGCTGTGTTAATACAGGGACCGCATCCTTCGAAGGTTGCATTTGAAGACCGAATATGTCACAGTGCGCCAGGGCTGTCCCATTTTGAAGGCTTCTATGGCAAGCTGTTTTAACATTTAATCGCTAGACTGAATAGATATTGCAGATATCTGTAATTCAATTGTGTTGTAATCATATTACATTTCCATGTAATATGTGCCAACTTTACAATAACTAATGTATACCAGTAAATGTTGCATAGGTGCAATGTTAGAGAGATTTAAAAGCCTAAATGCTCTATAGAGCTCTATTCAACCATCATTAAAGTTCCTTCATCCCATGGCCAGATATGTCTCAGCTGCCAGGAGGCTATCCACTGGCTGCAGTTCTTCTGGGACCAGAGCATTGTACTGTACATTGTACCGTATGACACAGCTCGACTTGGTAGCTTTCCTGTACTCTATTTAATAGAATACAATAATCACTTCATCACTTTCATATGATGTTTTATAAATATACCATGTGACAATACAGGCCAAGCTTTCTTTGCTGGATGTCCAGAACCAGCCCCTCTATAAGACGCTGCTGCTGACTCATTTGTAGCTTTTGACAATAAGTTGCATCATCATGCACAATAGTCTAGTCAGTAACCACATTCTTTTTTTTCACATTAATGGAGATTTTAATAAATATCACAAACACCCTAAAGTCTTTTATATAAGATGAAAGCAGTTATGAACATACTAGAGGCAGCCCAATCCCTGACATCAGTGACCCACTGCTGCAGCTGATTGTCACTCTTCTGCATTTCCACCTTCATGGACTCAATCTCTGCAGAGATTTCCGCTGTCCTCCTCATTGTCTGAAAAGATAATTTAAAAGAACTACATAGATTAGAATTAAAGCGTGCTGCTTCAGCTATACCCTGAAATGTGCCACCTGGCAATCCATACAGGTAGAAGGGGAAAGCTTTGTTACTAAGGCTGCGTACTTAATGTAACTGACCTTTCTGCAAAGTAATTTCTTTCATATTCATTTTATCAATTTAAGTGATTCGTTTACCTTCAGATGGCGCTGTGACAGATACTTGTGCAAGTTTGTCACTTTCCTCTGGTTCCACCCTTTAGCTTGAACTGTCAGCATATCAACCCGAGCTGGAAAAAATTTAGAAACACAAATGACAGACTGAGGTTCCTGTGTGGTACCTGAGTACCACTTTTGGACATGTTCTTTGTAGGTATTGCAGCACGAGACAAAAAGCTATTGACCTGCAAGTTTAATTTAGTTAAAATCACTGTTAAATTCCCTCTTAAGCAATTTAAGCTGTGACACTAGACCACAGAGCAGTAGAATACTAGACAGACCTGCTCGATTTCCTCTCCAATCATTACTCCAGATCTTTCCTGGCTTCCTGCACCTTTAAAGATATATTGGACCTTCACATTGAATGAAGAGGATTAAAACTGAAAAATCATATCTTGCCTCACACTTACCTTGCATGCATCACTGAAAGGAAGGGCTTCATCTCAGTCTGTGGAAGCAGGTCTGGAAATGCCTGGGCTGCCTTCTCCATGTAGGGGTAGTCATTTCTATGTAATGTCAGTACACACAAATGTGATCTTATTTGTTTCGCTAAGTACTTTTTGGAGATAGAGCGGATACGCAAATATCTCCCCTCTGAACATGTTGAGGGATATCGACAGTATTCCATGGCGACAGACAGCAGCCTCAATGCCCTCTTCATTCAGTTTGGAGACATATTTTTTTGCAGTCTCACGGGCCGCAGTCCAATGAGATCTGCCACAGAAACCTCTCCCTTGTACCTTCTAAATGCATGCGCAGATCAAAGATAGTATACACTTTAAATACTTTGACTGTCACAAAAAAAAAGTATCACTCATCTTGTCCCGGATTTTCTGCACAAAAGCTGACACCTCTTGGTCGTTGGCAAAGAAAATACCTTCAAAATATGGTGATTCTTCAGATCTGAAAAAACTGAAATTAACATCAAACCAACATCAAGGAACATTACATTTCTGCTATAAAACCACATGGTACATCAGGACTATAATTGCCCATTATTGCGCATAAAGCGATACAACTTGCGGTTTCCGTCAAAGGAGACAGCCACCATAGGCGGTTTGCAAGCTGGACAGCTAAATAGGTCCACAAAGCACAGCTCCTCCTTGGCATATCAACTGTACTCCCATTCAAAAAAACTCTGAAATGTGTCACCACATATTGAGCATCCCTACAGAAGAATAACATTTTAAACAATCTCAGAAGCAGCATGTGTACAAAATACCTGAGAAAACGTGTACTCTATAGTACTTACCCTACCAAACTGGACCGATCGATGCTCCATATTAACTGCTTAATAAATGCATGTCTTGACTGACCGGGAGCAATCACCTTGGACTCTTCAAATGATGCAAAGACATCTTAGTCATACAGTGTGTGAAAGCCAACTGTCCCAGGCCAATACCCGCTTTTGATCATGTCTTTAACCCAGGACAAGTCTTTGTGTATGACAGGACCATCATCAATGGAAGATTGAGGTCAAAGCGTCCTATAGACACAAAAACAACCCACCCACACAACACAAAAGCATTTAATTGAAAATGTATATGAATAAAAATGAACGTGAATACAAATAAATGCTTCTGTCCTATAACAGGCCTAATGTTCAGATTTTTAAATACATTAACATTGTGTGTAACAGACCAATGCCAAATTTAAGAACTTGAGAGTCACAACTATATTTTGCTGGGAGTCCTCATCGGCAGTAAACAAGCTGAATAAACAAAAACATCAGCCATACATTCTTCAGTTCACCATTCCCCTTCCCCATTTCCCCTTAATTGCTTTATGAACATAGTGAGTCAAACCGTACCTTGGGCACACACTTTATAACTGCAGCCATCTGCCACAATGATGCAAAAAGCTATTAAATGAAAACACAGAAAAACACAAAACAGGACGGCTAGACAGAATGAGTTTGACAGACTTGGAAAACATTTATAAAAGCATGACAGGCAAAACGTAACGACACGTAACACATGCTGTTGATGCAGTGAGATCTTGGTACGCAATCTCTACACTTCACTACAACCTCCTGATTTTTGCAAAGATCGCAAGAACTTGCTTTGGTATTCTCTGCTGCGAGCATGTAATCCAAGATTTTGCCTTGCCTCCTTCCATCTCTTTCCAGACAAAGTCTGCCTCAAACTCCAGCTCTTCTATGAGGTTGAGGTTCCAGTCTAACAAATCACTGAGTCAGCCTAATCCCCGTCGAACATTAGGTCATGTAGCTACTGCAGGTGGAAGTCTAGAGGAAGAAAGTTATTTAGGTGAATATGTGCTACTACGTAAATATAGCCTTTATACTGTTATTCAATTCATCAACACAAAATGTGAAGTTTGCAAGGAGAAAATGCCAAGTAAAATCATACATACCAATGGTCTCCTGTACACACTAAACTTGGTCGGTTGTCACTTCTGGCGCAGCTTTAGGAGACAAGCAACAAATATAATATTATTAGGGAAGTCAAAATACAAAAATCTTTATCATGACATTAGAATGAGATGTAATCTTTGAATCTGTATTAAGAGATTAAAAAACCCTGGTAGAAATAGAAAATTAAATTAGAAATGTAATTAATGATAGAAATTACATGTGTGGCTGAGGGTAAAATGGACATGAAGTAGCTGACCAGGAAATGTACCTGTAGGACTATCCTTTTCAAATACTGATGACATATCTGATAAGGTAGGCTCATTGGAGCGCACTTTTCCTCTTGAACTTACTGTAAAATATAGAAACAAAGGTGTCATTCTTCAATCACCATTTCTGTATTATACTGTAGTATAATACATGAGGGGTGTCCCAAATCGTTACTTTATGACATTGTTGCTTCTGCAAATGCATAATATCTGGTTTGTTGATGGTGCCTAAATTCACTTGCTACAATTATTAAAATTATAAATAATGAAATGCAACAAATGAAGTGTCCTATTCCATAATGTACTTTATATTGGGTGCACCTGTTAAAAGATTCAGACGTATGGATACTGTCAAACCAAAATGTGTCTGGGTGATATAATAACGTCATTCGCACACGTCCTTTGGTATGCAGTGTTTGCATTACCAACATTCCTAGCTAGAGTTAGCTAGCTGGATTTCCTGGCAAAAACGTTGTGTTAAATTAGCTAGGCTAGGCTTGCACTAACTATATTTTAGTCAAATAACCCAGTGTTAACCCAACATTTCATTACCTGCAGAGCAGTATCTTCTGCCAACACCATATCTATGTGATTGTTACATTCATCCTCTAGACTTCTCATAGTTGCTATTTTTAAATGCCCACCACACTTTTCTAAATCAAATTGAATTTCGTAGGTTATTTTGAAAAAAGTGCAAATTGCGAACTAGTGACAAATCTGTAGGGTATTTCATAAATTACTTTCTTATTGTCTATGTAGTAGATCTATAGATTGTGGCTGGTTAAGCAAATATTACAGGGCCTATAGTGATATGTTGGAAGTGAGCCATTAGGTGCAAAATTGGCTATTCTGATTTGAGAGTTTTAGAGATTATAGAGTTTGAAAACGAACCTCAATCCTTTATGGTACACAGCCACAAGTTTGTTGCTTTGCATTCTTGTGCACTTATGCATCCAGAGTCTAATTTTCAAGACCAAGGGTGTCTTAATCAATAACATTTTATAGGCGTCACATAACCATTATCCAACAACACCATAATGACAATTCCAGCATCACCATCATTTACACAACATCACAAACCTCTCATCAATTGGCATTTGGAGTACAAATTACGCATGATGTGTTGGCCAGGGAACTATTTATTATTTATGAAGGAAGTATTTTTATGTTTAATTGCCATTGGTCCAGTTTGCTTGCTAGAAACAATTTTGTATTATGGTCTGGTATATCGGCAATGACCCTCCAGTTTATGGTTGCAAGGTTGCGCATGGTAAGCCAGTAGCTTCAATTTAAGTGCATCTGTATCATGCTCATATCTTTTCTACAGTACTTCCTCCCATCGTTTTGTCCCATCAGTAGGCCTTGTTATATTTTGGGAAAGTCAGCTCCTTTGTTGAAATATAATTGTATTGATTCACTGCTCAATCCTTTTCTTAAGAATTCAAACAGACTGTTTGCATGCTGACGGAATATGATATAGGTGTAGGGGTCTGACTCTGGTATGGTGCCAAACAGGTATGCAGAGGACAAGGTATAGAGGCTATGTGTGTTCAATATCAATGTAAAGGTTTGTTAAGAAATATTGAATACAATTCACACATGCTGGACAATCCACGTATACAGTCATGCAGTTTGGGCCTAAAATTAGGGTTAGGGTTAAGAGTTCTTTTTGTGGCACATAGTCGTGGCTTGGTACAGTGAATTATTGTGGATAGTATACACAGTATTTAAAGATCATAACCCTAGGCCGAACAGAGGATCAACAGCACCCCTGGAAAAGATAATTTGTTCAAATTCAATTCAACTTTTTAATTCAGCTGAAGCTACAATCAGCCTGGGATTTTGTATTGAGACCCATAATGATTTTCTTCAGGTAAGTTGTTGGAACCATGTTAGAGGATTGAAAAATAATTATGTTAAATAAAAAAGTCACATATTAACACAGTTAAAAGTTGATTTGTGGAGTGTTGATAAAGTATGGCATTAAAGAGTACTGTATGTACATTTTCCATATTAAGTGAATTTGATATCAACTGTGAACGAAATAAGTTAAAATAAAGAGTAACAAAAAAACAAGTGACAACTCCCAGGAATGCACACACACATTTAACGTTAAATATGCGCCATATTTGTAATCCGATTATGTTTACAATTAGCCTAGGGTTATGTAAAGTGCACATGACAACTGTATTAGTTAGAATGACTTCAACAACTTGTATAAATTACACATTACATGTTAATTACGTAAAATAAATGAATGTATATGTAATTATTATTGTATCATTCGTGTATCTAGCAATTATGCCGAGCATGCCAATATCCTCGTATATGTGACGTCATCGCACCGCACGCCCACGAAAAGGATAGACGTTTTACCCAGTATATGGTTTTAACACACGGGTAGGCCTACCTCATATGCGCGGGGACAGGGCTTCACTTTTCCCCCAGACTTCACCTTAGCTGCTCTGCATCGGCAACTTTTGTACTTCTGTTATTGCATCATTTGGAGCCTTGATCACTTCAGAACATAGGCACTGTTTGTAATCTTGGGCCTATATAAATTCTTCTTTTGGAAAAATATTGGGACATATACATTTTCTTTAAAAACGTGTGAAATGCTTGTAATGGGTACATATTAATGATGGATGAAGACAGCAGGATTTAAGGACACATTTAAAATAAAAAAAACGAGTCATCACACGTATGATGACAATAATATCTGTTTTAAAAAATGTTGTCCAAGATGGTATTGATTATACAAATTCAGAGCAAAATGATTTTCAGTTTCACAGGTTTTATTAACAATTAATAATATTAAGCCCGTTACTGCAGACAGAGGCTCCCAGGAATCCCTCCATTAGACTTTGCTGAAGTGAACAAAAATTAAACAAAATAAACACACTCGTGTTTTATTTACATACCTACATAGAAAGGATGCCAACACTTATAATACAAACCATTGTTTGGAGGAGAGTATGTATGTGTCCCATATTGGTTTAAATGGGCTGTTTGTTCTCTCTCCAATTTAAGTTAAATACATTCTAATGAAGTGTAACAGCCATATGTGAAACACTTGCACTGTCAAATTTTAACTGTATACTGTTAATCCAGCAGGATTATTATTATCTTTAGTGTACATAATACATAGTGAAAATACATACCAAGTCTTTGTAGGGGAATGTGTATGGTATTTAATAGACAATATCAATATTTATCGATTATCAATGAATTCTTAAATTAATATTCTAATCGATCAATTTGATTAATCGTCCAATGAAATCTTTTACGAGGCACATCCCACTATTTTAGTTTAACAAGGATTAGTGGGAAACCTGGTGTTTAACTTTATCATTATCTTAAAAGAATACCAAAGTCAAACGTATCAGTCTCTTATCTGAAGTGTAGTGAATCCTAAAGTTATGTGAAAGGCTGCATGCAGACGGGAAACAAAGCTTGATGCAAAACAAGAATCTTTATTACTAGTCTAAGCAAGATATTTTACAGGAATATACAAGGGTTAACTGGTGGATGAATGATAATGAGCTATTGTAGGGTAAACTGGGGTATGAATCTCATCTACACACTATCCTGCACGTGGCACAAGTAATTTATAAAAAGCGAACAACCTGCATTAAATCACAACACAGCCTTTGACAAAGTTATTCTGCACCAAATGCAAATGCATGAGAAAGAGTTACGTTACTATGACAGAGGTTGCAGCGGTCGTTAAAATCCAAAGTTTGATGCTGGTGAGGCCTGGTAGGTAGGAAAAAGGCCTTGTGGGTAGAGTTCCATTGTTCGTGAGGTTGGTAGGAATTCAGACCATGTGGTAAAGACTTTGCGCCATTATTTTGACCTATAGGAAGGTGGCCTCCCTCAATCCATGGTAAAACAAAATCCACAGAGCTAAAAAGCCCAAGAGAGCGAGAGACCCAGAGAGAGCCAGAGCCATCTTCTGTCAAGAGTTCTTGTACTCTTTTCAGATGGGGTGTGTCTCTAGACATGATGTCCTCGTTTTAGTGACCAGGATTGGTTTAGCTTCAAGGGGGGTCCAAAGGTGTTAAGGACAGAGATAAGAATTTGGCTATCATACCTAGATTCTTTCAGTCCAGTGTTTAAATGTCCTATAAAGTTTTGTAAAGCTTGTGGCTCCTTGTTGTGAATGTTTCAATACCAAACATGCTTATATTAGTTGGGAAAATAGCTGCATTCTAAAACAATACAAAACTAGGCATGCAGTTTACAAACATACATCAATTATCCTTATTGTCAGTGTCCTAATATTCCGTATTAGTGTTCTTTGGCAACAGTCTCTTAATCCTTATAAGAATCAGTTGTGAGTTGCTTATGAACAAAAGAGTGTTCCCAATGCTTTTCTCCATGGTTGGGGAAAGGTGTTGCAATCCTCTCCCCCTTGTCTTTTGGTTGGAATTGGTTTGAAACCACCCTCCTTGGAAGATGTGTATTACATCGGTCTCCCTTTCTAGGAGGCAAGGACCAGGCCATGGGTTATCCGATTTGAGATAGCCGTTTCCGTCTCTTGCCCTGGAGAGTATCACACCTATCCTTTTGGCTTGAAGGGGTGACTTTGTGACACCTGATTCTCCTTTGATCAGAGCAGAGCGGGTCGGCATTTAGGAGTCTGGTTATCCTACATCTTGCAAGCACGCCAACGGACCAACACCATTTCTTCGTTCTTAAGAATAGCATGAAAAAGAAGCCTATTATTAACATTTCAGACGAATCGGATTAACGTTATTGCCACATGAGTTTCACCATCAATGAAAGATAAACACGGATGCTATGGTGGCTTTTTGCACCGGGTTGAGTGTAAACCTTAAATTTAAAAGGATAAAACAGATAATGCTTCAGTGAACTTACTTTATTTTTATTTCTTTTGAGTATTCTCGAAATGGGAAATTACCCTGTGACTGTACGTTCCTGACATTCTGCACATGAGACTGGACCTGTGATATAATAATATAACAATGTTATATTATGAATTATAAACAATACAAATAATGTGCAGCTAACATTTAATTATATAACGTTACTTTTCATATGTTCTTTCTTCCACTTTCCTTATTTGATCCTTTCTGTCCTGCACATTCAATGAGAGTAAAGACAGATAAGCTAGTACAGTGGACTGTATCTAGGCAAAGATGTCTAGGCAGAATATATCTTGTTTGTAGTTTCTCAGTTAGCAGACAGCAAACCTTACCTTCAAACAAAGGTTGACATCACAAACCTGTGTTTCTATGGCTGTCATCCGGGGCCTCATCATTGGGAATTTCCTGAATTGCCACCCGTTTTGTCCCCTCTCTGTTCCCCTGTCTGCTTCTCTCTCTCGTCCCGTCTGCTTCTCTCTCTGGTCTTCTGTCTGCTTCTCTCTTAGGTCCCCTGTCAGCTTCTCTCTCTGGACCCCTCTGTCTGCTTCTCACTCTGGTCCCCTGTCTAGTCCTCTTGTGGAAGAAAACAGAGTCTTCAGGTTCTTTTAGTATGTAACATCAGGTTGTAAGAATTTATTCAGAGTTATATCATAACACAATCATGAACAAAGAAAATATGACTCGTTTGTTGATGGGTTCTCCATGAACACAACTACCCGATGATAGTGGTTCACTACCTTGGTGGAGAGCCCCACACCAGAATCTGCACAGAGTACTTATAGCCTGGCAACAGCAACACATCATGACAACAATTACAAAGGTACTTGCATAATTATGAACTAATTAAACATACCATTAAGATTACAGGAAAATAATTAGAGGTGGCTAAATGATGATGTAGGTTACATACAAGCATGTGAATGGATGTAACATGATAAAAAGAAAAGGACAGAACAGAAATTACATTTTAATATAACGACCTTAGAAAATATCATGGAGCTGGAAACTTTAGTACTTTATTACTCCATCAGTAATAAACATCTTTCAAAGAATCAATTATGGTAATACAGAAACCACTCTGTCAATCTTTCTGCCATTTTGGAGGAAAGCGAAAACACGAAATAGGCAAAATTCTTTCCTGACCCCTGTGACCTGCAAACAGGCGATCGAGACATCGTCTGACAAAATGGAGCACACAGCAGATTAATTAGTCTCTGAATTATCAAAGTGTTACATGTTTTGATGTCCATGTCACAAAACTCAATAACTTCAGTAATAGAAACACTGCATTCATGAATCGCAGTTGTAGAAATCATTAGCTGGACTAGCCTTCTTAGAGAATCAATTACAGATAGCATTACAAGTTATAAAGGTAACAATAATGAGAATCAATACCATTAAAACAAGTATAGATATAACCCCATGCAGTAAGCTCATTCCCCACTTCCAATAAGAGAAGACATTCAATCAACCCAATCATTATTTGAATGCAAATTCTGTGTAACTTTATTAATATCTGGAATTTCTACAAATATGTGCATCTTAAAATCTGGTGAATGAGAACAACATTTAGAACCAATATCTCTGCGTCTCCATTAGCAGATTGCACATCTATAGCTACTACTCACTAGTCACTATCTACTGAGCAACTCCATAGTTCTCATAGATGTCATCTCAACAGTAACCATTGTAGGGGATTTTGCAGTAGCGTTGGCTATGTTTCTAGATAAGTCCCACATTTGGTCTAATGACAACTTTAACCCATAAGTTGGCAACAGCGCCCCCAGTATCCAAGTCCAGGCATTCTGCTGGTGAGTGTGCAAACTCAACTCTGGCTGAAACCGACTATCTGTGGATACAAACCGCATTGTAGGGACTATGTGAGCCAGGGTGCCGCGTCCAGACTATACTATCAGGAAAGAAGTGTAAGCAGATGAATTGCAAAGCCAACATTGACCTACTGGTGCCTCCAATGAACATCTAACTGCTGCAATGGGGAATATGTATACGTGTATGGCTAAACCTTCACAAACGTCATGGATGCGTGCATAAATATTACATTTTTCAGTATGTATTTAGATGTTTGGACACAAACTTGTATCTAATGTGCCTACGTGTGGTGCATTCTTTCTTGGGCTTTGAAATTTAATACACCATAAAAATCTTGGAAGAAACATGCTTATAATGAAAGTAACAGTGGTAGCAACATTGGTACAATTGAATTGGCTTTACTAACTTGCAGAACACACTTTGCAGCTTTGTCTAGGCAAATACAAATATCGGATTGGTTGTTGATATGGGCAGATACTGAATATGAAAGTTTGAATCGGTTCGGAGGGCAAAAACTCTGGATCGGGACATCCCAAATGTGGCAGATGTTTTTAAATAAAAGTAATAATTACTATTATTTGAAAACATCTGCCACATATTTAGCAGGATATGTGTAATGAGTTGGGTGCTTTAGAGTAATTTCATCGGACTCTGAAGTCCCTACACCGTTCCTACTGTACTGAGTTGGGGCGAAATTGGGAAGAGGGCTTGACTTGGCTGCTGTTGGCTGGTCGAGAGGTCTCTCAAGTGATGGTAGATGGACATTTTAGGCTATAACCAACTCATTACACATATCCTGCTAAATATGTGGCAAATGTTTTCAAATATTACTAATTATTAATTTTATTTAAAAATGTCTGCCACATTTGGGATGTCCCGATCCAGATTTTTTTCCCTCCGAACCGATTCAATACTTTCATATTTGGTATCTGCCAATACCAAGAACTGATCCGATATTTGTATTTTCCTTGACAACTCTGCAAAGTGTGTTCTGCAAGTTAGTAAAACCAATTCAATTTAGATTGTTGATGCTGTTAATCAATTGTCCAACAAACGAGAAGATATATTTTAATAAATAGGCCTTACAAAATAAAACACAAAAATACAGCGGACATTTTCGCATTTTGTTTACTACACAGGCTTCAACAATAAGAATGGCCCGCTTGCCCAGGGCAACTCACTTGCCCGATCAGGCAAGTGGTAAAAAGAAAAAATACATGAAACAAAATAAAGGTTTCCAAAAAAATATTCGATTATCGATGTTGTATATATTACACGTTCGTTCTCTTTACACAGCATAGCCCACTCCCCTTGCTCGCATAGGAGAATATTGGAATGCGCCGTTGGCCAATAGATACTGTCGGCAATCATGGGAAAGCCCACAAAATGTCACATCCGTTGAGTCGTGGGGGAAAACAAAGCACTCGCCACGATGTAAAAGAGTTGCCGTGTGGCTTTCTGCACGTCACACAATGAAAAATAAATCCCGATTCAATTGCCAATTGATTGATTTGAATATTCAAGAACGCTTTCTCTTGTTTGGCTTAGAAGCCGTTTTCCTTTTTTCCTGCACTGTTCCAATAGTAAGCTAAACAAGCTTTTCGGTAGGCTAGTCTTTCCAAATTGGATCTGGAGTCCATTTGTGACTGCAGACATCATCATAAAGCTAGCCTTGACATCGTATTTTAGCAAATGTCTGGTACATTTCGGTTGCCAGTCCAGGTTTGTAATACTAGCGTTCGTGGTGCTGTTCTATGGTACTGATATTATGATACGTTACACTGCTCGTCCCCCCAAAAAGTTGCACACTCTAATATTTCGTTGGACCGCCTTTAGCTTTGAGTACGGCACGCATTCGCCGTGGCATCGTTTCGATAAGCTTCTGCAATGTCACAACATTTATTTCCGTCCAGAGTTGAATACATTTTTCGCCAAGATCTTGTATTGATGATGGGAGAATCCCAAAGATTCTCAATGGGGCTGAGGTCTGGACTCTGTGGTGGCCAATCCATGTGTGAAAAGGATGTTTCATGCTCCCTAAACCACTCATTCACAATGTGAGCCCGATGAATCCTGGCATTGTCATCTTGGAATATGCCCTTGCCATCAGGGAAGAAAAACTCCATTGATGGAAAGATCTGGTTATTCAGTATATTCAGGTAGTCAGCTGACCTCATTCTTTGGGAACATAATGTTGCTGAACCTAGACCTGACCAACTGCAGCAACCCCAGATCATAACACTGCCCCCACAGTGTACGCTAGGCACTAGGTATGATGGGTGCATTACTTCATCCCCCTCTCTTCTTACCCTGATGCACCCATCACTCTGGAACAGGGTAAATCTGGAATCATTAGACCACATGACCTTCTTCCATTGCTCTAGAGTCCAATCTTTATGCTCCCTAGCAAATTGATGCTTTTTTTTCAGATTAGCCACACTGATCAGTGGTTTTCTTATGGCTACACAGCTGTATAGTCCCAATCCCTTGAGTTTCCTTCACATTGTGCGTGTGGAAATGCTCTTACAATATGATTTCACCAAACGTTTAAGTGATCTCCGATCACGATATTCAAGAGTTTTTTCTGACCACATTTCTTCCTTGAAGATGATGGTTCACCACTATCCTTCCAGGTTTTAATAATGCGTTGGACAGTTCTTAACCCGATTTTAGTAGTTTCAGCAATCTCCTTAGTTGTTTTCTTTGCTTGATGCAGGCCAATAATTTGACCCTTCTGAAACTGATCAACATCCTTTCCACGACCACAGGATATGTCTTCCGACATGGTTGTTTAAGAAATGAGAAGCTACTCACTGCATCAGCTAGGGTTAAATAACTTGTTGCCAGCTGAAACATATGAATCACTGCAATCACGGGCAGTGTATAAAGTCAATATAATGTTGGTAGTGTCTCACCAGGCGATTCAACCAGATAGCAGAAGATATCTGGGAATGACACTTTGGGCCAATTGGTGGTTGGATCATTCGTCCGTTTTTTTATAAGATATGCAACTATCCGAGCCGATTCGATTTCATTTTTCAATGTAGCGTTCTTTTTCAAGTGGCACTAATGACTCTATATAAAAGATGACACCTTGATGAAGTTAGTTTACTAGTTTAAAAAACGCGCTTTCCTAGTATCTCTAGGCAGGGGGAAAGGATTGTTTTACCCCACGCCGACTCTGCCCCTCGCCACATCCCCAACTATGACAAGACGCACTGTATCGGTCAAGTTTTGAGTGACGCGTAGACTTGTCACTTATGAAAAATGGCGACATGTAAAGAGAAGATGTATGAGCTGAAGCGCAAGCGAGGATTGCAAGTATCCTGGAAACAGGAGTTTAGGCGGTAGAGGATATGGGCGAAACATTAACTCAAACATCAATGTGTTGCACAGTTTGCCACAGGTGTCATGGCCTGGCCCTTTGGGCCTGATTGATTGAGTGTTTGCACCTGCGCCCTGTTGTCTCATTTAGGTTTCCCTAGTTTTCATTGGTTTCTGGTATGCCCTTGTCTTGTATTTAAGCCCTTCCCCAGTTTAGGTCTTTGTGTTCTCATTTTGTTTGCGTGTGGTTGTGCGTGATTCCTGTCTCCCTGTGCTCCTGGTCTATTTTGGTTAATAAATGCTTTTGGCTCCTGCAACCTGCGTTTGGGTCCATCCTTCACCGAACCCTGACAAGAGGTCTGAAAGCAAGGTGGATAAAACCAGGTCGTTTTTCAGGCAAGTCAAGTTTCCGAAAAACTTCTTCAGAATGTCATGACAAGAGCAGACACCATCTCGCTTGTATGGCAGCCAAGAGGTCTGCAGAAAATCCCACGGTGCCTTGCCGGTGTTGTGCCGAAATTTGACCGGCTGCCAGAATTCGACCGACCTTCGCGGGAGCGCACACTCGCTGGGGTTTACTGACACAAACGGCTATTCACTTATTTCTGCTCATTTTCACTTCTTAGTTCGATCTGCCCTGTTCTTCCGATAACATGAGTGTTGGTAGCCTACATTTTTCCTACACAATCAGCAAAGTAAAGAATATCACGAGAGGAGAAACTGTTCACAATAAATCGATCGTATAATTTAGGTTTTAAGGCATCCTCGCCTGTAGCCTATTTGCATTTCCTCGACAGATCTTTTTCCGATTTTGCGACCTCATTTCAACATTTTCTACAACCCAGCAAAGACACGAATATTCCAAGGAACAAATAATCACATTGAAGCGATCGTATATTTCGTACATATCCTATATTAAGGTTTTAAGATGAACACATCGCAATGCCATCCACAGAATGGCAGTAGTGATAGGCGACCCATAATGTACCCTACAACATTCACTAGATAAACCTACGAGAGCAGTTATGCAGTTATTAAAATGTATTCTGGGAACTGCTGAAGGACTCTAGATAGTACTCTAAAAAGCACATACTTGTAGTTCTAGCACGGAGCATTTTGCAAGCTGGGGTCAAATTTCGGCAGCATAGAACTGGAGCTGCCGAAATGTTTCCCCCCCCCCCCCCCCCCTTGTGAAATGCTCGAGATGCTTCAGATGTTACGACAATACATTTCACAGGTCTCCGACTTGGGGGGGGGGGGGGTCAAGTCAAATTTCGGCATCATAACTGCTCTCGTAGGTTTATCTAGTGGATACAGGATATAGGGTATATTATGGGTCTCCTATCACTAGTCCCTCTCTGTGGATGGCATTGCAATGTGTTCATCTTAAAACCCTAATATAGGATATGTACGAAATATACGATCGCTTCAATGTGATTATTTGTTCCTCTTGGAATATTCGTGTCTTTGCTGAGTTGAAACACTCATGAGGTCGCAAAATCGGAAAAAGATCTGTAGAGGAAATGCAAATAGGCAGTAGGCTACAGGCGAGGATGTCTTAGCGATGTCTTAAAACCTAAAATATACGATCGATGTATTGTGAACAGTTTCTCCTCTCGTGATATTCTTTACTTTGCTGATTGTGTAGGGAAAATGTAGGCTACCAACACTCATGTTACTCGTGTTATGTAAACAGGGCAGATCAAACTAAGAAGTGAAAATGAGCAGAAATAAGTGAATAGCCGTTTGTGTCAGTAAACCCCAGCGAGTGCGCGCTCCCGCGAAGGCCGGTCGAACTCTGGCAGCCGGTTAAATGTCGGCACAACACCGGTGCTTTTGAGAAACACAAACGCTGAGGCAAGTCAGGCAGTCGCAAAGCTAATTACCAAAGCGTATCATGTTTCAAAAAAACGCGAAGCCGTTTATTGCCTACTCCAGTGCAATTGCTCTTCAACAGAACAACGGGATTGACCTGGGCTCTCAGTACCACACCAACGTGGCTTGTCGAAGGCAGGTATCTATCCAGTGTAACATTATTTGTCTGTGTGTGCATGCTCGCTCGTGGGATGGGCTTTTCGAGTGATTTATTAGTCGACTACATTGGAGTAATAAAACTCGACTAGTCAAAACTTATCTTGTGGGTCTCATGGGCAGCGATTGAACAATGTAGCCTATAATCAGTAGGCTAAGCTACATTACATTAGCCTACTATTTGGGTCAGGATGACAACCATCGGTATATAGCCCAATATAGATTGAAGAAGATTTTGATTTGTTTTTAAACAGACATGGTAAGCTCAATGGTAATTTTATTTTACAATTAGAAAACGAGTTGAAAACATCACGCAATTAAAGGCTAGTCTACATAGAAAGGGCAATGAATTAAAAAAAGCATTGGTAATTCATAAGCTATGCATAGCTTACTTCAGTGTGTGTGTGTGTGTGTGCGCGTGTGTGTGCGCGTGTGTGCATACCCACGCGTGCGTGCGTGCCTAGGTCTAGTCAACTTCTGTACTATTCTGTAAATGTTGTATGGCTATGATTAAAAAACACAGGTGGCTGAATGAATTTAGATTTTTTTAAATCTGATGTTATGAGGGAATTCTGTTAGGATTCATGAAAGCTATCCATTTGTCATTCTTAAGGTTTAACCATGGTCATATTTCACAGCCTTTGGGAACCATTCTTGGAGGACCTAATGCAGGGGTTGGCCACCTTTTTGACATGAAGTGCCACTTTGAAATGTTCTTGTTGATTAGTGTGCCATATCAAGATAAAGTTTATTATCAATATTTGCTAATTTTGTTTAATTATGACACCACATCAAAAACAATTCCAAAAGACCTGGAATTTCATTCCATTCATAAGCTATAGCAGTGTTGGGCAAGCTAATGTTACTTGGAAAGTGTAGTGAGCTAAGCGAGTACTGGTCAGTTACTCAACATTAAATCAAGCTTCACTGCACTGAAGCTATACCCCAAGATAAATGCCTGCTCAGCTAAGCTACAGCAACATGGCAAAAGCAGTTTACTACTTTAGCAAAAGCTAACTTCATACTTTTTTTGAACTAACTTCATTCCAAGACAGTGCTACCTTAGTGATCAATAAAACTGTCTGTCAAACCGATAGGCAGGCATAAAATGTTCAATTAAATTGTTTATTGATCAATAAGCTGTGTATATTAACCTAAGGGCAAACTAAGTTCACGTAAACTTAATAACTCACAGTGGTGGACGAAGTACACAAATCCTGTACTTAAGTCAAAGTACAGATATGCTTGCTAAATATTACTCCACTAAAAGTAGAAGTATTCAATTAAAATTTCTACTTAAGTCAAAGTAGAAAAGTACCTGCTTTAAAAAAAAGTAAGTATCAAAAGTAAAAATTCCTATGTTAGTGTTAGTGTAATGTTAGTTAGGGGCAACATCAATTAAAAACAGTAGGCGAACTTTCCTATTTACTAAAAACATCCATTCTTTATAAACCCTTTCAATAATAATTCAAGTTACTCAGTTATGTATGTGTGTGTTTGCATGTGTGTCGTATACGTAACCATGAATTGTGTCCCATTAGCCGTTAATATCAAGTCAAAGTCAAAGTAGCTTTATTGTCAATTACTTCACATGGAGAGACATACAAAGGAATCGAAAAGACGTTTCCCACACTCTTGCGGTAAACATATAAAGTGCACATTCAAAACACACAGACATATATACTATATATACTAAAGCTAACAGATGGCCAATAAAATTATATATAAAAAATATGCAGAAATGTATAGTCTACAATGTATTGCTAGGGTTAGCAGCATATGTTACTGTAAGTGTGGTTGTAGTATGTATAAGTTATGTATAAGTTAGGTTAGCAGCATAAGTTGATGTATAAGTATCAGATTGTCCATCCTCAAGTTCTGTCTCTGCATTGTTTTCTTACTGGAGATTAGTGTTCAGATTAGGGGCATAGGCTGCAGATGACCGTGGTAGAAAAAGTGTAGGTTACTTTAATGGAGCTTGTTCTTTCATGCAGCTTGTTAGCCTTACAGAATGAGAAGAAGTTTCTTTGGCAGTAGCTACCACACCTAATCCTTGCGTGTATCAGGCTCTCTTGTGTCTATCTATTTAATCTATCTATTTAGCTAACGCCTATGGTTCGAACGAATGTCATGAGCCGATTGAAACGTGTGCCACACTCTGAGGTGTTAGTTTGAAAGCGTGTTGTATTACTCTCTTCTAGACAATCCAATTTCTCCACATCAAACTAACGAGAAACGATAGGTATCGCACAAAAGTAGTGGAGTTAGTAGTGGAGTTATAAGTGTGATATTTTAGTTTTAAATGTAGTGGAGTGAAAGTAAAAAGTCTCCCAAAATGGAAACACTTGAGTAAAGTACAGATACTTTAAAAAGGTACTTATGTACAGTAACGAAGTACTGATAACTCAACCCAAACAGTAACAGTAAACTCAAACAGTAACAACATGGCACATCTGTCTCTCAAGAGGTCTTTGTTAACGTGACAAATCAACTAAATTCAAGCTCAAGCAGCGACCGAAGTACCGGTTACAAATAAAGGTCCGTACTGCACTTCGTGTTTGGTGGCGGCGACGACGACATTTACTTATCCTGCAGTTTCATTTCAGACACAGTAGAAAGCTCTGCTGTTCTGCTTGGGGAAATGTAGCTTGCGTGGACGCTACCGCACTCCTAATCAATAAAAGAGCGTCGCTACTAAAAAGCTAATTGATTCAGAAAACAGCGAATTAGAAATGTAGTTAAACTAGTAACGCCGCTACTTGTATCATCTATGAACCTGAACTGTTGAACTGCGATTGAAGGTGGGACAATCAATCAAACGAAAGAATGGCCACGCAACAGCCTATGCCTGCTGTTCAATAAGTGATGTAGCATGCAGCTGAGGGGGAAATTTGAACATTTCTTAAGAAAATTATTTTAAAACATTCTTGCTCACGTACTTTTTGCCCATGTGCCAATGCTTACACAGCAGCGTGCCAACGGTGGCACACGTGCCCAAGGTTGCTGACCCCTGACCTAATGGCTGCCAAGTTCTTCAGTGTCCTGGCAGACTCTGCCACTGATGTAAGCGTCTGTGACCTTGAGGGAGTACATGTTAGAATGCTGAAAGATGGGGAGCCAAAGAATGTGTTCTTGGCAGGAGAAGAACTCCCCCATGGCACTGCTGTTGGACACTGTGCAGCTCTTAATGCTGGTAAATTAACTAATTTGTTGATTAAATGTTGTTAGTTTCATAGATGTTTTAAGGTAGTTTAAAAAAAAATTAACTTGTCACTCTGTTGACAGTATTTCAGAAAGTTGGCCTCCCAGAGTGGAAGCAGAAGTTGATCGGCTTTGGATCGGATGGAGCACCAGTTTTAGTTGGGAGGTGTGTGTGTGTGTGTGTGTGTGCGGGTGTGCGTGTGTGGGGGTCTCTACTTTACTCTGGTAAAAAATCCCCCACCTCATTACCCACCCAATGCTTTGCCCATGGACTAAAACTGGGAGCCATGGATTCCATAAACAGGAATGAGAGAATGAAGAAAGTAGGTATGAAGATATGTTTATTTCACCATACAATGTTTCATTGCCTACACTAATTTATCCTTCTCTTCAAACTGGTTTCTGAGCTCCTCAAAGGCCTCTACAAACAGTAAGCACCTAAAGCCTGGAGAGAGCTCGAAGTATTAAGTGAGGTCCTCCAGAATAACATGTAAGCCGACCAATCTGGGGGGAACAAGGTGGCTCCCACATGTGGGAAAAGCTCTTCAGACCCTCATGAAGATCTTTGCTGTGGTGTTGGCACATATGGAGAGCACCATTGAAACCAGGCAAGCAGAGGCGCCCCGACAGCAGAGGCAAACCAGACAAATATTTGGGGCCCTGTAAAAAATATTGAAGAAAAGGGCCCCCAATGGCCACCCATATTGGAACATTTTGCGATGAAAACTATAAGCCTCCCATTAATGTAACAGTACTGTACGTACCGTTGCTGCCCCAGATCTCCACTGAGGGGAGCCCCTTATATAGCCTAGGATAGATCAACAACAAAAGATTATTCCTGGATCGTGTACATCGGCTCCAACGTTGGGCGACAGGTAGACATTCTTTGTGAAAGCGATGAACATACAAATAAAATATAAATGACTTGAACTGTTGTCTTGTCCAAACACCGTGTTATAATTACAAACAAACACTTTTTTTGTACGTACTTACGTGCTGTTTTTGTTAGGTAAAGTAGGCTAATAGCCTATGCTACTATGAATATATTACGTTAACTTGTACAAGCTAGTTTGTTAGTTTTGTAAACACATTTTTATAATTTGATATTGTTAAATATGGCATGTTTCAGTGTCCCGAAAGCTCAGCATTCGATGATTGTCGGCGGTGCGGACATTGAGCGCAGCCTCCAAGTTACATTAGCTGTAAAATGCAGCCTAATCTAAGGACAGTAGCCTATGTTACTGGAGGGTTCCTGCCTACATTAATTGCATTTTCTGCAACCAAGGCACGGAAGCAGCACTTCTAAAAGGCTAGGTCAGGGTTTGAAGGGATTGCCAGGGTTGCCACCTCAGTCCTGTGTAAAAATCCTGGACACAAACAAAGCTGCTGACTATATTTGGTTCAGTGTAATATTTTGTAAAAAACGTATACCTGTAATTTCAAAGTGACCTTAGTGTTATGGGTGAGGGTCATAAAATTTCATAAAATCACACATATCAATATGAAAATCAAATTGTTTTGAGAATCAGTTCGTAAATCAATAATGATCAGGACAACATCTGAAAATTGTGTTGTTGAGACAGATCTGGCAGCTTTCAAACGGGTTGAATCATTTTTCAAGCCACTTAAAAATATGATATATTTCAAACTACTAGTTAGTGGTCTTTTGTTGTATTTTCTTCCTTTCCTGCTATGTTCATCCCCACACTGTTATTGCATCCCTCCGTGTAAGATGAGTTTTAGCAGACTTCCCCCTATGGTCAATGGGGGGAAGGGGGGAGGTTCCTTGGGGGGGGGGGGGGGGGGGACTTGGTGAGGTTCCTTGCCTGGGGGCCCCCCAGAGTCTAGGATTGCCTCTGCAGCAATCATTGTTGTGGCAAATATGTGCCTGTTTTTCAATTTGCATTTGCATTGCTTGGGTTATTTTCTCATTATTGAAAAACTGTCGTGTGTGTGTGCTTATTCCAGATCGGCCAGCGCAGACATGATTGGGAGAGCCAAGCAGTATGTCCAGATTTTGAAGGACCACAGCCACCTCCTGTTAGTGCAGGATATCCAGAACATTTTGAGCTGGTCAGTTTTTTTTTTCCCTGTGTTTTATTTTATATTGTTGAGTGATGAGTATAGGTTAGTGGTAGTTAGCCTAATAGTGACCTTACAACCAAGCAACTCAACAGCTGGAGAGAGACTTGAAGGCTTTCTTCAGAAATCTGCAGAGGGCCAGTTCCATGCAGCGCTGCTCCAGATCTTTACCTTCGGTTAGCAGGGATAGATTTGACAGTTAGCAAATGGATAAAAGAAAATAAGAACATTTACTGATATAGTTCAATTAGCCTGTTTATCAAAGGGCTCAATCCTATTCGCTGTAACATGTTTTAATTGCAAATTGTCCCTGCCTTTTAATATCAACTATATAAATTGAGTGTTGATAGATGAAGGGCCAACTCCTTGATGCAGTTATCAAAAGCGTGAGGAGCCGTTTCATGGACCTGGAGAGTGACAAGATTCTTCACGGAAGCTGCAAGATTGGTGGACCCGAGGGAGTGGCCCACCATCTCCGTGTCGTCACAGACCACTTTCCTGACATACTGGATAGTATGGACTGTGACAGAGGTCAGGCAAGGCACCAGGAGTGGCCAAGCGCAAAAGTGGTGATTAAAGCGCTGCCCCATGTCCAACAAAGCAAGGTATGGACAGACTTTTTAACAGCCCCTGAAAGGCTGCAGAGCTTCCCCAACCTGCTGATGGTGGTTGAGCTGATCCTCGTGCTCCCACTATCCACAGCTGCCTGTGAGCGTGGCTTTAGTGCCATGAAGCGCGTTAAAACAGATTGGCGGAGAACCTTTGAGTTGAAATGCTGTAGTACAAATACATTAGTATTGAGGGGCCAGAAGTTGCCATTTTTTATGCTGAGCGTGTTGTGCCAAGATAGCTGTCAGCAGGGCAGAGAGCACGTAGAGTGTAATTGAGATATATTTTTCTATGGTTTCAATGATTAAAGATGAAACATTACAATTAAATATAGTTTTTGTTGTTTTTTCATAACATCTAATGAATTAAACTATTTGTATAGGGGCAAGTAAAAATGTGCTTGAGTCAAGTAGATCTAAACATAACGTTGAACCCTGCTACACAACACGTGCCTCACTGCCGCAGATTGTGGATATATAGCCTAGTGGTTTTTGACAATTGACTAAATTAAATTTCAAAATAGGCCCAAACCCGATACTTGGTATCTTCAGGACATCTCTCATTTTTTATAATGATAGTAATTAACAGTAAGGCGAATCAATATTTTAAGATAAAGCACACTACAGTTACTCAGTGCTCCAGAGAAGTCAACAATATGTAGGGTAAATCAACTCTCTCCCCTTGCATGTTGAGATCCTGAATTTAGTTGTCAAAAACGTATACATTCAATAACTTTCTTACAGATTTTCAAAGCATGTGAGCAAAGCATGTAAGCACATTTTTTTTCTGAATTTTGGGGTACAAATGCTGCTCATCAAAAACGATAACGCCCTTTTTTAAATGGGCAAAGAACAGAGCAGTTAAAGGACAACGGCAAAATCAAGCCTTATAGCCCTTTCACACAGACGACCCATGTTTTACCCCGGTCTTTGACACGGGTCGGGTCGTGTCGTAGGGTTGGGCCCGCCCCCCTTTGCTTCTATCTTGATTGACAGAAGTCAACCTGTCAACTAACTTGCTTCAAATTATTATGCATTTTATTGCAGGCTATAAATGAGGAAGGTAATTTAGCTATAGCATTTTTCTGCACTCAATTTGGAGTCAAAATGTAATCAAGAAAAAACATCCCAAAGTCAGGACAAACTAGAAAGATCATATATTTCTTTCATGAAGCAAAAAAGAGCAAGCCTGCGGTTGATCACACAAACCAGCTCTAGTACAGAGGCAGTGCAAGTCCGATTACCGATATCGCCACAAACCATTTACGATCAACCTTGTGTTTACCATTAGCTTTCTGCAATGTTGGAATTATCGGTGTGGCTCATGCACACAGTGTCATTTCACACACAAATGTCCTACATACAACCATCCGAGGAAACAAGTTTACAGGTAAACCAATAAAAATAAGAGGCACTATATCTTGTTCTACTAAGAGTGTGATAGATCTTATCAAATGCCCATGTGGTTAGGCATATGTTGGCAAAACCCAAAGGGCACTAAAATCTAGAATAGCAGAACACAGGAGCTGCATGCGTACACAGGATCAGCGTAGCCCGGTGGAGGTATATTTTAAAGAGGCCAACCACCCAGTGTCCTCTCTCAGATATATAGGCATTGAACATATTAGTCCCCCAAGGAGAGGAGGGGATCTGAATAGGTTGCTACTCCAAAGAGAAAGTTTTTCTATTATGATTCCAACACTCACACCCAGAGGCCCGAATCATATGAGCGTATGAGATTAAGCATTTTCTCTAAAATGAATATCATAATTAGTTTTATATACTTATGTTAGTATGTGTGATTGTAAAAGATGTTTGGTAGTTTCCGGTCATATAAATATATTTATAGGCACCTCTGTAATTTAGCTTAATTATGTAATTATTGTATTTATTGGGAATTGTTTAAGGTTGTGTTGATTTGTTTAATTGATAAGATTTTTTTGTATACTTATCCATCCCTTGTATATGTGGGTGACTTACCACACTTCCCGTCATAGAGCTTGTTAACCTATTGTCTTGTCTTATCTTGTCACATATAAATACGTGGAGGTGTGTTTCCTTTGTAAATGTTTTTTTGACTGGATGAAGATCGTTGTCACCTAATAAATATATGCCTTTGAGTTAGTGTGCTGGTTCCACTTTACTTTTTTGGATGTCTACAGTTTATGAACCTTGCACCTAGACCTTTTGATGTGCGTATAACTACACTCCTTTTATTGATCCGTCACAAGAAACAGGCAAATTTAGATGATATCATCGTACAACTTCCAAATAATTTACAGTGCATCTATCTTTGCTACTCCTACAGTTGCTATATTGTAGCCTACTTTATTGTGTGTGCAGTTTATATTTTTCCCGTCACATGCGCCGATTTTAACCAATGAGGTTTCTTGATCATAACATGGGTCGAGTCACCCTTTCACACCAAAGCCGGGCCGTTCGGCTCGTAAGTTACCTGGGTCGCGATCTGCGTCACTGACAAGGGTCGAAAGGCCGTTTTACAAAGATCTTTTAAGGAACATACCTCTTCTTCGGGTACAAGTCAACCAAAGAAGGATGAGAGCATGGACTAATGGCTAAAACACCACATAACTATTTATTTCTTAGTGAGTAAACATGATTGATTGTCGTGCGTGCTATCTAACCAGGTCAACAAGCTATTGCAATTTCACTTCAGGTGGAGTTGTCAAAGGTCACTTACAAACACTAAGACTGACAGTTGAGGGTATGTGTTGCATAAGAGCTATTTGACAGATAACAAATCATGGTGCTTGGTTCAAAGTTAATAGCGTCCAAAGCTCAAGGAACTCAGAAAAAAGCAATGAAATGAGAAAGTAGAGACAAAAGAGGGATACTTGTAGCGCAGAAGAATTGCTGTGTCAAATTGGCATATTGGAAGAAGGGACAAGTGTGGACTATCTTGGGGAGATGGACATTCTTGAGACTAATGCCTATGACCAAAAACTACGAAGAAACACGGTAAAGTCAAATGAACCATTACCTAGGGAAAATCAACGTAGAAAATAGTTTTGGGTAGGTGAAAAGTTTTCAGGGAAGGCTTCGATTGAGCAGTACCGTAACCCTTTTTATTTTTAATCGTTCAATCACAATCCATCAAGGGTATTAAACATTAGAAGATCAATCCCATCCATTTAAAACTTCTGCTTTAATACCATTTGATTATGGAACAACACATTTCTGTAATTGATTACTTTTACCATTACTTTTAACAGTAACATTTAATGTGTTGCTTTTGAAGAGTATTTTTATGTATTTCTTTGAAAAATGCATTCGTACAATATTTGCATGCGAGCATTTGTCGAGTGATCATATGATGACTTGAAAAAGAAAAAAAAACTGCAGCGAGCAACCATATTCACACGAGATAAAGTATGATTGTCAAAACTTTATATTCAGTGAATTATAATATATATATATATATAGTATTATCAATTAAGCCTATAGAGGATGTGTATAAGCTTTCATGAGGATTGGACTGTGTTTGACAGAGTTATGAGCATATGTGTGATAAGCCACGCGCACAAGCCCAACCAATTGGTCCAATCAAAATCTTCTTTAAGTGGTTGACTTAGACTCTCCCCTAGGGCATATGTATAAAGTTTCATGCAAATTGGACATTCAAATCAAGAGATATGAAAATATGGCTTTTTAAGCGGCCCCTAAAGGCTGATGTGAAAATTGCTTTGCACGTATGATCCAAGATGGCCTTAGAGGTAGTGTATGAAGTTTCAAATGGAATGAGTTTCAAAAATTTTTGTGATAGGCCACGCCTACTGCAGATTTCATTGGCTTATAGCGATCACGAGCTTTGGCCGGTTGGTCTGGCTTACATGACATTTGTATATCATGGTCCAATGATGCGACATCCCAAATTTGGTAAAGTTTGGAGACACAGATCAAAAGTTCTATTAATTTAAGTGTTTTTCAAAACATTCAAAATGGCGGGGAAAAAATTCAAAATCCGTTATAGCGCCCCCTAAAAGCAGATGTGAAAATGGTTTTGTTGATATGATCAATTAAGCCTCTAGAGGATGTGTAACGAGTTTCATTAGAATTGGACAAAGATTGAGTTATTAGCGTATGTGATAAGCCACGCCCACAAGGCCAACCATTGGTCCAATCACAATCTTCGCTTCATTTTTGCATAAGACTCTTCCCTAGACTAAATATGTGAAGTTTCATACCATTTGTTCGGTAGCGTCAAAATATATCAAAATGTGATTTTTATAGCGCTTCCAAAAGGCAGATTTGAAAATGGGTTTAAAGAGTACATAAAGGTTCGAAAGGTTCAAGAGGATTGGACTTGGTTTGACTCAGTTATAACAAATGTTGTGATATGCCACGCCCGTTGCAGATTTCATTGGCTTGTAGCGGTCACGTGTTTTGGCCAGGCAATCTGGCTTATACACCATTTGTATATCATGATCCAATGATGCTACATACCAAATCTGGTGTGGATTGGACAAACATCAAAAGTTCTATTCATATAAGTAAATTCAAAATGGCGGAAAAATGTCCCAGGTGCACCTTGGGCTCCCAAGAGGCTTTTTTGTTCATCATGTTGATTGAATTTGGTGACTAAGTCATATGGTGTAGGATATTTGGCCTTCCAAATTTGACCATTTGTTATAGCGCCACCATGAGGTTAATGTGGGTTATCTCTGGTTTGGGAGTAGCGGTTACGGGTATGGACGAGTATGCAAAGTTTCAAGTCTGTAGCATAAAGCAGCTCACGGGAATTTGAGGGAAGGCTGGAGAACAAAAATCATTACAGCTGCGAGTTGCTTGGAGTGGGTGGTTAGCAGTAGTGGGCTGGCTAGGATGGACCTAGGAACTGAATTTGGGGACACTAGGACATATTGTGTTGGAGATGTGGCCTTTCAAAGTGTGGGGATTGGATCACTTATTATAGCGCCACCATGAAGTAAATTGGGGTCATATCGGGTTTGGGAGTTGCGGGCTTTGCTACCCATTAGCTTGCAAAGTTGCAGGTCGTTATCAATACCAATCGCTGAATTTAGCATTTTCCATCAATGTGTGCCCATTATAGCACCCCCTAATGGCAATGACAAAATGGCTTGACTGAGTTATAGAACGTTTTGTGATCATCCACGCCTATTGCAAATTTAATTGGCTTATAGCGGTCACATGTTTTGGAATGTAGGTCTGGTTTATACAACGTATACATATTCTGGTCCATTGATAATACAAACCAAGTTTGGTACAGATTGGTGAAACGGATAAAAAAAAATATATATATATATATATGTATATATATACAGGTTTAAAGTATATATAGTATATATAAAGTCTCACAAAATTCAAAATGGTGGCCAAAAAACCCAGGCGTACCTTGGAGTGCCAATATGCTTTTTTGTTCATCACGTGGAAATGGACCTATGTGCAAAATTTGGTGACCACATGGTGTAGGAGATATGGCCTTTCAAAGTTTGAAATGTTGATCATTGATTGTAGCGCCACCATAAGGTCAATGTGGTTATTTTTTTGGTTTAGGGGTATTGGGTACTGGTACCTACCGGCATGCAAAGTTTCAAGTCTCTAGCTTTCGGCCAATTGCTGATTATTTGCCATTTTTACAATAAACACAAAACAAAATTTGGCTGTTGTAGAAAGGCCCGAAAGGCCGATGTGGAAATAGCTCTAGTGATATGATTAATTCAATCTCTAGAGGATGTCTACCGAGTTTCATGAAAATGGGACTAAGATTGACTTAGTTATTCGCATATATGTGATGAGCAACGCCCAGAAGTCAAACCATTGGTCCAATCAGAATCATCTTTTAGTTATTCATTAAGACTCTCCACTAAAGCATGTATATAAAGTTTCATGCTAATTGGACATTCACATCAAGAGATATAAAAATTTGCAATTTATAGCTCCCCCTAAAGACAGAGGTAAAAATAGCTTTGCTGATGTGATCCAAGAAGCATTTGGAGGAAGTGTATAAAGTTTCATGAGTATTGGACTGAGTTATCACCCTATTTGGGGGAGGCCACACCCACTTTGAATTTCATTGGCTTATAGCGGTGACATACTTTGGCTGGTAGGTCTGGCTTATACAACATGTTTATATCAAGGTGCAACAATGATACATACACAATTTGGTGCAGATCCGACAAATAGATAAAAAGTTGTATTCATTTAAGTGTTTTTCACAAAATTCTAAACGGCGAGAAAAATATCCAGACGGCTCTTCGGGGCTCAGGAGGCTTTTTGTTCAGCATGTCAAGATGGACCTAGGTGCAAAATTTGGTCACTCTAAGTCATAAGGTGTAGGAGATATGGCCTTTCAAATTTGATCACTTGTTATTGCGCCACCATGAGGTCAATGTGGGTCATCTTTAGTTTGGGAGTAGCGGTTACCGGTACCAACAAGCCTGCAAAGTTTGAAGTCTCGGACATAAAGCAGCTCAAGAGAAATTGAGCGAGGGGAGGAAAACAAAAATAATTCATGCAGGTACAATAGCTATTAGGGACCCTTTTATTTCCATTACTAACATATTTTTGTCATACTTAAATAAAAATGCAAACAGAATACATTTTTATGTACATTACTTTTAACAGTGCAAATATTTGTGCGAAACAAATGTTATTTTAAATGTTAAATAACTTATTGAAACCTTGCAGTGGGCTAAAAACTGCTATCCCTGAGTATATTTGTTCTTATTTCTTACCAGACACCTGGCAGTGCTTCTGCTCACATAACTGCGCCAATTGCCCTGATGGAGGTCACGGTAAACCCTGGGGACAGCATCACGATGGGCATCATTAAGTATGGCCCTGTTGGCCTAGTTGCGAAGTTTCTAATAAGTGGGAAGCAAGTTGCAACAGCGATACGTCTAGTCTAGAGCCAGGTTTCGACCGCTGGAACTTTCCCCAGGAACTAGGAACCTTTGGAGGAATTCCGTTCATCAATTCCGCAGGGACCAGGGTCTAAATTTATGAATGTAGTTCCGGGGACCTTATTTCCCTCCCAGAAAGTCCCTGCTCGGGAGGTAGTACTTTTCTAAAGTACAGGAACTTTGGGGGTGGGACTTGCAGCGGCGAATATCTCTGATTGGTTGAGGACTCGGATCATTTTATTTCAGCCGCCATTTTAAAAAACCTACTTTGCATAATCCTCGCGGGTCTTTAAACAGCGATGGAAACACAGACAACAAGGGGCTGAAAGAACCTTTTAGTTCCTTGAAAAGTAGTTCTTGGGACAAAATGTTCCAGGTACTTTGGGTCGAAACGCGCTTTAAGGAAGTGAACTCTTCGTCAGCAACAACGAACACAATGTAAATCGACCAATCATAATCAACCTGACCTAATTTCCCCATGCTATCCTGCTGTAAAACCACAAAGTTAGATAATGTTTATTTAAGTTAATTAGCTTCAGCGGGGATAGGAATAGGGGGTTAAGAAATGTAAAAATGAATTATAGGCCTACCAGTGTTCATAGGCGGCGGGTAACGTAGGTTGGAGAAGGCTAAGCCTTTCCTAAAATGTAACCATTTTATATATATATATATATATATATATATATATATATACAGTCCCCTCCAAAAGTATTGGAACAGTAATGCCAATTCCTTTATTTTTGCTGTAGACTGAAAGCGTTTGGGTTTGACACAAAAAGATGAATATGAGACAAAAGATCAATATGTCAGCTTTTATTTCCAGGTATTTTCATCTGGATCTGATAAACAACTTAGAAGATATCATTATTTGTAAAGGAACACCACATTTTTTGTTGAGCAAAAGTATTGGAACATGTGACTAACAGGTGTGTTTTGTTGCCCAGGTGTGTCTTATTACATTTATTATTCAAACAATAAATAACACTGAATGTCTAGGCTCAGTTTCAGATTCTGGTTTTGCCTGTGCAGACTGCAGTTATAGTAATCAACATGAAAAGCAGAGAACTGTCTATGGGTGAAAAGAAAGCAATTGTGAAGCTAAGAGAAGATGGGAAATCAATCAGAGCCATTGCACAGACACTAGCCATTGCCAGTACAACAATTTGGAATATCCTCAGGAAGAAACAAACTACTGGTGTACTAAGTAACAGACATCGAACGGGACGACCAAGGAAAACAACAGCAGTTGACGACAGAAACATTGTCAGAGCTGTGAAGAAAGACCCTAAAACTACTGTTCGTGAGATCAACAACAACCTCCAGAGGGCAGGAGTGAAGGTTTCAGAATCCACTGTTCGCAGAAGACTTCATGGACAACAGTACAGAGGCTACACCAGAAGATGCAAGCCATTCATTAGCATAAAGAATAGGAAGGCCAGGCTGGATTTTGCCAAAAAGTACAGAGACGAGCCTCAAAAATTCTGGGAAAAAGTTTTATGGACTGATGAGACGAAGATTAACTTCTACCAGAGTGATGGAAAGGCTAAGGTTTGGAGAAAAAAAGGATCTGCTCATGACCCCCAAAACACAAGCTCATCTGTGAAACACGGTGGAGGTAATGTGATGGCTTGGGCTTCAATGGCTTCTTCTGGGACGGGCTCATTAATCTTCATTGATGATGTAACACATGATGGCGGCAGCAAAATGAATTCGGAAGTCTACAGAAACATTTTGTCTGCCAATTTAAAGAAGGATACAACCAAACTGATTGGGAGATCCTTTGTCATGCAGCAAGATAATGACCCTAAACACACTGCAAAAGCAACAAAGGAGTTCATCAGGGGCAAGAAGTGGAAGGTCCTAGACTGGCCAAGTCAATCTCCAGACTTAAACCCTATAGAGCATTCTTTTTACCTTCTTAAAAGGAGACTGATGGGAGAAACCCCCCAAAACAAGCAACAACTGAAAGAGGCTGCAGTGAAAGCCTGGAAAGGCATAACAAAAGAAGAATGCAAAAGTTTGGTGATGTCCATGGGTCGCAGGCTTGATGCAGTTATTGAAAGCAAAGGATTTGCAACAAAATATTGAGTCTTATTCACTTAAATCCATTTCAAGTCTATCTGTTCCAATACTTTTGCTCATCTAAAAATGTGGTCTTTCTTTTCAAATAACGATATCTTCTAAGTTGTTTATCAGATCCAGATGAAAATACCTGGAAATAAAAGCTGACATATTGATCTTTTGTCTCATATTCATCTTTTGGTGTCAAACCCAAACGCTTTCAGTCTACAGCAAAAATAAAGGAATTGGCATTACTGTTCCAATACTTTTGGAGGGGACTGTATATATATATATATATACACAGTGGGGCCAAAAAGTATTTAGTCAGCCACTGATTGTGCAAGTTCTCCTACTTAGAAAGATGAGAGAGGTCTGTCATTTTCATCATAGGTACACTTCAACTATGAGAGACAAAAATGAGAAAAAAAATCCAGGAAATCACATTGTAGGATTTTTTAAGAATTTATTTGTAAATGATGGTGGAAAATAAGTATTTCGTCAATAACAAAAGTTAAACGCAATACTTTGTAACATAACCTTTGTTGGCAATGACAGAGGTCAAACGTTTCCTGTAAGTCTTCACCAGGTTTGCACACACTGTAGCTGGTATTTTGGCCCATTCCTCCATGCAGATCTCCTCTAGAGCAGTCATGTTTTGGGGCTGTCGCTGGGCAACACGGACTTTCAACTCCCATCCACAAATTTTCTATGGGGTTGAGGTCTGGAGACTGGCTAGGCCACTCCAGGACCTTGAAATGCTTTTTACGGAGCCACTCCTTCGTTGCCCGAGCGGTGTGTTTGGGATCATTGTCATGGTGGAAGACCCAGCCACGTTCCATCTTCAATGCTCTCACTGATGGAAGGAGGTTTTGGCTTAAAATCTCACGATACATGGCCCCCCATTCATTCTTCCCTTAACACGGATCAGTCGTCCTGTCCCCTTTGCAGTAAAACAGCCCCAAAGCATGATGTTTCCACCCCCATGCTTCACAGTAGGTATGGTGTTCTTGGGATGCAACTCAGCATTCTTCTTCCTCCAAACACGACGAGTTGAGTTTTGACCAAAAAGTTCTATTTTGGTTTCATCTGACCACATGATATTCTCCCAATCCTCTTCTGGATCATCCATATGCTCTCTGACAAACTTCAGACGGGCCTGGACATGTACTGGCTTAAGCAGGGGGACACGCCTGGCACTGCAGGATTTGAGTCCCTCTCGGCGTAGTGTGTTACTGATGGTAGCCTTTGTTACTTTGGTCCCAGCTCTCTGCAGGTCATTCATCAGGTCCCTCCGTGTAGTTCTGGATTTTTGCTCACCGTTCTCATGATCATTTTGACCCCACGGGATGAGATCTTGCGTGGGGCCCCAGATCGAGGGAGATTATCAATGGTCTTGTATGTCTTCCATTTCCTTACAATTGCTCCCACAGTTGATCTATTCACACCAACCTGCTTGCCTATTGCAGATTCACTCTTCCCAGCCTGGTGCAGGTCTACAATTTTCTTCCTGGTGTCCTTTGACAGCTCTTTGGTCTTGGCCATGGTTGAGTTTGGAGTCTGACTGTTTGAGGCTGTGGACAGTTGTCTTTTATACAGATGACGAGGTCAAACAGGTTCCATTAATACAGGTAACGAGTGGAGGACAGAAGAGCTTCTTAAAGAAGAAGTTACAGGTCTGTGAGAGCCAGAAATCTTGCTTGTTTGTGGGTGACCAAATACTTATTTTCCACCATCACTTACAAATAAATTCTTTAAAAATCCTACAATGTGATTTCCTGGATTTTTTTTCTCATTTTTGTCTCTCATAGTTGAAGTGTACCTATGATGAAAATGACAGACCTCTCTCATCTTTCTAAGTAGGAGAACTTGCACAATCAGTGGCTGACTAAATACTTTTTGGCCCCACTGTATATATATATATATATATTTAAACACATTGCTGATATAAATTATGTTTTGTAACTGATACTTTATGGCAGTATGCCGATCATACAGAGCGCGTGAAAGGTGTGAAAATTATGGAAATTCCATAGAAAATAGCCATTATTACAAAGTGAAATTAAATAAGATTGCTGAGTTAACGCGGAGCTCTAGTCAGTGAAGCCATAATGCGGCGCAACCATAGCAACAAACATACAAACAAACAAACAGAAAACACCTTAAGTTCAACATTTCCCTTAAAGTCCAAGTTAAGGTTTCCTTAAAATAAAGACAAACTAATACATGCATTTAGATTGTCATGCAGACTTTAACAACGTGACTGTTTCATTGTATGTAGGATCAAATGTAGCCTTCTCTCTAGACTAGTAAACGGTAAACATGTTCATTTGATAGTAAGTGTTGTGTATTTACAGGGACTGTTGCGTACGACAGCGTATTGGGGCCATAAGGTAAAGGAAAAAGAGAGCACTTTGAAGAGCAGTTTTTCTTCTCGCAAATTTGCGTCTTTTAAATCTCCGAAATTCAGATTTTTTTTTCTCAGAACATAACTGTGCCTGGGGAGTGGGGTATTTATTTTATTTGACCTACAATGGCCCCAATACGCCGTCATAGTTGCAAAATCAGAATGAACATACTAGGATGTTGTTATTTCCGTCACTGATTCCCCGGGTGATTCCACTGTCTTTAATGCTTCACTGAGATTTCTACTTTCAACTACTGTTGCTGCAGTTAACGAAAGTTGTTGATATGAAACTATGGTGCTAAAAAGTTTACACAGTTCCTGTTTCTGCTAGAGAGAGGGGAGTTTGTCCGAAGCTTACCGCTGTATTTAATCCCTACACACTAGTGAAGGGTGCTTCGCATACAGACCTGCACAGAGTGGTAGTGGGTAGGGGAGGAGGGTAAGATTTCGGAAAGGCTCAAGATAACTGAGTAACCTCGAAAGGGGACTTGGAATCTTTACTAGAAATATACAGTTCTTCAAAGAGCAAACGAAAACATGCAATGACTGAACATTTAACAAGGGATAACAGGAACCTAAATACACTGGCAAAAGGTTCAGGTGAAAACTATGAAACTAATTGACGGCAGGCCTTAAAAAAGGCCCAGATGAAAACCATAAAACATAATTAAAGGCACAAAAGGTGAAAAAATCTATTTAAAGGGCAGCCGATCCCTCTCTGGGCCGTGACGAGTTGTCAGGGTTTCCCATTCATACCTTTTGTAGTTCACTATGTTATAAGCTAAATGGTTCCCTGGGCAGTTAAAACTGTGCATTTTGTAAAACCTTTAATAGGAAATCTTGGGATTGTAATTATCACTATTCCTATTAATAGATATTGAATCAAAATCGAATCGATATCAGACATTGAATACATCGAATGGTAACATAAAAGTGATTTTTTAAAATATTAACCTCTAATGTCTTATCTTTTACCTCCTCTCTCTCCCCTAAATAAATCCTTTAACTTACCTTAGTCCTTTGTTCTGTTTCTGGCTACTCTGCCTTTTTTCCTTGCAGTTAGTACCTATTTCTATCTCTGGATTCCAGAATCGTCCCCCTCTGTCTTTGCTGCAGGTGTCAAAGCAGCTCCTGTGGTCTCATTGGCTCTCCTCGTACTGAGCCGTAATGGAGGCAACAGTATCCTAGGTGTGGCAGGAGGACTTGTGTTCTCAGCTGTTGGGGATTGCTGCCTAATATGGCCTATGTTGTTCATACATGGTAAGTATGCATTGCTAATGTGCAGCTAAGCTGTAATTAGGGACAGGTTTAATACTAATATGAGATCATTTGAAAAACATGGAACAAAAAAAATGTAAGATGCATGAAAGAATACAAGTGATATAGATATTTCTCAAAAATTGTGGGAATGGACGCTCTTCAGTTCACAGACAGCTCCTAGCACTAGGTTACACTAGACATTTTGCTGCCAAAATTGTCTTCTATTGACCGTTTTAGGCTGCCTAAGTCAAGCTATTATATGGTATATTGAGGCCTGAAATTGTATGACCTTTATGTTAGAATCATTGTAAGTATGGCAAAAAATGTGAACTGTTTGTTAACCTGTCTTAGAAACGTTGAAATTGTGTGTACCCAGAGACAGGGTGTCTGCAAACCCCCAGGGTATCCAGCTGTGTTACAGTGCCATAGTGACTAGATGGCCTTATCTTGGTACGTCCTGTGGTCAGTAACACAAGATGGAGTCAGAAAGTCTGGCTGGGGTGTTGCAGTAAACATGAGTGTATTGTCTTGGGGAACCCTAAGTTCCTTAGTAATCTTTCGAATGTATGCATGAGCTCCCACCGTAGGAGTAAAAAAGGGGGATGCAATGTTTATGAATACAAGGATATGAGCCAGTTCTATAGACCAAATCGTTTGGAGGGATTTGGTCACTTATGATTGGCAAAAAATGTTTAAGATAGCCTAAAGCTATCTTTTGGGTATAAAGTAAGAGGCCACGCGTCCACAATTAAGTTGGCATGGTAGGACCAACTCGGCAGTTATTGAAAAACCAATAAAAGTCTACTCTCTTGAACTCTCGACTCCTGACTTCAGTTACTTAAAGTTAAGTATTGAATCTTGAAAAACAACAACACTATCAATGATAATTTTAACAATAACACTTTCTCATTGCTTCCGTCTGACAAGCTACTAGTTCAACGAGGCCCATTATATTTGATTGGATATTGGATAATCAAAAATGTTCAGTTTTATGGGAGGAATAACTCAACGAGAATGTGGAACTAACTGGAGATGCTTTAAAAGTCGTCAGAAAGCCAAAACATAATATGGCCTACTTTGACGTTACTGTAATTCTTTAACGTGAGCGAAGTAATGGATATTTTGCGATAGATATATGGTGAAACATTGCTTTTACACTGTAAAATCGTTTCCCTAAATTACGAGTACAATATTGAAAACGTGTACTCTGAAAACAGCAAAAGCATCAATGGATTCGTGGTTTTTGGATGCGGTGACATGCTCCAAAATTCTGTTATATGCAATCGTACTCATAAGTTAATTCTACGTGTCGGCTTTGCATGAAAAACGTTAAACAATGTGCACTGTGATTGCTATGCGCAGTTGGGGGTCATGTGAACGCCGGCCTTGCAAGCAACGGGGTTTTGAAGACAGTGGGCTTGTTATTTTTTACATTGTAATGTGAGCAAAAGTAGCTAGGGTTGCCAACTGTCGTGTATTGAATCATGGTGACATTGTTAACCTTTAGCAAGTATGGTCCTACCAGTGGGATATTCCATGGTTGGTCAAGTCCCACTGGTGGGATTTGGAATGCAACATGATTTATGTCACAATCAGCATTAGGACTACTTTCCTACAGTGATGTTAATTATTGATTAAATTGTACATACCAACTTTACAACTGTATTTACCCAGTATAAGCACTATATGCAGATGTTAGGCTGGCATTATACATTAGCAGTATCAACCCCTCTCAAATCTGAACGTGGCCATGCTAATTCACACTGGCTAACTTGACCGTTTTCTGTAATTCGAGGTCAGGTGTGTCAGTTATTGGATCTACACAATATTCCAGGAAGTATATCAACTCAATCTCAACATAACATATCGAAAGTAATGAATACATTGTAGAAATAGGTGGTACAAACAATACATAAGTTGTAATAATATGACAAAGGCTATCGAATAGGCAAGGGGCTATTTGGTTGTTTACATCCATTACTAGCTAACAATGAGTGACAAGTGAGATGTTCAAATTACGTAATGTCCTAATGTCCTATCCTCGGCTATCTCTCCTTATAAGTATAATAGGGTGGGCGGGGGCTTATATTTAAATTAATACAGTGTTCAAAGTCACGATGGAAAAAATACACCTGGTCTGGAACAAAACGCCCATGATAAGCACTTCCTCATTAAAGTTATTTATTTTGATTAATAACATTTAATTACTATCTACCCAAATTACCCACAATCTTTTTGACTTTGAATTTTGAAATGTAATACTTTTTTGTTGTTGTTAATAAAAGACTAAACTGAAACTCAAGTTTCAGCAAAAAGTTATCTTGGGGTTAAGCCTGCCAAATAACATACCGTCAGGTGCCAGAAGCTATCTTTAAGTGAACCGTTTCAGAAAGTTTTTATGCATTTCTGGAATGTGTTTTAAAGGTAAAATGCATTTTATCAAAGCTGATATGCATTCTGGAAATAACTTGTTGCGGCCGGGATTCAAACTCAAAACCATCTCATTTTAAGGCAAGCATGCCACCGTGTTCACCCCCGTTGTAGGATACTCCTGGGGTCACTAGATAGCAGCACAGGATACTTCTTTCGTATTTATATATATATATACACATATACTCTCTCTCTCTCTCTCTCTCTCTCTCTCTCTCTCTCTCTCTCTCTCTCTCTCTCTCTCTCTCTCTCTCTCTCTCTCTCTCTCTCTCTCTCTCTCTCTCTCTCTCTCTCCATATATATATACATAAATACACTATATGGACAAAAGTGTTGGGACACCCCTCAAAATCATTGAGTTCAGGTGTTTCATTTAGTCCCATTGCCATAGGTGTATAAAAGCAAGCACCTAGCCATGCAGTCTGCTTTTACAAACATTTGTGAAAGAATGGGTCGTACTAAAGAGCTCACTGAATTCGAATGTGGTACTGTAATAGGATGCCACCGTTGCAACAAGTCAGTTCGGGAAATTTCTTCTCTCCTAGATATTCCACGATCAACTGTAAGTGCTATTATTGCAAAGTGGAAATGTTTAGGAACCACAGCAACTCAGCCACGAAGTGGCAGACCACATAAAGTTACAGAGCGGGGTCGCCGAGTGCTGAGGCGCATAGTGCGTAAAAGTTGCCAAAGCTCTGCTGACTCAATAACTGCAGAGTTCCAGTTCTGGCATTAATATCAGCAGCAAAACTGTGCACCGGGAGGTTCATGGCATGGGTTTCCATGGCCGAGCAGCTGCATGCAAGCCTTACATAACCAAGCACAATGCCAAGCGTCGGATGAAGTGGCGTAAAGCACACCGCCACTGGACTCTGGAGCAGTGGAAACGTGTTCTGTGGAGTGACGTATCACGATTCTCTATCTGCCGGTCTGATGGACGAGTCTGGGTTTGGCAAATGCTAGGAGAACGTTACCTGCCTGACTGCATTATGCCAACTGTAAAGTTTGCTGGAAGAGGGATAATGCTATGGGGTTGTTTTTATGGGGTTGGTCTAGGCCCCTTAGTTCCAGTGAAGGGAGTTCCAGGTGGTCAGCCATATCTGAAATCCTTTCTTCTCTATCAAAATGGCTGCTCATCATGGATGCAAGCAACCCTGAACAGCCTGCTGTTGCTGCTTATGATAATATCAAACCCATTGACAGTGCCCCTGCAGTCTCAAGCCATAGGTCAAACAGGAGTCATTGCTCTACATTATCCGACCACATCCAGGCTGAGGCTGAAAGGACAAGCCCCATGGTTAAGGCAGCTGCGCGGAAAGAAAGGCCTGACCTGGAGGAAAAGGAGGAACAACTAAACCGTCAAAAGGAAGAATTAAGTAAAAGGAAGGAAGTATTGGACCTGCACACGTGGCAGCAACAACAGCAAAAATATCTGTTCTCAAACGTGATAAGGAAAAGCTTAAAGCCAGTAAAAATGCTAAGACACCTGAAAAACCAAGCACTCATCCCTCGCTGCGAAACCAGGTCTATACTTTCTCCACTGAAAGGAGCGGAAGCTGCTTGGCCCAAAGAAAATACAAACAAAAAAAAGACAATCCGCCAAAGCTAAAAAAGGCCAGAACTCGGTTAGCGTCGTGGAATGAAACTCTCGGTGATGCGCCGGGCAAGGCAATGGTGCCGAACATGCCGTTTGACAGCGGCACTGATTAGGCCTATAGCTCACGCGGGCCAGTTTATCGCCAAGCTTAGCCTGACTTATAGCTACAGCTATGTGTATTTGCCTGTGCAATTAAATATGCCACCACGTATGATGCCTTTTGAGCTTTGGCAGGGCTTGTCGTTTATTTTGTTAACGTAACAAACGCTGACCATGCAGTAAAGATAGGCTACTTACCAGTGTAATTACCAGACAAGCGATCGTATGGCTATGGATCTATGCCTACTGATAATAGCAAGTTTATCCTGGTCGGTGTCTGTTACATTACTTTATTCATTCTTTCTAGTTCACAACAAAGCATGTGAATCCATACTGGATACAGGCTTCTTACACCTTTTCCAAAGTCAAATTCAAGCACTTTCAAAGTGCATTTTCAAGCTTTTCATGCTCCTTACAGCTGTGGTAAATTACATATTTCTATACACGTACGTATACTCCAAATGATTATTTCACTTTCTCACATTAAATCAGTTATTATGGCAGATACTGCATAGAGGAGCCACTCCTTTGTGTAGGCTATGCTGAGCAGCCCTCCAACACTGTGCAGATGGTCATGAATGACCCGTTGAGCAATCAATGACTGCTCTTTGAGGTTCTCCACCATAAACTCCTTGTTAACTGAAAACCATCTCAACAGAGACTTGACCATGTGAAAAGACCAGGACGAGTTTTACTAACTGCAATAGATGACGACACTCTGCTTTGTTCGATAAACGCTCATGGTAGAATTGATTCAACCTTCCACTTTGTGGGTTGAAGTTCCTAAAGGAATCTGACGTTGACATTAGGCTGAAGCCATAAGACCAAACTCCCTCAGAATCTCAAGGCAGCATTTTTCTTCAATGCAGCCAGTTTCGACCAGGGGCCGCAGAACAGTAATGTGTTTTCGGGTGCTTACCTCTTTGCTTTTGAGGAGCACCCTTGGATCCAGAACAGACAAGTTTCTTACAAGGGGATATTTGAGTGGAGCCTTTTCAAAAACGCTTGGAGACCATCTTCAAACAGCTTGCAATTCTGTCTGAACTCCAGCCTCAACTTCTCAGCATCTAAGTTCTTCTTCTCCAGACCTCGCTCTGTAACAAATCCCACTCTCAGTTGGGTGACATCCATGTGGTTGACTGGGTCAGCACAGTCAACTTGCAGAAGCTTTACTGTGGTAGTTGCATTCTTCATGACACTGGGTTTGATAAAGTTCTCCATTAGACTCCTTAGCATATTGGAGAGATCCTCACTCATAAATGGCAGCATGGGTTTATCGGTCTGGTATAACTTAAAAAATGGTGTGACTTCCCTAGCTAGCATTAGAAAGAAGTAGAGCTTTGCTTCGAAGAGGTCAACTTAAACAATCATCTGAGCAGTCTTAGAAGACTTAGAGAAGGCCAAATCTGTAGGGCATGCTCAGCCACCTCCACATTTCCTAGCCATCGATGATTACAGAAGTCAAGAGGGAAGGATGAGGTACCAGTGACTTCTGTATAGTCCTCCCTACGAAATGGAACATCCTTGAAAAGCCATTTAAGGGCCTGACAGAGCATTTCCAAGCTCCCAGTCTGTGGATGCACACCCTGCCCTAAAGGATTTGTGTAGTATATGCAAACCAGTTTCCTGCATTTAGCATTTTCTTGGGTCCAATTCACATTTGGGCCATCTATCGACAGCTGAATTAGGTTTTGGAAGCCTATATCCAAACACACTGTCTCAACCTTCTCATACATTTGATCTGCAGTGTGATGACCCATGAAAAAAGAGGTCAGATACCTTGAGTTTACTTGGTTATCATTCCAGAATCTAATTTGCATGTCATGCTGGATTTTTTTAATTTCCCGATTCAGACTTTCATCAAACAGAAGTACATATCCACTCTTTCTTGGCTTTGGCCTTCATTAGGGAAGAGAAATGAGGAGCAATGCCAAATGCTATGAGATATCCCACTTTATTCTCCCCACAAGTAAACTGCTTCTCTATATCACTGTCAGGAAACATGGTCTGGAAAATGTCCCCTGCGTTCTCAGACGATTTGTAAGAATAGTGGCTGGTTACAACTTTTGTTGCCCAACATATTTCTGCTTTAGGTGTTGGATTAGAGCAAACAAATTATTTTACAGTCCCTGTGGTCTTGCTGGTTGACTGGGGTGGATTAGATGATTGGCGATGTTAGAGGGGCAACTCCTGTTGCTACTCCACTGTACTGGCTCTCTCTATACTGCTGGTTGTTGATGTGAATGTAGCTGTGCTGCTTGATGCATTGCTTGTCTGTTGGAAAAAATCTCCCAATGTAGGACCTGGAGTTTGAAGTCTTCATGCTTCTTTCCTAAATAACACCACCAAAATAGGAGGAAAATATTATCATAAACACAAAGCGTTTATTCTCAATACAGTTATCAGTAAGATGCTGAAAATGACAGTTGTCAATCAGCTATGTCGCTGTATGTGTTATTGTATTAAGTTGTCTACTTTAAAGTGTATATAGTTATATATATCTTTCATGGCACTAACATGACAGACAGTAACGTATGTGCCTGAATTGCAGCTAAAAAAGCATGCAGGTACTGGTCACAAGTGGAAAATAAGATTTACAAATGCGTACAATGATTTGTTGTCAGATTAAAGAAAAAATTGTGTGGTTCATCTCTCTTGAATAAACATTCAGCCCTCAGTAATTTATTTTTACTTGTACAATACAGTAAGACTTGTTTATTAGAATGTCTAATACACTGCAACTCTTCACAACCCTGCTACTTATGCAAGTATGTGTATACATTTCTGATAATGGACTCCTACTAAGTAGTTTCTGTTAAAATGTCTGTTCACCGTTCTAATTAATGCGCAGCCTGTATCTAAAATGAGCAACCATAGCAACAGCATCAAATCCTCCGTTTACAATTTATTACAACATGTTAACAAGCTAATGTATTCCAACACTGAGTGCTTCATCCTCTGAACACCACAGGATGGACTGTAACACACAAGCTGACAGAAGTACACTCCTCTAAACTTATTGACATAAGCAATTATCTCTCATCCAGTTCACTATTCAGCTTGCTACTTAAGGCTGCGGCTCACACATGGCCTGTCGCCTATTGTATCACCCTCAATGCCTCCAAATCACTTAGCCTGCGAATTCGCTAGCTAGCGACTAGCTTACACAAACTTAACATGTAACGTTAGCCTCATCCAAAATTCCCTGCTACGGCTTACCTTTCATGTGGCTCGTCAGCACAGACTCTCCCATCGTAAATAGCTGTACGTTCTCTTTGCAACCTTTCCTCGTCTTAGCCATGGTTTGTATTTGTTCTCTGCAAGCCAACGCTCGCTGAATCGGCAACCTCCTGGCATGTTGTCATCTCCCCCTCAGTGTCATCAGAAGGTCGAGGTCACACATCAAAACAGACAGGCAGGTCACACGCCTAGTGGGAAGGCCCGAGCGGAGCTGTCTTCTTTTTATGTGAAAGCAAAGCAATTAAGCTCACTCTGACTTCTTTTTTTCTTCTTAAAAAGGGAACTATTCAGTCAGATTGCTTGATAAAAGTAAATTACAATTTCAAGCACTTCACCCAAAATCCAAACCTTGAAAACACCACGTTAGATTTCCAGCATTTTCAAGGATTTCCAGCACGAACTCTGTGGATATTCCTCTCAAAACCTTCGATACTTGTAGGCCTACAAAGGCTGGTCTGCCTGCTGATGGCCATTCTGACAGTATCATTGAAGAAGGAAGTGACATCCTACCTGAAGACCCGCCTTGATGAGAGGACTGACATTGCATTTCCATTTTCATGCTGTCCCCAACAGAGCGTGTTGACATGTAAATGGAAAGGCAATAGACTAGTAGGCGCTGATTCGCTTATAGCATTGGAATACTGTCCTCTTCAGAGCAGATTACGTCTTTGAAAATGAAATGTCAATAACATTTTCATTTTCAAATTAAGACAACTGCATTTTAATTTTAATTGTGTATTAAATAATGCTTGCACGAATGGAAAATGAAGTTAACTTTTATACATTGCATTTTCATTTCCAATACTACCATTTGAATATTGTCCACAGTAGAGAGGGGTATGTCTTAGAAAATGTAATGTCTAACAGCTTTTCCATTTTAATTTTCATATGCTCATAGAATGCCCAGAGAAGTATGGGAAAATGCAAATGCAAATGGGATTATTGTATTTCAATTCGAATTTTTACTCAAATAACACATACATATGTGGAAAATATAATGCTATTGTGGAATAACATTTGCATTTTCAAGTTGACATTATCATTTAATAAAGTCCCTTATGGGCTTCCATACTTCGCAAAGCTAAACAGCTAATGCAAAACCTACAAGTCTTACAACATTAATATTAGAAACGCTAAAACAGCACATTCTAACTCTCCTAAGGTAGAATACAAATAGATATAACTTTTACGGTAGACTTTATACATTTTACAAACTTTGGAGCAGAGCACTCTGAAAACGTACCTCTCTTTGCGTTCCCCGCAAGTCTGAGCGGGAAATTCGCGCTAAGCCCCTACCATATCGAACAGGTACTACATTGTAAGTCATATTTGACACTTTAAAAGAAATAAAAATAATTCAAATTAACAAAGACAAAGACAGCAATCGACGTGATAGCGCGTAATTATTATTACTAATAGCGGCGATGTGTGACCGTGTTATCTAGCAAGTTTGATAACATCTGCTAGAAGATATCTAGCTAACGTTACTGGCTAAACCTATCGAATGGGCTGATCTTGCCTATGATAAAAACTAGCGAGTCAACATATTTGTCAACTCATTCGAACATCAAGCAAGCGCACCAACAGGAGACATAATAAGCCGGCTAACGTTAGCGATGACAAGTTATTACTCACTACTCCAACAGAAAGAAGACAATCACGCAATCTGACCTGCATCCTTTCGTTTCCTTTAGCTTTTGCCAGTCCCGATTTTTACTCTTGTCCCTTCTCTTGCTTGGTCACTCTTTTTTTCTTTTCCTCGCTTCCTCCGATAACGTTTTCTCCTGTCTCTTCGCTCCAATAATATCAAACTGCAGGCCAAACCAGTAGCGGTCTGCCCAGTACACGGTTTGCCTACCGCTCGTACAGTAACCGTGACAACTGGCCTATATGTGTGTTCATTTGCACTTTTTTGTTTTCAACACACAAAACAGACAACTCTTGTTTTGGCGAGGGATCCACAACCAAATTAAAAGTGTTTAATTTGTGCATTTGTTTACCTTTCCCCAAGAGTGACTTTCCAAAGATTGCATAGCACACCTGATAATATCGGATCACCATTGAGAGACGCTAATCCAGACCTTGAATGACGATTCAAAGAGCTCAAAACAATTTATACCTCCCAACCAAAAATCAGGAAAGATTACGAGTGTGTTAGCCTATATTTAAATAACAAAGTGAGGCTTAAATTCATTCTTGCACGTATAAGGTAACCTCAACACATAGTGCTTAACATTAAATAAAACACTTGCAGATCCATTTGCAGATCATTATGATTAGCCCTAAATATTCATAATTAGTGCTCCACATTAAGCAATTCCACAAAATTGCTTACCTTTTTTAAACCCCCAAGCCCACAGCATATCAGCCACCCTCATCTTCATACCAATAATTTTGATAGGCAGTATCGTGGTGACACCCATTTCCCCTTCTGCTCAGGTCTAACATAGGCTAGGCTCAGCCAAATCTCATATGGAGTCACGTTCAATCCCCTGTAATAGGGGTCTTAGGATGACTATAAAACTTTTCAGTTGGAAGAAGCGCCTAACTGCCGCAGTAATGGCTTACAGGCATGTGCCAAACCTTATACCGGAGACTGCTGGTTTCCGCGCACTCAATTGGTGCTGGAATCGATGTCAAGTTGAATCCATTTCTTTATACCGGGCTAATGCTATGATTATGCTACTATGAGTAGAAATGTAATGGCTGAAAGAAACTACCTGGAAACTATTTTAATTTATTTCAGGCAGCTGTGAATGTTCAGATGTGTAGCAAAAATATGTCATGTCCAAGGCCATTGGAATAAATTCAGAGTTATTCAATTGCGTGGTTGTCATCATTCATTGTTAAGAGTGAAAAACACGAGCTGACATCTTCATTGTTTCTACCTGTGCCATTGTAGAAACTGACAAGTGTTTAACGCTTGTTTTACTCAAAATGACACCAAAAGGGGGCGCGGCCTTGGCGCGTAGTGCTTGATGACACGATGCAGGTCCAGCGTATACAGGAAAGGAAGTGACGATGAGTGGAAATCCACATCCGGAGGCGGACCTCCACGCCCGGAGGCGGACCCTTACGTCCAGGCGGAATGTTTTTTGTCTGCATCTGGACCCTTCTCCTTCGCTCCGATCTCCACTTAGAAAATACCAGCTAGCTCTGTCTGGTGCCGCAAAGCATTTTGCAGTTCTCGTGAGATGGTCTCGGGGCCACCATCCAGAGTTACATACGAGGGTGTAGTTCCGGCTTTGAAAAGTGAAGCCTATGCGGAAGTCCCTTAAACCTGCATTCTTTCTAATGACCTGCAGGTCAGACACCACTGATTGCAGAAAGCAACTACAATTGTATCGAAGTCTATGAGACAATACTTCTCACTTACTTTATTACATCAGTAAACATTTTCCTTATGAGTTTATGGTGTCACTTGCTAGCTTCAAGTCTTTTTCAATACAGCATGATGTTAATTTTGTAAACGATGGTCCTATTTTGAGTAAAATAGACGATAATAATGTTCGAACATAAGGATGCTCATAAGTGTACTTGGTACCAGAGCACCCTGGGCAGAAGGTCAATGATAGATTTTGTTATCGTGTCATCGGATCTGAGGCCCTATGTTTTGGACACTCGGGTAAAGAGAGGGGCGGAGCTGTCAACTGATCACCATCTGGTGGTGAGTTGGGTCAGGTGGCCGGGGAAGCCTCTGGACAGACCTGGTAAGCCCAAACGTGTAGTGCGGGTGAACTGGGAACGTCTGGAGGAGGCCCCGGTACGGGAGGCCTTCAACTCACACCTCCGGCGGAGCTTCTCTTGCATCCTTGTGGGGGCTGGGGGCATAGAACCAGAGTGGGCAATGTTCTAAGCCTCCATTGCTAAAGCCGCGTCTGAGAGTTGTGGTCTCAAGGTCTTGGGTGCCTCAAGGGGCGGTAATCCCCGAACACCCTGGTGGACAACTCGTTTCCAGTGAGGGTTGGTCTCCTACAGGGCTGCGCTTTGTCACCAATTCTGTTTGTGACATTCATGGACAGGATTTCAAGGCACAGCCGCGGGGGAGGAGGGCTGCAGCATGGTGAGCTTGGGATCACGTCACTGCTTTTTGCGGATGATGTGGTACTGATGGCGCCATCAGCCTGCGACCTTCAGCACTCATTGGATCGGTTTGCAGCCGAGTGTGAAGCGGCTGGGATGAAGATCAGCACCTCCAAGTCTGAGGCCATGGTTCTCAGCAGGAAACCGATGGAGTGTTTACTCCAGGTAGGGAATGAGTCCTTACCCCAAGTGAAGGAGTTTAAGTATCTTGGGGTTTTGTTCTCGAGTGACGAGAAAATGGAACGTGAGTTGGGCCGGAGAATCGGAGCAGCGGGAGCGGTATTGCAGTCGCTGTATCGCACCGTTGTAACGAAGAGAGAGTTGAGCCGAAAGGCAAAGCTCTCAATCTTCCGGTCTATCTTTGTTCCTACTCTCACCTATGGTCACGAAGGATGGGTCATGACCGAAAGAACGAGATCACGGATACAAGCGGCCGAAATGAGTTTCCTCCGGCGGGTGGCTGGCTTCTCCCTTAGAGATAGGGTGAGAAGTTCAGTCATCCGGGAGGGACTCGGAGTAGATCCGCTGCTTCTTGCGTAGAAAGGAGCCAGTTGAGGTGGTTCGGGCATCTAGTTAGGATGCCACCTGGCCGCCTCCCTAGGGAGGTGTTCCAGGCACGTCCAGCTGGGCGGAGGCCACGGGGCAGACCAAGGACCAGGTGGAGGGATTATATCTCCATGCTGGTCGGGGAGCGCCTTGGAATCCCCCAGTCAGAGCTGGCGGATGTGGCCCGGGAAAGGGAAGGATGGGGCTCTCTGCTGGAACTACTACCTCCGCGACCCGATCGGATAAGCGGACGAAGATGATGATGATGATGATGATGATAGACGATAATGCTACCTTGTGATTGACACTGTCAATCTGGATAGAGACGTAGCAACGGACTCTCACACAGATCCAGCCCTCGCTCCTCCCAGCTCCTTCCCAGCTCCTCCCCCGCCCCACCCTCTCGTCCAAGTATTGCGAATGTCGTCACTTCAGGTAAAAAAAAAAGACGGTGATGGCCTATGCAACCAAGATGCCGATCTTCAAAATGCCAAACTCGAGGCTTCAAAACAGCACAAACCAATGGGTGACATCACAATCACTTCGTCCACTAATATACTGTTAATGCTAATGAACTACGTGTCCCATGCCCTTCCACGTCACCACCGCTAAGCTTCCGCTTACCCCCGACAAACTCTGTAGTTTTATTGACACCAGTCAGAAACCGACTTTTTACAGACACTTAAAAGCTTAGACATTCACAAGTGGGGCATTTAGTGACGTATATAACGTCGTAGAACAAAACGTGAAAATCTCTTATCTTCAAAAACGCTGGTATTATACGTATCCGTGGTTTGCAGAAAAGTACAATGCCAACGTTTTATTCTGGCGACTGGGTTGTGCGTTAGACATGAAGGCCTACAAGTGCAGACTAAACCATTTTGCGCCTTTTGTAAGAGGGACCTCAGAGATCACATTTTTTTGGGGGGTACAAGGTTCAGTCTCTCAGATCAGATTCAGATTTATTTAGCCAATTTTAATGCAGTTATGACACTTTTTTTTTTTATACCTGGCTTTTGAGGGTCCTCTCCCCCAGTGAGGACCTGGGTACTCAGTCCCCCCTCCCCTCCCTCCCACCTCCACCCCAACTGCCACCTCGGGTCTGGTATTCTGTTCTAAAGGGGGAGTGATGTATGTGTGCCCCCTTTCTCTAGAGGTTGTCCTGGACATGTACAGCAGGGAGCTTCAACTATGTAGCGTAACTGATGAGTGTTCACATTCAATTAACGTGTCTAAGCCGATGAGTTTGTCTGACTGAACTATGAATTTGTGTTTCAGGAATGGCATCCTTTGCTGTTGCTCACCTGCTGTACTCAATAGGCTTCCTCTCTGACCGCTACTCATCACTCCCTTCCTCTTCCTGGACCCTCGTCATCTACCTATCCCTGTGGTTACTGGGAGGTAGCGTCTATGCCTACCTCTACCCATTCTTGCAGAATACACTTGATGCAGATGTTTTAACTCCAGCAGTAGGGATGTACATAGTGTTGATAATCTTTATGACAATATTAGCAGTTAGAACCAGCCAAGTACTAACATTACTCGGAAGTCTAATTTTCTTGGCCTCTGACTTTTCCCTCTCCTTGCAACATTTTAAAGTCGCACCTCCACATGAGCAAGGAAGGACAATAATCATGACTACATATTACCTAGCACAGTTTCTCATTGCAATGGGAGATATAAAAGTCCAGGAACGCATTGATGACTTTTCAAAATGGAAGCGTTCTTGATAGTTTTCTTCTTGATAACAAAGCTACTTGGCTACTTCTCTAAAAAACCAACAGCTTTTTCATTTCTAATCATTCTTTGTGCAATGGGACATCATTATACGTTTCTTAAAATGTTTTCTATGCTTGGCTCAAGGCCCTCAATTTTTAACCTTCTTAATTACTCAAAGAAATAAAGAGTGAATAAAAAGTAAAAACTGCGAATAGATTATTAAGTGTCCTATACTAACTTAAGGCAGAAGTGACTCTCAGGGTTAGGTAGGGTACTCTTATTTTCTGATCCCAATGTTCTTTCACATTAAAGTTTGTTAAAAAAATATTGAGTTCAAGGACAATGTAATTTTCTGTGATTTATTGCCAAATATTTTAAATTGTGTCCATGTATGTTATGTTTTATAATAGCATGTAAGTTGTCATGTTATATATGTATATATATATATATATATATATATATATATATATATATATATATATATATATATATATATATATATATTTATTTAGATATTCAATATATCTATCGATATGGTTGCTTGCATTTACAATGAAAATGACCAGGATATTTTTCATTGTTAACTAAAAGACGTAACCTGACTTGATTCAAAACACATATTTGCAGTTGTATTTTGTGATTAAAATGTTCTGATGACATCACAATGTTTACCTTTTGTGTCACTTCATTATGGTATCATAGGCATTTTATGCTAGCTTGTACAGTTCCCCTGGTTGAGCTAGGCTTGAGAATTTCCAAACTAATATGAAACTAAACAAAATTGCTGCCGTTGCAAATAACACGCAAAAAACGTACAATTTAAATATTGTCCAAAAAAAGATATCGCGTATATGATAAGAGCCATTTGAAAACGTTAATCACATTATTCAATAACTTTGGTTGGGGCGGTAAACAATGTCATATGGGTTTTCCGAGTCTGGCTACACTAGCAGCCTACTGTCGGTTAAGGTCCACAATGTCTCGTGTTACCATCCCTCCAAATCTCATTCTTTCAAACTTGACTGGAGGTCTGGAGACTTTCATACACAAATCTTCTCTCCTAGTCTTCAAATATCGAAGGCACGTGTTCAGTTGGCACTTGCAAACGTTACTCACTCTTAGACGAAACCCTTCACATTTCAAGACACACCTTCTTCCTGGTTCTGAGGGACTCTGTTCCAATATGGGAGAGCACCTAAGCAGTAATCCACCTCTGTATTTGAAGCTCCACTCATTTCAATACTTCATTGTTTAATTTGAAAAGTAACACATTGCTAGTCTCCATCTCTTTCATACGGACTTTGACTGTCAAAGTTCCCCAGCTTTCGAACACTCTCAGAAAAAAACAGTCTTCGAACACTCTCAGAAAAAAATTGTTCAAAAAGGGTTCTCCACAAAAAGATGAGGTTTTACCAATAACCATTTGCCACTATGACACCCTTTTCATCTGGCAGGCTTCCAGACAGGTTCTATGAAGAACGCTTTCATTTTCGCGTCTGGAAGAAAGTTCCATGAGGAACCTCTGGAAGGTGAAATTGCAATAAATCATTTCAATATGTCTTTGGTAAAGTGGTTTGAGGTGAAATACAACTATTGTTATTCAGAAATGCAACTATTTGAATTACACATATCTCCAAATTACTTTTATCTACCTTATGAATCAACAGGATTTGAACCCTGACCATAAATGAGCACAGAGCAACATCTTAACAAACTGATCTTAGGCAGCTCACTCAAAAACTAGCCGCACTTTGTGTTTATTTACGTTTTTAAAGGGTGTATTTAAGGACATGACATAAAAACAGCATTTCTGTAAATAGGCCTACAACTAACACACGAGACTCCATCCAGACTGTAGAAGAGCTGTTAAGATTGTGGCATTATTGCTTGTTACCTATAAGTCTCAGATGACTTTCCAATGTTGCACTATATTGTGTTTCACCTCTGTCCTAAATAAAATGGTAAATGGACTACACTTGTAACCAGAGCACTTTACAATTTAGGCCTCTTATTCCCCCATTCACACACCATTGGCAACAACGCTGCCATGCAAGGTGCAACATTCGCTAGTGCCTTAGGGTTCAATGTCTTGCCCAAGGATACCCTAGCAGACTGTTCAAGCCCCGCTCTACCTCCTGAGCCGCAGCCACTGTCCGTGTTCTTCACACTCATTGAATTACGTAGATACATCTGGAGGGCCTGGGATTTAACTGAAAATCTTCTGGGGTCTCATTTATAAAACTGAGAAGAAATGTTTATTAACCTGCTCAGCTACAATATTACAATATATGTTGCAATGTATTTTATTAATTCTGTGTTTCAAGTGTCATTGTGTGGGAAGTGGACAGTACAGATTTGGTTGGGAAGGAACAGAAACAACAGTTCCAAGACGTGTCTTGTCTCCGAAGGTCAGATCCTATGAAAAAACAACATTCCTTCTGATAGCAAAGTTCCTCCACCTAGGGAGGACCTTTTTACCCTCTTTGTTACATTGTTAGAGAAAGAAGCTTCCAGTGTATCAGGAGCTCGCCATATACTCGTGAGAGCATTTTGACTCGGTGTGAATTTATGGTACCATTAAATCACCCAAAAACCTGACTTTGATTCCAGTGTCATTCTTGTGATCATTTTTTGTAACATAACTTGGTCCTTTGAGCCGGATCTCAAGATCTCCACTTTTCATCCAGGTTTTGGACTGAAACCATGCACGAGGGAATCTGGGATTCCTGAACAAAGACCTCCACCCTGTTACCTATAATGCGGGACAGTTTGGAGAATTGAGAGTAACCTGCTGGAGAGAAGTTGGAGTGACGAGATCCTAGAACCAGAAAGACACGATCTCAAATCAGGCCAATGTTGTCCCCTGATGAGATTAATTTGAGAAGGAATTAATAGAGGATGAGAAGAAATAGTCTGTCGGAAGACTCTAAACTACTAAGTAAAGGCCTATTGAATATTAATTCGAGAAGGAATTAATGCAGTTCGTTGGGAACTGGGAGGAGTATTGACTAAAACCACCAAGAAGAGTACTTATTAACGGTGACGGAAAGAAAAAAAAAGGAACAAATAATATAATAATAATAATAACAATTCAAGCTGCGAACAGCCTTTGGCGGTTCCTAGCTTTCTGCAAGGTCTTTAGATTGTGAAAACATGGTGTTGCTCAAGGGGTTGTCTGAGACAAATTGAAGTGACAGATTGAGAGAAGTGCAACTTTATAGAAATGTTATTGAACAACCTTTGGGGAATTAGTTAGAAAGTCCTAAATTAAGCAGCACCACAAAAACAAGGCAAACCAAGAGGCCTTTGTTGGGAGTGAGTGGGTGGTTAGCAGTAGTGGGCTGGGTAGGATGGACCTAGGTGTCACAGTTTCCAATTAAGTTTTAGTCATTTTTCTGTTAGCCTTTGTGTTTCACATCATTTCAACATCTCCTGTCATTTCAGATCTTGCCTCTCAATTCAATCACCTCATTCCATCCACCGGATTTTCCATGCCCAGCTCCACACCTGCAGCTCATCATCTCATTAGCCCCTGTATATATACCAGCCCATTTCCCTTTGTTCTTTGCCAGATTGTCTTGTGTGTTTTGCTGAGCTCTCCAGCGTTTTTGATTCCTGAGATTTCCTGACCTGCCTGTGACCTGCTTGCCTGTCTTTTTGATTCATGATTACCTGGCTGCCCCTTGTTGGATTTTTTTGCTGTTGGACTGATTCTCTGGTTCTGACCCCTGCCTGTCGACAAAGTAAATTGATCTTTGCAATTGCTCAATTTAACATTTTCCCAAACACATATCAATGTGTGCCCATTAAAGCACCCCCTAATGGCAAATGGCAAATGGCTTTGCTGATCCATGAAGCCTCTAGAGGCATCTACCAAAGTTTCAGGAGGATTGGACCCAATTTGACTGAGTTATACAACGTTTTGTGATTACCCATGCCTATTGCAAATTTCATTGGCTTATAGCGGTCACGTGTTTTGGACTGTAGGTCTGGTTTGTACAACGTTTACATATTATCGTCCATTGATGCTACACACCAAGTTTGGTGCAGATTGGTGAAACGGATCAAAAGTTCTATAGGTTTAAAGGTTTCCCACCAAATAAAAAATGGTGGCTAAAAAACCCAGGCAGACCTTGAAGTCCCAAGATGCTTTTTTGTTCATCACGTGGAAATGGACCTATGTGCAAAATTTGGTGGCTTAAAATCATATGGTATAGGAGATATGGCCTTTCAAAGTTTGAAATTTGGATAATTTATTATAGCGCCACCATAAGGTCAATGTGGTTCATCTTTGGTTTAGGGATAGTGGGTACTGGTACCTACCGGCATGCAAAGTTTTATGTCTCTAGCTATGCCAATTGCTGATTATTTGCCATTTTACCAACAAACACTAAACAAAATGTGGCTGTTATAGCGCCCCCTAAAAGCAGATGTGAAAATGGTTTTAATGATATGATCAATTATTGATCTGATTGAATTGATATTGATTAAGCATCAATAGGTTGTGTACCACGTTTCATGAGGATTGGACTGAGATTGACTGAGTTATTTGCATATGTGATAAGCCACGCCCACACGCCCAACCATTGATCCAATCCAAATCTTCTCCTACTTATTGACTTGGACGCTCCCCATCCACCATTTAAGTCCCATGGTCCATTGATGCTACATACCAAATTTGGTATAGCTTGTGATGGTACAATAAAAAGTTCTATAAGTGTTTCTCATATTTCAAAATGGCAGAAAATCCCTCAGGACGAGCTTCGGGTTCCAATGGCTTTTTTGATCAACGAGGGGAGCTGGAGGTAGGGACCACATTTCTTGGCTCTAGGTCATACAGTCTATGACATGTGCTCTTTCAAAGATTGCAGTTTGAATCACTCATTAGAGTGCCACCATGAGGGAAATGGGGTTCATCTATGGTTTGGGACTAGCAAGTATGATTACGTACCAGTATGCAAAGTTACAAGTCTCTAATTATGCCACTTGCTGACTATTTGTCATTTTCACATAAATATATATCAATATGTGGCCATTATAGCGCCCCATAAAGGTAGATGTGAAAATGGCTTTGATCATATGATCAATTAAGCCTCTAGAGGATGTGTAAAGAGTTTCATTAGGATTGGACAAAGATTGACTGAGTTATTAGGATATATGTGATAAGCCACGTCCACAAGGCCAACCATTGGTCCAATAACAATCTTCTGTTAGTTATTGCATTAGACTCTCCCCTAGACCATGGATGGAAAGTTCAATAGTTGCATTACAGGTTTCTGACCCACCTTATACCATTGAGGATTTGGTATCATTTCAGAGTCAGGCGAAGGAGTCTGAGGTGAGATTATGGGAAAAGAAAGGATGCGCCAAGGATGAAAAGGGACTATGGAAGTTTACAGATGAGAGGATAGCATTGCCGAGTGTAGCATATGATGACGCTAACAGGGGAAAGGCCCCCACCGGAGTCTCTTACCTCATCCGCTCAAGCAGTAGTTCAAAAGTCCTCCTTAAAGTTGTTAAAGCACTCTTAAGCTACAGAGGTAAAGAGCTTGATACCTACACCATCCTTGATGACGGTTCCCAGAGGTCAATGTTACTCTCCACTGCTGCGTCTTATCTTGAGCTCGATGGGGCGGCAGAGTCTCTGGTCCTACGAACTGTCCGTCAGGGCACTGAAACCCTCGAAGGTAACAAGGTGACCTTCAACATTTCTTCTCCCTCTAACCCCTTGAAGAAATTCCTTATCAAGGAAGCCTTTACATGTAGGCATCTTGGGTTGGCTGAGCAGACTTACCCTGCTCAGATCTTCCGCTGCTTCGGACACCTGCAAGGCTTACCCATCCAGCCTTTGAATAGGGTTCAGCCTGTCCTACTTATTGGGTCAGATCATCCCCATCTTCTCTGCCCCATTGAGAAGGGTGCGTCTTGGTCCCGGTGAGGGTCCTTCCGCTGTGCACACCCATTCAGGCTGGGCTCTTCAGGGCCCTACCCTGCTTCCTGTCAGTCCCCAAGACCCTAACGCAGTTCATCTTGAAGCAGTGAATGAAGTCCAGACCCTGTTTCAGGAGAGCTACTCTATCCAGTCAGATCTGCGCCACAATGTGGAGAAGCTGTGGCAAATCAATGTCCTCACATATCAGAGCAACAAAGCCATAACCAGATCCAAACGGGACCTGGAAGCGCTGGCTCAGCTTGAATCCAGGACAGCACATGTCACAGTGGCTGGGGTCTACAGATATGCCACTCCACTACCTCATCATCTCGTGGAGCATAATGGCAAACATTCAACTGTTCCTTCAAATACCAAGGTCACAGTCTGAATGAGTATCTCCTTCCTGGTCCAGTCTCGGGCCCATCACTGATTGGTGTCCTCCTGCGCTTCAGGCAGGACCAGTATGCTATTAGCGGAGACATCAAAGCCAAGTTCTATCAGGTCAGACTCCTCCGAGAACACAAACCCCTTCTCCGTTTCCTCTGGAGACACCTGGAAAGAGATGAACCAGGACCCTTCGATACCACCTGAAGCCCTTGTTGTGCCATATATGCCTTACAGCACCATGTGGAGACCTTACAGCCAGGTAACGAGGACATTCTTCAGTCCGTCCTCTGGTCCTTCCATGTGGACAATTGTTTAAATAGCGCATGATGCCAAAAATCTCTTGGACTGTCTCTCTTCTGGTCCTGGGTGGGTTTGGGATTCGACAGTGGGCTAGCAACAATCCTGAGGTCATTCAACATCTGTCCCCAGATGCCCCGTCTGCCTCTTCAGAGCTTTGGCTGAACGAAAACCGTACAGAACCTCAAGAAGGAACATTAGGGCTGGTCTGGCACTGTGCTACGGACAGCCTCGGTTACAGGTACCGATCAGTAGAGTACTCTTCCCTGACTCTCAGGAATGTATACAAAGTCCTAGCCAGCCAGTATGATCCCCTTGGTTTCCTCACTCCTTTCATTACCCCCGCTAAAGTTCTTTTGCAACAGCTATGGTTGAAGGAGCGGGAGTGGGACGACCCGATCCTACCAGCAAACACTAAGTCCGCCTGGGAAACCTGGGAAGAATTCCCCGACTTGGATAGGATTAAAATCCCACGCTGTTACAGCCCATCGTGCAAGGTGATTACCACAAGGGAGTTGCATGTAGTTTGCAATGCCTCAGAAAAGGCATATGGCTCTGTGGCTTATTTGAGGGAGGTGGATGAGCAGGGACAGTCTTACCTGGCCTTTGTCATGCCCGCTCTAGAGTAGCACCCATACGTCAGCTTACGGTGCCTCGTCTTGAATTATGTGCTGCCCTTTCTGGAGCCTGTTGTGTAGTTTGCATGGGTGCAGGCCCTGGACTGTGTGATTATGTACTAAGGCTTCTTTTGTAATTATATTACCCTGCATTAGTTAAAAGACAGGGGCCACATAATGAATGCCAGATGTCCTTGATGGGTAGGAGGAAACAACCCCCCTGCTAGTATGATCTTTTGACCAAAAGGGGGACATACGTACAGAAGGAGGAGGAGAAAGAGGAGAGAGAGAGAGATGAGAGATGAGAGCCGGCAGCCGTTGAGGAAAGTAAGGAAAACCTGCAGGTTTTCAATTATCTTTGTATGTCAAATAAAGCCACCTTCTCCGAAGCTAAACCCTTACTCTGACTTCCTGCAAATCGAGGCAAATGGTCTTCCTTCCTAACCAGAGGGAATTCACCATAGATTTGACGCTGTGAGCAATGCACGTGATAGAAAATCTAAGGTACGCAGCTTGAAAAAGTTTCTGCTAGTGCTTTCTCTGGTCTGGACCAAATCTGTCTCTGTTGTTAGTGGGCATTCTAAATCTACCGTACTTAAATCTGTGTGCAGGATTGTTGAGGCCTGGGTTTTGGTTGGTTTAGGTCGCTTTTTTGTCTGTGTTTGTTATATGTTTTTTTTACTTGTATTTTAATTTAAATTTAAATAAAATGTTTATGTATTAGGTTTTAGATTAAGGGGTCAGGTAACCTTTGGCTTGATTGCGCCATAAATTGGGGAGCAGGTCTCCTGTGGCTTGATTGCGCCATAAATTGGGGATCAGGTATCCTTTGGCTTGATTGCGCCATAAATTGGGGGCCAGGTGACCTTGGCTTGTTTGCGCCTTAAGCATGGGACGGTGTGGCGTAATATAAATCCATGGTTATACCTATAAGATTATTGATTGATATTTGTGGGTACGCATCATTTTGTAGTGTTCCGCTGTTGCCGCTTGATAGTGCAGTTGGCCTACGTTTGCGTTGTGTCTTTCTGTGTTTGAGCTCAGTGCACTGCTGTTTTCTTTGACTGTCTGTTTTTATGTTATACAGTATGTTGTATTTTATTGTTATGATCGTGATTTCTGTTTTTGATGTGTGCACAAAGTTGTCTATTTGAATTTCAATATTGCTGTTTAGTTACACAAAGGTTAGGTTAGCGTTAAGGGACTCCTAAAGGGATATTCCAGGGCTACTTTGGTGGCTGTGGTGACTTCAGTGAATATAAAAGTAAGCGCGTCTTCATAAACGTCCTTTCTTAAGAAACAGCCAGAGATTAGTATACTGATTTTGATCTCCCCGAATGAGGTCCCGCTCTTGGGATCTAGATATCTCCTATTTTTTTTTTCTACAATAAAATCTGACGTCACAAGTACATTATTTTCCATCTTTCCGTCCGGATAGAGTGACTAAGTGTTTTAGCTACTTTTATATGTGATATTGTGTTTCTTGTTCAAAGCGTGTCTTTCCAGGTTTGTGCCTACAGTGTGTTTAATGGGAATAGAGGTTTCTGATAGTTTCCTCTGTCAACGAATGTGCTTTGTATTTGCGTAGTGAAGCTAGTGTGTGTATAGACCATATGACTGATTCAGTCATAAACTGTCTTGGTTGGTTTTTGCTTTACGGTGTGCCTGTGTTGCGTGGAGTTGTGGATGTTGCCCGGCTTCAGATTCCGGGTCTAGTAGTATTTTGGTTTCGTTGTGGGCTTCTGTGGAATTTAGCCTGATTTGAACCTTGGATTCTAGTCTTTCAGTCTGTTCGATGGTTCTCAGCTGTCGCGCTACCGTGTTGTAGTCCCGGTTCTCACTTGCAAATAATTAAATTAAAGGGTGGAGGTTGCACCCAAATAGTGGAATAAGTAATTACACATGATAAAATACATTTGTTACTGTGAATTTAAGAAAAAGCATACTATAGTAATTTAGGGCAGCGTTTCTCAAACCCTGGTCTGCGGACCGGCGCCGGTCCGCGACGAGGTAACTGCCGATCCGCAGAGCACAAGTCAAAATAGGTTTAGAGTCTCTAAAAAAAGTGACATTAACCAGTACTGTGCTTAAGCAAAGGTTGAACTATTTACATAGGGAATGAATGGAGAGGAGGCACTGGGAGTTGAGAAAACTCGTGAAGGCGGCGATCGCTCCTCTAAATACTGTGTGCACTACGATTGTGATTGCTAGCCAGTTTAGGCAGCCAGGCAGGAGTGAGGGGGAGAGCAAGTTTCCATGGTTACATGGACGCCATTTCTGCGTGCGTTGCTTTAAAGGTTTCGGGCACTTTGAACATTCCACCTACCATTCGCTCCTAAAGGTTTTAATTACAAATAAACCATTTCCACCCTTTTACATCTACCACCCAGATATGTTACTGGTGTTGGTCTTTATATTGTGATTACAGATGGCTGTATATTGCCGTTTTAAAATAACAATGAATACTTAAGTCAGCACTGTCAACAGCAAACAACTGCACAGCTGTGAGACAGTCACAGAAGTGAACTGCGCATGACAGTCATTGTGCCCAACTACCAATCACTGACCATTTATTTTTCGCCATTGTGTTTTGTTGAATTGTTCCCGTTTATTTTAAGCTTAAATCAATTACTTTAACTAAATGTAAAACGTTTTTATCGATGTTTTATTTGTTTACAAGTAATAAACAGCTCGTTTCAGAATCCATTCAATTGCACGCTACCTGTACTGTAAGCTGGTCATGGCATGCTCCAAACAAGCTGGTTTAGATTCCTTTTTTAGGAAACAACCAGCATCCAGCGATGCTAATATATCTTCTGAACCAGAAGCGAAAAAATTTCGTCCTTTTACCTTTAATTATGACAACTCTTACGTTAAATTTGGTTTCATTTCCAGCAACAGCTTCCCCCCAAAGCCAGTCTGTGTCATTTGCCAAACCATGCTTAGCAACGAGGCTATGAAACCTTCTAAACATTTGGAGACTAAACATGTACATCTCAAAGACAAATCAGAGGAATTATTTTTCAGAAAAAGGACCGAATTGGTGAATCCAACTAAATTACTCCAAACAATTTAACAGAAAACAAAAAACTTGCAAAAGCATCGTACATAATTTCACACCACATTTCAAAATGTCAGGCTCCAGTCACGATGGGAGAAAGGCTAATTATGCCCTCGCTAGGCAGTGCTTGCTCTGAGGTGTTGGGTCCGGCTGCTGCTGCAAAGGTGAAGGAAATCCCTCTGTCAAATGACAGTCTGCCGTAGAATTGCGGACATGGCAGCTGACATTGAAGCGCAAATCATAGAGAGCAAAAAAGTCAAACTGGTTTGCAATTCAGTTAGATGAGAGCACGTTTCGATCAATTAGTTGCAAGAAAGCAGGCGCACCCATCTCATTTGAAATTCAAATTAAAAAAGCGCGGGATGGAATGGGTCATTAACATAAAAATAAATACATATATATATTAGTTTAAACATTTGTTGAACAGTTTTAAGTTTGGGCAGTATTGCACAGTTAGCAGTTAATTTAGCCCCCCAATAAAGGACAAAAAAAAAAAGACAAAAACATTTGTGTTGGGAGTGTTCATAAGAATCAGTTTATATTTTATTTGGTGTTGGTATTGTTGGCAGTAATTTTATGTTCAGCCAAGTCACTTCTGTTGAAGCTTTCAATTAAATTGTATTTTGTTTATATAGCGCAATATCATAACAAAGTAATATCTAATTTCATATGGAGCAGGTCTAAATGGCGGTGGATGGTGAATGGATGGTGGTGTTGGGGATGCTTTGGGGGGGGGGGGGGGGGGGGGGGGGGGCACAATTGCCTGCATTAACAACATCTGCTGATCAACATCCAATGGTCAAAGTTCAGATCGGAGGCAAGACAACATCAATGATGATAGACACAGGTGCCACTTATACCTGTGTCCGGACTAAATGTGCTAGTCACATACCCCTATCTGGAACATATACTAAAACTTTGGGCTTCTCGGGACAAACACAGCTAATTCCACTTACTGCTGCTATCAATGTGTCTATAGGTAATGCAACAATCCAAATTCCAATTTTGGTGTCTGAACATACACCAGTTAATTTGTTAGGGAGAGATGCATTGTGTAAACTATGTGGTGTACCTCTGAAGGTATAATTTGAACTGATGATGCCATCATCCCTTTTCAGGCTTCTGTGTGTAAATCACCTTCTGTGGCGTACTGGTTAACCAGTGAGGAAAACATTTCTTTATTGGTAACCGTATTTGATGTCTCTGTGTCCTGGAGCTCGGTCCCCTGGTCTGGAACGATTCGAGTGTGGCCGGAAGGATCAAGGTCTGCTCTCAAGGACTGTCTTGCGACAACAGACTGGGACATGTTCAAGCAAGCAGCTACACACAACAATCACACAGATAATGAAGAGCTTACAGACACTGTTCTCTCCTACATCCGGAAATGCACAGATGATGTGACCCACACAAAGAACATCATCACTTGGGCTAACAAGAAGCCATGGCTAACAGGGGCTGTCCATCGGCTGCTGAGGGCCAGAGACAAAGCCTTCAGAGCCGGGGATAGAATTGGCCTGAGAACAGCAAGAGCCAGCCTGTCCCGTGGTATCAGAAAAGCAAAACAGGACTACTCAAAAAAGATTATCAGCCACTTTAATGACAGCAGAGACACGCGCAGCCTGTGGCAGGGCATCCAGGCCATAACGGATTACAAGCCTGCATCACAGACCTGCGACGACAACATGTCTCTGCTCAATGACCTCAACAGCTTCTTTGCACGATTTGAAGCAACAAACAACACAAGCCCACAGAAAATTCCCCCCCCCCCCACGACCAGGCTCTGTGCCTGTCTGCTGAAAGCGTGAAGAGGGAACTCTCCAACATCAACCCCCGCAAAGCAACAGGCCCAGACAACATCCCAGGACGTGTACTGAGGGACTGCGCAGAGGAGCTTACGGATATCTTCACGGATATCTTCAACACTTCTCTGAGTCAAGTTGCTGTTCCATCACACTTTAAGTCCTCCACCATCATACCTGTACCTAAGAAACCGGCTCCATCCTGCTTCAATGACTATCGCCCTGTGGCACTGACCCCCATTATTATGAAGTGCTTTGAAAGGCTAGTCATGTCCCACATCAAGTCCATCCTCCCCCCCACCCTGGACCCCTTTCAGTTTGCATACAGAGCAAAACGTTCCACAGAGGATGCAATCTGCTCTGCTCTCCACCCAGCCCTCACCCACCTGGAAAAAGCAGACTCATATGTGAGAATGCTTTTCATTGACTTTAGTTCAGCTTTCAATACCATAATCCCACAACAACTTATCTGTAAACTGGACCAGCTGGGGCTCAACACCTCCCTTTGCAACTGGGTACTGGACTTCCTCAGTGACAGATCACAAGCTGTACGAGTCGGCAACAACACCTCAAGCCTCATCAAACTTAGCACTGGGGCCCCACAAGGTTGTGTGCTCAGTCCCCTGCTCTTCACCCTGCTGACTCACGACTGCACACCAACCTACAGCACCAATCACAAGGTGAAGTTTGCAGACGACACAACTCTGGTGGGTCTCATCACCAAGAACGACGAGACCCACTACAGGAAGGAGGTCAACCTTCTGACCACGTGGTGCAGAGACAACAATCTCCTGCTGAATGTCAGTAAAACAAAGGAGATTGTGGTTGACTTCAGGAAAAGCCACACTGAACACCCGCCACTGACCATCGATGGTGCTGCCGTGGAGCGAGTGAGCAGCACCAAATTCCTGGGGGTGCACATTAGTGAGGACCTCTCCTGGGCCACCAACTCTGCAGCACTGGCGAAGAAAGCCCAGCGGCGCCTCTACTTCCTCCGCAAGCTCAAGAAAGCGAAAGTCACCAGACCGATTCTGAACACTTTCTACCGGGGTACCATTGAAAGCATCCTGTCCAGCTGCATCACTGTGTGGGGAGGTAGCTGCACTGCACACAGCAGGAAAGCGCTGCAACGCATTGTGAACACAGCTGGAAGGATCATTGGTGCCCCACAGAATCGGTCTGCCCCACTCCCCTCCCTGCAAGACACATACATCACCCGCCTCACCCGAAAAGCTACTTCAATTGTGAACGACACCAGCCACCCAGCACACAGTCTGTTCAGCCTCCTGCCCTCTGGAAGAAGATACAGAAGCCTCCGTTGCCGCACTGCCAGACTCAGAAACAGCTTCATACATCAAGCTGTCAGGGAACTGAATTCCCTCCCATCACTCCCCCCAGCCAGATCCTCCAGACTGACAGGAAGCTGAAATCCCCATCTGCCCCGCCCTCCCACCCCCCCCCCCCCCCCCCCCCCCCCCCCCCCCCCCCCCCCCCCCCCCCCCCACACACACACACACAAACACACAAAAAACACTCAGGACTCTGCAACAAACTGTGTCCTGCACTTTTATCACTTTTATCACTTTATCACTTATTATGTTCGCCATTTACCAAACTGACTGGAAATTGGCTGCCCTTACTGTCCTACTTGCACTGTCTGCCTGTATACATCATACTGGATGTTTTTGCGGCATATTGCCGTTTTGCACTGGTAGTTTCTTCACTACCACAACCATAACTTATACATCAACTTATGCTGCTAACCTAACTTATACATAACTTATACATACTACAACCAAACTTACAGTAACATATGCTGCTAACCCTAGCAATACATTGTAGACTATACATTTCTGCATATTTTTTATACATAATTTTATTGGCCATCTGTTAGCTTTAGTATATATGTCTTATCTGTGTGTTTTGAATGTGCACTTTATATGTTTACCGCAAGAGTGTGGGAAACGTCTTTTCGATTCCTTTGTATGTCTCCACATGTGAAGTAATTGACAATAAAGCTACTTTGACTTTTTGAAAAATGTACAAAAAGCTTTACCACACATAACCTTGTATGTAAACAATGGGTTTGAGTCTAAACACTTAGGAGAGATGTTGTTAAAAGCCAGTACGTGTCAATGGCTCCCTACAGACAATCCGCTGATTTTGATTTCATCAGATGGACTTTATCCGAAAATAGTTTGTACTACAGTTATGTTTGGGACACCCAAACAGGTGCAGATGGAAAGTATGTCTCTAAACTCTGAAAAGAAAACGGAGATTGTCAATCCTTTGCGTGAAGATATGCTTAAGCAAGTACCTAGTGTTTTGTGGGCTAGACACGACACAGATGTTGGGCTAATTAAGTCAGCTGAGCCGGTGAGAGTTAAACTTAAACCTAATTGTAAACCGCCGTATAGATCTCAATAGCCTTTGAAACCAGAGGCAGAGCAGGGAATTTGGAATACAATTGAATGGTTTTTACAAGCAGGAGTTTTAATTCCAACCCAGAGTGATTGTAATTCTCCTATTTACCAGTCCTAAAGGCAAACAAAGAGAAACATAGGTTGGTTCATTATTTAAGACAGGTGAATGATGTAGTGGAGGACATGGAAGCTGACGTTCCTAATCCACATACACTGTTGTTTAATGTCCCACCTGAAGCTAAGTTCTTTACCGTTATAGATATGACGTCTGCCTTTTTCAGCCTGCCACTGCATGTAGAATCACGTTCTATCTTTGCTTTTACATTTAGATCACAGCAGAATACGTATACGTGTCTGCCACAAGGCTTTAAACACTCCCTGCATATCTTTAACCAGGTGTTAAAGAAGGACTTGCAGGAAATTGAAGTGCAGAGTACTGTAATCCAATATGCCGATGATATTCTGATAAGTAATTCTTTGGAACAATGTCACAAGGATTCTGTGCGTGTATTGACCAGGCTGGCTCAGGGAGGCCACAAGGCATCGATGGCTAAATAACAGTATTGTAAGCCTGAGGTGGAGTATTTGGGCAGGATTATTGCCCACGGCACGAAGGCGATTGCGCCTTCACAGTTGGTGGGTATAAGCCAGGCACCAAAAGCCTACTACTGTAGGACAGATGATGACGTTTTTGGGCATGACAGGATTCAGTGCTGATTGGATTGATGAGTATGCTGTTAAGGTAGCACCTCTGAGATTATTAATTGCACAAGCAGGTCAATTGTATGTCCGCTAAATTGGAGAGGACAACAGCTGAGGAGATTGCATTTGAAACCATTAAGAAGGAGGTGCAATTGGCACCAGCATTACCTCAATATGATAGGCCATTCCACTTGCATGTTTCTAATAGACAGGATAAGTTTGTGTCGTCCATGTTGTTGCAGGACACTGGTACAGGAAGAGGTAAACAACCGGTGGCGTACTATAGCACTGCGTTAGATCCAGTAGAACAAGGATGGCCTCCATGCTATCAGGGGATAGCTGCAGTTTATGTTGCATATGAAAAGGTCTCAACAATAACTATGGGCTATCCTGTTACTATTTGGACTCATCATAAAATAAGCTCACTGCTCGACTGTATTATGTTTGTTTTGTCTAAACCCAGGTGGCTGCTTATTCTTTGCTTCTGTCCTATCCAGATGTGACTTTCCGAGCATGTAAGACTGTTAACCCAGCGGACCGGATTCCATTACCACATGAGGGAGAGCCGCACGACTTTGTGGCTGAGTCCCTTACTTATTCACGCCTGCGCCCTGATCTTGAGGCTGAGCCTTTGGCGTTGGCTGATTTGGTATTGTTTGTTGACGGCTCTTGCTTCAAAGACTATCCATGCCGGTTACTCTGTTGTGGAATGGACAGATAATGCGCCGCAGGTTCTGTCGTCGGTAACGTGTGCTCAGCCGTGTTCAGCTCAGTTGGCTGAATTTAAAGCACTAATTTCAGCGTGCACATTGGCAGAGGGACGGGTGGCCAATATCTTTACGGATTCTGCATATGCTCATGGGGTGTGTCATTTGTTTGGTTCTGTTTGGAAACAGAGGGGATTTAGGAAGACTGACGGTTCCCCTATTCAACACCTGGACTGCATTAAGGAGCTTATTGCTGCCATGATGTTGCCGCCCAAGTTAGCTATTGTGACGTGTCAGGAGCACAAAAAGGGTAATACTTATGTCACCAAGGGGAACCAAGCCGCGGATGAGGTGGCTAGGATTGCACCTGGTTGTTCTGTTGCAGTACAGGCGCCGTTGGTTAGTATTGTCCCTGAATTGACATTTGAGGATCTTGCTTTGATGCAGGTCCGTATGAGCAGACGGAGTGGTCCCGAAGAGGGGCTAAAAAAGATGGCTCCAATGTGTGGCGTAATATTGATGGTCTACTTGTTGCCCCGGTTTCATTGGCAAATTTGCTTATACCTCTAGGACATATTCCTGTACCAGAAGGACCACTTGGGCACCTGGTAGTGGATTATGTGGACATGATTAGAACTGTACAGGGAAAAAGGTATATTTTAGTGGTGATCGATCTGTTGGGTCGAGGCCGTGCTCTCAAAGGATCAAAGTGCTGACACTGTCATAACGTTTCTGAGCAGAGAGGTAATACCAAGATTTGGAATACCCACAGAAATCAGCTCTGACAATGGATCAGCTTTCATACAGAAAGCAGTGAAAGGGGTGCTGCAGTCTCTTCACATTAAACAGAGGTTTGGATGTGTCTATCATCCCCAGTCACAAGGGATGATAGAGAGAGTTAACGGAACTCTGAAAACAAAGATAAGTAAGATCTGTGCGACAACGGGATTGAACTGGGTGGATGCCTTACCACTTGCACTAATGAAGCTTTGTATGCAAACTACCTGCATGACCCATTTAACCCCGCATGAGATGCTTACTGGCCAGCAAATGCCAACTCCTCACCTCAGGGGGCCACACAATTAATTGAACAATTAGAGATTTAATTAAGAAGCTATGTTAAACAGTTAATTGCCATCCATAAGGTTATCTACTAACAGGCAAAAACACCTGAGGCGGAGTGGTTCCAGGAGAAGGAGCTGGATCCAGTCAAGCCAGGTGATTGGGTCTACATCAAGGTGTTCCGCAGGAAGTGGAACGAGGCAAGGAGAGAGGGTCCATACAAGGTTACTGCGGCTACGTCAACTGCTATCCGGGTTGAGGGGAAATCAACCTGATACCATCTCAACCACTGCGTCCGAGCACAGGAGCCTTCCAAGAGGGTCGAGGACATCCAAAGGAACATTGGCCATGCATTTGGCCAGACCCCTGAGGGGGGAGAGGATGATCAATCATCACCAGAATGCAGCGCTAACCAAAATCTGTTGTGCTCCTCATTGCTCTGATCGGATGTTGTGTTTTCCAATTTTGAGATCTCTCTTCCCTAAGGCTGTCACTAGGCAGATGGTGTTGTTGGAGGGAGGCGAGTCTACGTTGTCTGCCCAGGAGGGGGCAGCAGATGTGGATTCCCTGGAGTACCTCAAAGATGAGGGCGTGATGATGTTCCTACATCTACTTGCTCGGGATGAGAGCCTTAAATGAGTTGTTCAGTGTGACCAAAACTTTCAAGTCCGAATGTTTTGAACTGATCTAACATGTATTCCATCCCTAGTATAGATTAATGGGGACATATGTATATCCACATATTGTTGTGTATTGTAGTCTTGTTGATTGGAGAAGTTACTTTTTTGATTCCTATTATTTAGCTAGGTTATAGGACATACCCTGTCCTTGACAGAATTGGACATTCTTTGCTACACCAACTTATTTTACGAGGACTTCTGAACGCACACTTTTCTGCGGATGGACAGTGGACATTGGGCATCGAATCTCTTGCGTTTGACAGCTGATGGATGTTATTGATTATTGATTGATTTCCCAGTTGCTTATATACTGTTTCTGTTTGATTAAAGATTGCACTGGGGTTTGTGGGGTATGAAATATTGCATATACTTGTTTTTAAGTATACATTACTTATTGGTTACTTTTGTATTCTTTATGTGTTCTGTTTGAATTGTTTGCTCTATATTGCTTTAGGAGTGGAACTTGATCACCGATTGTTATGCCTGGGGTCAGGAAATAACTTTTCCCTAAAAGAAAGGGGTTTTCGCTTTCCTCCATTGTTATTCAGAGATTTGATGCTGTTTTTCTGTTGTGTGTCTTCTGTTATTTGGCATGTGTTTTCTATTTCTATGTCTATTTCTGTATGAAGCTATGTTAGCTCCAGAGGGGGGAATATGTTGTGTATTTTAGGTGGGTGCAGGGCCTGGACTGTGTGATTATGTACTAAGGCTTCCTTTGTAATTATATTACCCTGCATTAGATAAAAGACAGGGGCCACATGATGAATGCCAGATGTCCTTGCTGGGTAGGAGGAAAACCCCCCTGCTAGGATGATCTTTTGACCTTACCCAAAAGGGGGACATACGCATATAAGGAAGGGGAGAAAGAGGAGAAAGAGAGATGAGAGCCGGCAGCCGTTGAGGAAAGTTAGGAAAATCTGCAGGTTTTCAATTGTCTTTGTATGTCAAATAAAGCCACCTTCTTCGAAGCTAAACCCTGACGACTTCCTGCAAATCGAGGCAAATGGTCTTCCTTCCTAACCAGAGGGAATTCACCATAAGCCCAGCTGTCCCAACTGCTACGATCTGAACTGACCCTTCCTCTTAATCGCAGTCTTTTGGTCGGACTCCACTACAGTACTTACCATAGATCCATTCAAGTCACTCATCGAAACTCACCTTTTTAGAACTACTTTTAATCTGTTATTATTGTTGTCATGTGCTTTTATTAGATGTTTTAATGTGTTGCATACTTGTGTTCTTTTTTAATGTAAAGCGACTGAGTATCTAGAAAAGCGCTATATAAATTAAATGTATTATTATTTACAGAGATTATTTTAACATTTTGATTGGTGATGTTAGAATAACTGTTTTGGTCATGTATTTTGTATGTATCCATTTTAAAATGGACATTTTTTGACTACATATCTCTAAAATGACTAATACTGTTTATATGCTTTTCTTAAAAGTAAATATTCATGTTGTTCTTTTACTTGGAAAAACTACAATTTTAAAGGAAATCACTGTATAATATATATATTTATAATGTATAAAATAACCAATAAATACCCTTTATTTACATAGATTGATTGGGCATACATTTTGCTAGATTTTCTGTATTATTGATGAAGTATCCATGTGTTCCTACTGTCCAATGAACATTTTTAAATGTAGTAATTCTGTAAAGTGGCATCCATCAAAGTCCATCCAACTTTTCATTAGAAGTCAATCAGGAGAATGGCATGGATAACGGTGCAAACCTCACCAGCAATGTAACTCGCTTTTGTGATAAACTTGGCTAGCTAGCTAACGTTAGTTTATCGACAGTTTTTTCCGTTAGCTAGTGATTGGTTTTAATCTTTAGTTTTGTGCCCACAGAGCAGGCAGAACATGTCACAAAGATAGTGAACAAAGGCAAAGGTAATATATTGGCCAATTTTAGTCTATTTAAATAGCCTCTCAGTCTCATTGAGTCATTTCTCATGTCTCTGTACAGCTTCAGATTGGGGGGTTTATACCTTTGTTACTAGCCCCGTCATTCCAATGCCTGCCTTCAAAATAAATGCCCCACACAACCGGTGGGGGTTAAAACATTACACAAAGAAAGAGCCTAGAATTCATTGGACTTTTAATTTGAATTACAAATAAAAATGCTCTATCGCATATTCTTAATGTGATCTAAGCATGATTCCGTGGGCCATATTCAATCAGGTCACGGGCTGCATATGGCCCACGGGCCGCCTTTTGACCGAGCCTGACATAGACCCTTTTCCAGCCTATGTCATCAAAAATGTGCACGTACAATTTGGCAACAGAAGTGGCCTTTTGCCCCATAGACATACAATACGTTTATATATATATATGTGTGTGTGTGTGTGTGTGTGTGTTTGCTCCAGCCATCCAGACGAGTTTGCAAGCTTTACATTAAATGAACCTCATACTAACGTTATTTTAAACGTTTGTGTGTTATTGATTTTCTGAAGCTATTAAAAGTAACGTAAATGTCTATATGTAGGCCTTACTTATGTAACGATAGGGTAAACCATGGTCCTTTTACCATCAATTCTGATTCAGTTATGGAACTGATCAAATTATACATTTTATTAACCACGGCTTCACAAAGCCTATGTGTGAAGGGTTCACAAGCTATCGCTGTGAGAAAAACTTGCGCTGTACGTAGCCTACAAGCAATAGGATAGCAATAGCAAAATCCCACCGGAGGGTTGAGTATACGACACATTTCAAAATGTTTCACTTTTTCCAGCGAAATGTTTCATACCCTTATTTGTAATCAGTAAAATCTTGGCTTTAAAACTAGGTCAATCTCTAAGTATTCCTAATGATATTGGCCGATTAGCCTACGTTAGTCCTGTACTATTATTTAATATAATTAATAATAATATACTACTAATATATATATATATATATATATATATATATATATATATATATATATATATATATATATATACACACATACATATATACTAATAATAATATCATTAATATTATTATTATTATTATTATTATTATTATTATTATTATTACTACAAATAGTTATCAGCTACTTTACTTATTAATGTTTATGTCCATGTCACATCTATGTGGCGTATTATATTATTGGTCCATAACACGGTCATAACCTGGCCCAGCAGCACCCCCGTTGTCAACTGGCTGGCTACAAAAGTTGTCACAGTGGCGCGTGCCAGTCACGAAACTACAAGGAGAGCCGTCAATTGGAAACGAACTATACCTGCCAGTCGGAAAGTCTGAGGTAAGAGATCAAGTTGGATGAAATAATTTTTTTACATACAGTGGGGCCAAAAAGTATTTAGTCAGCCACTGATTGTGCAAGTTCTCCTACTTAGAAAGATGAGAGAGGTCTGCAATTTTCATCATAGGTACACTTCAACTATGAGAGACAAAAATGAGAAAAAAAATCCTGGAGGACAATCACATGGTAGGATTTTTAAAGAATTTATTTGTAAATTATGGTGGAAAATAAGTATTTGGTCACCCACAAACAAGCAAGATTTCTGGCTCTCACAGACCTGTAACTTCTTCTTTAAGAAGCTCTTCTGTCCTCCACTCGTTACCTGTATTAATGGAACCTGTTTGACCTCGTCATCTGTATAAAAGACACCTGTTCACAGCCTCAAACAGTCAGACTCCAAACTCAACCATGGCCAAGACCAAAGAGCTGTCGAAGGACACCAGGAAGAAAATTGTAGACCTGCACCAGGCTGGGAAGAGTGAATCTGCAATAGGCAAGCAGGTTGGTGTGAATAGATCAACTGTGGGAGCAATTGTAAGGAAATGGAAGACATACAAGACCATTGATAATCTCCCTCGATCTGGGGCCCCACGCAAGATCTCATCCCGTGGGGTCAAAATGATCATGAGAACGGTGAGCAAAAATCCCAGAACTACACGGAGGGACCTGATGAATGACCTGCAGAGAGCTGGGACCAAAGTAACAAAGGCTACCATCAGTAACACACTACGCCGAGAGGGACTCCAATCCTGCAGTGCCAGGCGTGTCCCCCTGCTTAAGCCAGTACATGTCCAGGCCCGTCTGAAGTTTGCCAGAGAGCATATGGATGATCCAGAAGAGGATAGGGAGAATATCATGTGGTCAGATGAAACCAAAATAGAACTTTTTGGTCAAAACTCAACTCGCCGTGTTTGGAGGAAGAAGAATGCTGAGTTGCATCCCAAGAACACCATACCTACTGTGAAGCATGGGGGTGGAAACATCATGCTTTGGGGCTGTTTTACTGCAAAGGGGACAGGACGACTGATCCGTGTTAAGGGAAGAATGAACGGGGCCATGTATCGTGAGATTTTAAGCCAAAACCTCCTTCCATCAGTGAGAGCATTGAAGATGGAACGTGGCTGGGTCTTCCACCATGACAATGATCCCAAACACACCGCTCGGGCAATGAAGGAGTGGCTCCGTAAAAAGCATTTCAAGGTCCTGAAGTGGCCTTGCCAGTCTCCAGACCTCAACCCCATAGAAAATTTGTGGAGGGAGTTGAAAGTCCGTGTTGCCCAGCGACAGCCCCAAAACATGACTGCTCTAGAGGAGATCTGCATGGAGGAATGGGCCAAAATACCAGCTACAGTGTGTGCAAACCTGGTGAAGACTTACAGGAAACGTTTGACCTCTGTCATTGCCAACAAAGGTTATGTCACAAAGTATTCAGTTGAACTGTTGTTATTGACCAAATATTTATTTTCCACCATGATTTACAAATAAATACTTTAAAAATCCAACAATGTGATTTCCTGGATTTCTTTTCTCATTTTTGTCTCTCATAGTTGAAGCGTACCTATGATGAAAACTACAGACCTCTCTCATCTTTCTAAGTAGGAGAACTTGCACAATCAGTGGCTGACTAAATACTTTTTGGCCCCACTGTACATACATTCACAGTGGGTGAGAACAGGTAAGTCAGAGTTAACCCTACATGATTTATCCTCTTATTTAGAGTGAACTAAATATTATTCTTTTAAGTAATCGATACTAGTCCAGATTTGTCTTAGGTTTGCTCAATTTGATGAGTTTGACCTATTTATTTGACCTAATTTATTTCCCTGGGTTATTTTGTTTAATTTCTAGGTGAACAGGTAAGTACCTCAAATTCCTTTAGGGTGATTCACTTTTTAAATTAATCCTTAGAGGACACATCTAATAACAATTCACCTTACAATTCAATATCAATACAGCACAATATATGTACTCAAATACAATATCAAACAAATTACTCTTTCTTAGTCCATTAATCCAATCAACGGGGTTATCAACCCGTGTGCTTCTTTTGCTGTTGTGTGCTTTTAAGTGTTGTAGGTGAAGGCTCCCTGGGTTTAGCTTGACATCTGATGTCGAGGATGTAAGCTCCTCTGATGTGGGGAAGAGGATATTTGTCTGGAATCACAGCTTTGTTTGCAGCTCACAGGTCCACACATACTCGCAGACCACCAGTCTTCTATGAGGCTGCCACCAGGTTGGAAACCCAGGGTGAAGCGTCAACAGGCTCAATAATTCCAGCTTCTAGCAGCAGTAGACACCCCAGCGCGGCGAGACAGTGGACAGTGGCTGGAGGACGTGGTTGACTGAAGCATCAATGAGCGGCTGGTGGGAAAAGGCAGTGAGGCACCCTTCAAACAATGACGCCTTTTGGAGGCCATAGTGTTGTGACTGTAAGGATGGCAGAACCCCCTGCATCCAAAAGGGAGAATCCCAGAGCAGTGAAGAGGTCCAAACCCATCAAGTTGGCTCCATGCTAAGCCACATGAAAGCCAAAGTCAGGTAGAACTCTGCTGCCATAGTGAACAGGTAGATGGAGTGAGCCCACTAGGTCAATCTTAGAGTTACCATAACTACAAAGTGTAGTAGCGGGTGCACGGAACTGAACAATTGTTTGTATGTAACGACATTTAGAAGTGATACGCTGGCACCAGTGTCAAACAGTAGGGGACTGCACATATTGTTTAAATTGAGTGTGCAGGATTTGAATGGCACTGGCCCTGTTTTCACATGATGAATTATGGTGGGTGAGGACTGAGAGGAGTTGTGGGAGGAGAGAGGTGCAGAGCAACAGACATTAGCAAAGTGGTGCAATTTTCCCAAATTCCTGCATGGTGGGTGAGGACTGAGAGGAGTTGTGGGAGGAGAGGCGAAGAGCAACAGACATTAGCAAAGTGGTCGATTTTCCAAAATTCCTGCATGCTTGACCCTGGGCAGGGCAATTCTGTGCTCTGGTTGCATGAGACCTAGACCCCCAGTTATCGCAGGGGTGGTGTGGGTGTGGCCGCGCGTGCTGCTGCCAAGCCAGATGTACTGTTGAGCTGTCCGCTTCCAACGTAGCGTCACTGAGCAGAGGAGGCAGTTGAGAGTAGAGGGACAGAGCTGAATGGGAGGGGCTTGATGACGCCACTTGTTGCCTCGTGAGTTTAGCTGCACATTCTGCCACTGACTCAACTAGAAATGCAATATTAACTGCTTGTGTCAATGTCAAGTCATCTGGCTCAAGCAGAAGCCTCTCACGCACTTTAACGTTAATAGGCAATGAATTGGTCACGGATCATTTCGTCCTAAAGTGCACCAAATTTGCATGAGCTAGCTAAACCCCTTAGATTAGCAACATACTGATTCAGAGTCTCCGGGAATCTGACGGCGTTGTCTGAAAATAAATTGCCAAAGCAGAGCACTTTGTAGTGCAGAAAATGTGTGTTCAAAAGATCCACAGCATCGTACGTCGCAGCTGTCCCTAAAGTCCCGAGCACACGCTGACCTTCAGCTCCCAAGCAGTGTTGCATCAGAGCCTTCTTACGAGCTGCGCTCACATCGTCTAGCCACAAGGCTACGAGATAAGTATCAAAGGACTGCAACCAGTTAACCCATGGTACCGGGGGCTCACCAGGCAGTGCGAGGAAGGGAGGGGGTGGTGGGAGAGAAATATCCGCCATCGTCGTCGCCAAATGTTATGTATGGAAAAGATCACTCCATGACAAGGTAAAACATGTGCTGCATGGCGTCTTAACTTAGATCATCTGAGTCTCAAGAACAAAGGCAACAATCCTATATCTAAACAAGACGAGAGCCAACAATCACTGCCAAACAGAACAATGGGCTAAAGGATAATGAATCACGGAACACTCAGTATGCAGAAATAACAGGCATAACAGCTGAACAAACTCACTCGTGCCTCTTTCTCTGGAAAACTTTCCGGGGGAAAACAAAAAATCTGGCCTACCCAACAGGCCATTCGGATAACAAAATGTCTGTATCAATAATACTTATAAAATTCCACAATCATCCAATATCAATAGTAGTTATACAACTTTACAAAAATCAACTTAAAATGGCGATAGCAGAGTATTCCTCTCCCGCCGCTAGCTCTTAGCTTAGCTTAGCATTCTGTTAGTTTGTCATAATACAATTTAGTTTAAACTCAACAAAAACAAAGTTAAACTCACCAGAACGATCTTGGTCAATTTGAATACCGTTCTGGCAGTATCCAACTTCGATTAGGTTAGGATTAACTCTAAATTTACTGTGTCACAGACTCACAACTGAAAAGACTCTTGCTTTTTTCTCTATCGTTCTCTTGAGATACGTCAGTTACGCTGGTAAAACAGAAGGGGATGGGTCACAGAGGTCAACTGTCGGATTAAATTCAAATGGATTGTCAATCTTTTCGATCCTTGCTTAAACTTGTATGATTAAGAAAGATTATTCATTAATGTAATTTATTTATTTATTGTTATTTAATTCGCTATTTATGAATATGTATTACTCCATTTTTAACCTGGGTTACACTTAGCATTGAGCCCAGCATCCTGTACATATCACACTGAACAAATGACAGTGATACAGATCACCTTGGGTCAACATTAAATGTAGTCTATTACTTACTATCACTTGGAGGTTGCCAGATGTAGCTTGGTAACGCTGTTCAAACTGCAATAGATGGATAAACATATTAGTGGTGTGAGTACAAGTGCTAGAATACTCTGAAGTTCACCTACAAGTCGTTATTGTATTAGAGCACTTGCCAATGAAAACGGATCAAATGTTAACATTTAGAATGGCCAAGCAGTAATTTTACAGCAAAACTGAAACTACATAAAGGAATGAACCCCAATATTAAACATTATAGAATGCAAATTTGCTTAAAAGATCTTACCTCACATTGTGTAAGGCTAGCTACCCATCTATGCTAACCTTGTCCTATACATCCATTTTGTGAAATTAGACCACTTCAGAGAATGGCGGTTGATTCGAAGTTTGAATCTACCGCCATTTTGTATTTGTATAGCTAAGGCTAGCTAGCAAGGTATTAATATAATTCAATGTTATAACTTACCGTTCACAACACGTGTAACTGTTAGTGAAGTGACTGGCATAACTTCCGTAGAAAGTAACTCAATAAAACACAGTACACCCTTGCGTTTGCTATAGATTAGCTACCCCCAATTTTAGCTTGTTATAAAATGGTGTAGTCATGTTCAACATTTCTAGCTAACATTTCTAGCCGTAGCAATCCTGAGCTGCAGCTACAATTTAGAATGCAGCGCACAAAGACTGACCATTAGCTTAGCAAGACTAGCTCAATTAAACCACCACTTCAGTTACTCAGTAAAGAAACTGTTAGAGTTATAGCTCAAACTAATTTAAGACACAAACCAGATCTTCATATTACAGTATTAAAATAGATACTAACCTTGTGCCTTTTCGAGGAGGGGTGCTAATACATTTGTTTCACTTTTATATTGTGTTTCCCTCATACTTTAGGCACGGGACCCTAGTGCTCTGATCAATCTTGAAACACCATTGGACCTTAGGGACCTCACACTGTAGGTGCTGAGGAGCCCTGGTGGTCGAATTACACCTAAAGTCCCTGGGCCCTAGGGACCCTAGTGGTCAGTTCACTCTTTAACCAAGGGGCCCAGGGGCCCTCACATTGTAAACGCTTAGGGGCCCTATGTTACAGAGTACAGAGCAAACCCAAACGCAGAGCACAGACATGGGAGATTGGATGAGGTTTGAAGGTTTATTGTGGTGAGAGGCTGGGAGGTGAGAAACCGCTGGTGAATGGAGTGAGCAGGCAGGTTAGCAGGCCGGCAGGAGGGCAAGTAAGCAGGCAGATGAGGAATGGTCCGGGGCACAAGGAAACAAGCATTAATTCTCACAGTTACAGAAAGACACGGCTTAAACTGCATTTACTATAGAGGTCTGACGTTACTACCACTGGAATGTTGACAACAATCCTACGATGAGTGGAATGAAACCCAGGGTAGATATACTGCAGAATGGATTAGTTGATTGAAGGCAGGTGGGCTGATGGAAACGAGGAGCTGGAGAGGGAGACAGACACGCCCCCTAAAATACCATACATTGCCATTAAAAAACATGTTATTTATGTGATCTAGAATGATGGTTAATAACTTGTAAATTTAAGGGTAAACATTTTCTGGAAAAATCTGTAAAGGTTAATTGTTTTATGGAAAAAAAAGTGTATTTCTGTGCATGTTAAAAAAAGTTAAATAAGTAGTATATGTGGACGTGATTTACAGCAAATAATATGATGTATAATCTTGTAATATGATTCTGGGCCGCGATGGCAAAACTATTTTCTAATCTGGCCCTCGATGAAAAATAATTGTCCAGGCCTGATTTATGTGATCAATACCAGCTGAGACAGTTGAGCATATCATGCGTGAAATGTTCTAATCAAAGCAAAGAAATGGTGACACAATTACGGAAAATACGTGTTGAGGAAAACTTTAAAAGTATTTTACAATGTGGAGACAAGCGTTCGAGGGAGGAAATGGCTATTTCGTTTTTTAAGGACGATTGGACTGGATAAAAAGCTGGAAGTTAGTGGACAATGAGGGAAAATAAAACCAGAAGGTGGCAGTAATGCAACATCGTGGATGCCAGCTGCCGTAAAACCTTACAGAAGAAGAAATTGATAATAATAACATTAGAAGAAGAGGAGGGAAAACATTGAGCCACCTCTGAAGCACCCAGCGTTAGTTAGTTTGACAAATTTAGATAACCCTTTTCAATACGACATAGAACTGGCCAACAAGTCTACTATGACAACACTTTTCTCTGAAAAATCTAATCTAGAGAACGAAAATGCAGGGTGGACCAAACAAGTGTCACGGCATCATTTCAACCACATGGCAAGTCGCTTACGTTACAATTATGATTTGCATGTCGTATGTTGATGTCTGAAATTTAGCCTAGCTATTGGCTGCTGTTATTACCCTGGGCCCAGGGCTAAGACGTGATTTGAAGAGGAGCTAGTTATGCTTGTACAGTTTACAATTAGGCAGGTCGATCGTTCGAACGCCAATGTAGTCAAGACGGGAGCTTCTACGCTCAGCCCGGAAGAAAATTGCCCTGCGTAGAGTTTTTAAACTGTTTAAATGGACAAAAAGTATAACGTTTTTGTTGGTCTGAATAGCTAGTCATTCAAAAGTAATACATACTTTCATGATATTGGTGTTGATATGCATACAGCGCTTACTAATTCATAGTTAGCTTCCAAAGAGCGTAGGTTTTGTTCTTACTTGAAAATACCGTAACTTTAAGCAGTAAAAAAAATAATAATTCTTGTCTTTAATATCAAACGGTTGATGAACTGGTTTAAGCACATATTCTTAAACCACTGACAATTACATTTTTCCATATGTCTACCGTTAATAAAGGCATATTGTCACTGTAAAACTCACCACAGCGCGGAGGTCGAGAGCGGACTTGGTTGAACCTCTCTCATTTGGGCAAAAACAGGACCTGAAAACTGGTGCGCACCTAGTGTTTAAGCAAAAATTCAGGGCACTTCCCATAACATTTAACCATCAAACTTGGGTTCATTTTGAAGACAACCCCTCTCGGCACCTAACACTGAGCGACGGCGCCGATCTGTCATAAATAAGTTAGTTAAAATGTGTTTCAAATACTTTATTGTGTTGCTACTACCCAGCCGTGGGTAGGGTTACGGTCTTGAAACACTGGGGGCATAGCCTAGCCCAGAAATCTTAGATTTTTACCCGATAGTTGCACCATTTTAAAGTCATTGATGTAAAATGAATTTAAGGTATATAACATATAATATATTACAATTAATTATAAGATATTAAGTTCGGGCCAGGTGTGGCTGGCTTTCACAAAATGAAATTAAAAGAAACAAAATTAGTGGAATCTGAGTACTACTACTTTTTCCTTTTTATTAAAAAAAATAATTTACTAATCACTCCATTTACAGTTTCTTTTATTGTCCCATATTAGTTTGCATTTGATTCATTTCACACCTGTTGTGCTATCTGTTTAATGTAATCATCACCGTGTCTTACATGCCTTCCATTTCACTTTCTCTTTTTTTTCTTTATGAAGTATTTTGAGATACCTTTTATTAACTAAATGTGATAGGCTACACAAATAAAGGTATTACTATTTAATATGAATTGCTTATTACACACACACACACTCACACACTAGCAAGTGTTGTGTATTCAAATGTCCACTAGAAATCATTAATACACAATGAACAAGGAACACAACATGGTACTTGAACCTCAAAATATAATCTACTCCATGGTATACTATGAATACACATATTTGAATGGCACACTGATGTGTTGGGGTCAATTACACAAAACACACTCAAATAATGGGTAGAAAAAAGTGAAATTTCTCATATGGTTTGTTTACATATATATTGCATGCAATTTCAAGAAACAGCACACCCAGTTTTCTCACAATGGCACAATGTGAGCCCTATGAGATATGCAATGTAAAGGACATGGTTTATTAAAATTGATAATTTTAACACAGTTCAATGACTGTTGGTGAATAATCATCACAAGGTGGATCGGGGTTTATATTTTTCAAAAAAGCTCCAAATTCAGTCAGGGACATAATGGCTGGTATGCCTCGCTGCTTTGTAACAGAAACTTTTGAGAACGACCGAGCAAGACTAGCTAGCTAACTAATAATCGCTCTTCTTCACTAACCTGAGCTTGTATTTGAGGCAGTGGCACTTTCACTCTCTGACTCTGAGGCGGCAACAGGAGAGAACTTTTCCTCCTCATTCACCTCCGCTAGCCTCGCCTGCGCCTTGTTGCCTCTTTAAAAAACGCGTCTTATGTCCATTGTTCACTGATGTCCAAATTCATATTTGTTTTTTTGTTTGAGTTATTTAGTTTTATTTATACTGTTATTGTGACGTGTGTGTGTGTGTGTGTGTGTGTGTATGAATCAATGAATTGAAATAATTTTAAATGTAGAAAATGTTCTATTGTAAAGCCTCAATTACCTTTGAATTGGCGCAGAAATTGAAGGGTTGGATTTGTGAATTATAAGATGGCACTTTATTATTATTATTATAATAATAATAATAAGAAGAAGAAGTACCATCTGAACTCTCAGTATTGTATTGCAACGTTCCATCTGCGTTTGCACCATGTTAAAAAAAATCATATTTATAAATATCCTAGGATTTTCTTTTTCTGCAATAGGAATACCTTTGCACTGATGACCATATTGAGCTATACATGTAGAATATACTGTTTCAGTTTTGCTAGCTGGGCAGTGAAAACTTTGATGCCTAAAGTAAAGCACGCAGATTGAACTATATATCTCTGAGGCCACGATAAATCAGTCCTACAATTTATCGAAAAAAATTCTAAACATAGTATTATTTCAAATTGGTTATGCTTTTGTTGTATTTCAAGTGAAATTACTTTAGTAATTTTATGTTCCAGGTGTCGCTGCTCCTGCCCGCATGCAGAACACTAACTTCACAGCTGTCCAGCGTTATCAACAGTTTCCACAACTATTATCTAATTCGGAGTTTGCCAGTTTATGAGCTGTTGGATAAAACATTTTTGGACTTTGTTTTGAATGGTAAGTTAAAAGATTCAAAATTGAACCTGACCAGCAATGCAATTTTGTGTAACGTCTATTTTTATTTTTAGGAGCTACATATGCCCTCTCTTACAAGACACAAATTGATCAGGACAACACCTTTGCACTCATTCCAGATGGTGAGTCTGATACTTGAGGTTGAGAATTTGGATTTAGTATGCACGTGCCAGCTATTTTGTGAACAGAGAGACGCTAAGATCAGACAACTAACATAATAAGTAACATCAGATGCTCGGGTCCTCAACAAAATGTTAGACTTAGTTGTGATGCGGAACATATTGCATATACTGCAATTCTTCCACGACTTAACAAAAGCAGTAAGAATTGTGTACCTGATTGTAATGAATTGCATGACTTTCTTTTGTCTGGGGATTCTGACATTCAAGTTTTTCTTTTAAACATGTGAATAAACTATTAATGGCTTCAAATAGTGTTTATTCTGTACACATTAAGTAGACGGGATATCTATTAAGATTTTAAATATATTCAACTTAAAGTCAATTCTGCCAGCGAAGCTTTTAAGAATATAGTAAGGTAGATGATTTAAAAAATCTAAATAATAAACTTTTACAATAGGCATTTTAGAGAAATTTACTTCATATCCTGTTAATGACTCAATCAATAAGTATTTATTTATTAATGAATTAAATGATGATCATTGATTAATTAATGCTCTTCGAAGCAGGGCCACTACCAACCGTGTTTTAAGAGCTGGCAGACTACTGTTAATGATTGTTGTAGGTCACTTAAAGGAATACTTTGCCGATTTTAGAAAACAATAAATGTTGTTGTTTATGCTAAATTAAGTAAGTATATGGAACGAGTCCGGGTAGTAATATCAATGTAAGTGAAATTGAAATATTTTTCTGAACACTGGCATTTAAATGGTAATTAACTGTAAACAACAATGCCCATAGCTCATTTGCGCATACCATACACCCCCCTCGCCTTGTCACCTCCTCCCAGTGCCTGCATGGGGCATGGAATTGCATTACAATACAACCTCGGTTCCCAACGCAAAGGACTATGCTGGTTCTAGCAAACTTTATAAAGAAGATTGCGTTATTGCTTCATAGCTAACCAAGTTGTTCTTGTGCCTAACATTACCTAGCCGATTTATACGAGCAAAAAATATTTCCTAATGTTAGCTTGCATGACTGAGGCAAATCTAGGAGGAGTTTATAGCAAACGTTACTGCAACATCCTCAAATTTATCCACACATCTAAATATTTGTTTGTCAACATGACCTATTATATAATAACAACTTTATTTAACCAGGTAAGTCAGCTGAGAACAAATTCTCTTTTACAGTGATGACCTGGTCCAAGAGGCAGACAACGTGACAAAATACATGCATAGTACATATACAAACAGTATAAAATACAAAATTGGCATAGACAGTTAAGTCAGACAAGTACAGGAATCTATCAAAAATGAGTCAATTAGACCTTAAGAAACACCTTGAGAGACAAAGCTGGTTAAATTCAATTTGCGCTGCAATTTATTCCAGTCAAAAGGTGCGGAGTGTCCTGGGAATTCAGAAGACTCACTACTCAAACTTTAAGTAATTTAAAAGAATGCAACTTAAAGTCAGGAGTCCATAGTTCAAGAGAGCCCCATTTCTTGGTCATTCAATAACCGCCGAGTTGTCCTGCAAATTCAACTGAATTGTAACCACATGGCCGCCTACTTTTATACCCAACACGTTGAACAGGGGTCGTCCCCAACTTTTTACCGCTCACAGGTAGTGTACACACAATAGGTCAGTATCACAACTCATGTTTTATCCCGGCCTTCAAAGTCTTTCAAACCAGGGAAGCGCCTTTCCCTGTAGTGTTAATGTCCACTTTATCCCCCAATCTATTCCCATGGTGGGAGCCTTACCGTTGTCCTTCAAAGGATATTTACCCCTTACCCAACTTCCAAAGCACCACATGATAACCCCTGGTGATTATATCACCCTCCAACCAGACCTACTGTCCATAAACCTTTTGTCTTTGCTTACAGGAATATCTGGTTATTTCTATGGTAATGTGAGGCCATTAAATGCCCAATCTCAACATACACCCAGTTTCTCAGGCATTCCAAGAACAGTTGAAAAAATGGTCAATGCTTTGGCCATTACTCACTCATTATATTTCTAACATAAATGTTATGCACTTTTAGGCCTAAATATACCATAGGAGGACTGGAATGAGTTGCGTCCTGCCGCCTTATTCATTCCTGGCACAGTCAGGTTAATAATGTGATTAGATCTAAGATTATAAGAAGACACTACTCTATTTAAAAGACACCGTAAGTAAGGTGGTGTTTTCCCTGTTAACGTCCTATATATGAATCTATACCAATGAGCCATACGCCTAGTTTGCAGCGATGGCCATCCTATTACGGAATAAAGCTGACAATGATGAGTTTTGTCAGGAGCGTCTGGGGCAAATCTAATGGCTGAATGATACAAGGCCTCCAATTTGCTAAGCGCTGATTTGGAGTCGACTTTGTAACAACATCAGCATAGTCAAAGATAGGGAGTAGTAAAGACTGAACCATAGTGTGCTTAACTGAGCAACTAAAGCAGGCCTTATTACGATACAGGAAGCCAATTTTGGATTTCACTTTAGCCAGTGGTATTGCAATGTGTGTATTAAATGTTAATGCGCTATCAAGCCAGATCCTGAGATATTTGTAGTCACACACATGCTCTAATAAAGTTCCATTTGAAGTGGATATGTTAAGATCAGTGCAAATAAAACTAGGATGTTTAAAAGCCATTATTTTAGTTTTGTCTTCATTAAGCAAAAGACGCACATCAGTCAGTTTCTTGTGCGAGACTGAAGATAAGGAGGACCCGCCTGCATACAATATAGTATCATCAGCGTAAAGATGAGCCTGACAATTCACCAAATCTTGTCACATTGTTGATATAGATGGAAAATAGAACAGGACCTAAATTAGACCCTTGCGGCACACCCATAGTCAACGATGAAGGGCGTGATGTTAACAGTCAGATTTCACACTGCGATCTATTATCAAGATAATTCCGACCCAATTAGATGCGTCATTATTAAACCCAATGTCATACAGTCTATGCAACATGAGAGTGGTCAACAGTATCAAAAGCTTTACACAAATCAATAAATATTGCTGCACAAAAAAGCTTTTTTATCTGCTGACAAAGATATCATTTAAAACCTTTAAAGCGGCAGTAACACATCCATGCCCAGAGCGAAAACCCGATTGAGTCACTAAGAATGTTGTTTCTCTCCAAGTAAAACTTAATCTGCTTGTTTACGAATTATTCCAATATCTTAGAGAGACAAGGCAAGATAGAGATAGGTCTGTAACAGCCAGTCTTATCACCTCCTGTAACCTCTTATCATTCTTGTAAAATTAGCCCAAAAAGCGTATCCAAGTAAAGTAAAAGGACCCAAAGTAAATTGAAAGCTGTTCTTGATTTTGAATTTTTGAATTTGCATTGTCTTGGTCTCCTTTGAAAGGAAACACTCTGAAGTTTTTACCCCAACAGTCAGAATCACTGTATGTGCAACTTGGTTTGAGTAATAGAAGTTTGAACATACTAAAGTAGAAGGATCTCCGCCTGAATGTTTTTGCATACCTGGCCTGCAGATGACCTAGCTGGGACTTATTAGCTGGAAATCACAATGGGACCACAACATGAAGCATTACCTAGTCCAGGTTCAGATTTGATAGCAATACCACAGAAAATGAATATGTTGCATACGTTTTTCTAAGGGTGTGTCTAGGCGCTTTCCATTTGGAGACTCCAAAGGACCCCTGGTAACCATGGTCACGTAACTAGGATATAAAAGGCTGTCTTGAATATTTCTTTAGTTTCTTAGTGTTTCGCCATTACTTTCCTTCTAAAAACACTCTTCACAGTCTCCAAAACGCTTCAAATTTTGTGTTACTTCTTTTCCTTTTTCCGCACGGCAAACGAAAACAACTCGCTCCCACCCACGTGTGTTACGCAGCTGTCTGTTGTCACGTGCAATAAGAATATCCCTTGGTGTGATATATCATAGTTTTCAGAATTCTATTGGCTATTCAACGACATCAGTCGTCAGCTCATTGACTTTAAATTGGCTTGATCATTACAAGAAATAAGGAGGTGGTCCCTTTCTATCAACGTATAGACGGTATATGGCATGAGTACATACACAAACATGGCAGTTTTGTATTTAGTCTGAAAACCAGCAAAACCCTTGCATTATATGAGGATAAAAAGAGGAGGATTTCCAATCCAACTACATTTCTGCTGTTTGAGCGAAAGGTTAAATACATATGTAATTGGCATATGTAATATACACCGATCAGCCAAAACATTAAAACCACTGACAGGCAAAGTGAATAACATTGATCATCTCGTTACAATGGCACCTGTCAAGCGACAGAATATATTAGGTAGTAAGTGAACAGTCTGTTCAGTCAAGTTGATGTGTTGAAAGCTGGGAAAATGGGCAAGCGTAAGGATCTGAGCGACTTTGACAAGGGCCAAATTGTGATGGCCAGACGACTGGGTCAGAGCACCTCCAAAATGTCAGGTCTTGTGGGGTGTTCCTGGTATGCAGTGGTTAGTACCCACCAAAAGTGGTCTAAGGAAGGACAACTGGTGAACCGGTGACATTGGTCACGGGTGCCCAAGGCTCATTGATCTGCATGGGGAGAGAAGGCTAGCCCGTCTGGTCCAATCCCACAGAAGAGCTACTGTAGCACAAGTTGCTGAAAAAGTGTCGAAAGGTGTCAGAACACACAGTGCATTGCAGCTTGCTGCATATGGGGCTGCAGTCAGAGTGCCCATGCTGACCCGTCCACCGCCGAAAGCGCCTACAATGGGCACGTGAGCGTCAGAACTGGACCATAGAGCAATGGCAGAAGGTGGCCTGGCCTGATGAATCACGTGCGTGTGCGTCGTTTACCTGGGGAAGAGATGGCCCCAGGATGCACTATGGGAAGAAGGCAAGCCGGCGGAGGCAGTGTGATGCTCTGGGCAATGTTCTGCTGGAAAACCTTGGATCCTGGCCTTCATTTGGATGTTACTTTGACACGTACCACCTACCTAAACATTGTTGCAGACCATGTACACCCCTTCATGGCAACGGCATTCCCTGATGGCAGTGGCCTCTTTCAGCAGGATAATGCGCCCTGTCACACTGCAAACATTTTTCTGGAATGGTTTGAGGAACATGACAGAGTTCAAGGTTTTGACTTGGCCTCCAAATTCCCCAGATCTCAATCCGATCGAGCATCTGTGGGATGTGCTGGAACAACAAGTCCGATCCTTGGAGGCCCCACCTCGCAACTTACAGGACTTAAAGGATCTGCTGCTAACGTCTTGGTGCCAGATACCACAGGACACCTTCAGAGGTCTTGTGGAGTCCATGCCTCGACGGGTCAGAGCTGTTTTGGCGGCACGAGGGGGACCTACTCAATATTAGGCAGTGGTTTTAATGTTTGGGCTGATGGGTGTGTGTGCGGCCAGTTGAACAAAGAAGGGCTCAATATTATCACATCCTGCAGATTTTTTTGTTTTGAGTTTGAGTGACTTGTCTAGAACTTCCAGTTCAATTACTGGTTGTAAAGAGAAGCCAAAGGGAGTTATTAGGAGTCTATTAGGTTCCGCAGTAACTACCAAGTCGGAAGTAGGACACCCATTAACAGATTGATCAAAAACATGCCCCACTTTAACAAAGTGCTCATTAAAAGAATACAATATGTTGTTTGTTTACAATCACTAAACTGTTGTAGCCCTGCAGTAATAGATTTGTTCCGTAACTGACTAAAAGTCTTCCAAATTGTCTTAGGGTTACTCTAAGAGAATTGTTGATTAAAATAATTAACCTTGGCATTTCTGATGGCATAAGTAGATTTATTTCTAATCTGTTGGAATGATAGCCAGTCATCCGATATTTTAGAAATCCTAGCCTTCCTCCAGGCAAGATTATTTTGCTCTAGTAATGCAGATAGATCCGGGTTAAACCAAGGACTACAGCGGTTTTTGATCCTGAGGAGCATGTGTGTTAATAATGGAAGTGAAGCAATCTTTAAAAGAACACCATGCATCCTCCACAGTAGGAATCAAGGTCATTCTATGCCTCTGCACAAGTGCCAAATAAAAAAAAAATGCCTGTGCATTAAAGTTCTTAATTTCATTTTAATATAACAATGGGAGGAGAGGTCGTTTTCAGCCCACTCCGAAGGCAGGTTATCCAGCAATGGTCACTCAGGTCGACAGACAACAGCTGCCTGATAATTATCAGGTGAATTAGTAAGAATAATATCTAATAAGGTGGATTTATCAGGAGCTTCATGCACAATACGAGTGGGGTCCCTTATAAGTTGAGTGGGATTTAGACAGTAAAATTGGGAATGAACTACCACATTTGGTTTGAGGATATCCCAGTTCAAGTCACAAAATAAAACAAACTCAGGTTTGGTATAAGGAGCCAGAAATTCACTTAATGTGGTCAGGGTGGATACACCCAAACTCTTATTTTTAAACAGTGTTATTTTAACAATAAGCAAGTCAAGTTGTTTTGCAATTGATTTGGACAGAGCAAGTGAACATTGCAAATATTGTTTTACCAAGACGAGCACCCCACCTCAATTTGATGACCTGTCCACTCTAAAAATGGTCTAATCTGGCAACGTCACCTCAGTGTCTGGGACGGAGTTCCTCGAGTATTTTATTTAACTACAACACTCTTTGCAAATCGAATGTGTTATATCAATGTCATTCTTCCCTTTGTTGTTAAAAAATCCAAAATAAGTCCAGGCGTGGAAGGGCATTTCTGATTTTTTTTCTATCTTTGTTTTAACCAACTTCTTCATAGATTACCAACCTTCCAATCCTGCTGACCATGACCTCTGGTCACTGCAACAGAAAAATACTCAGCACCATCTATCTAGTAGATTGAATTAAGCGATTTTATTATCGTAGTACCAAAAATTATAATTTGAATTTGCAATATTAATAATTTATGTAATAAAATATCAATACTTTGCCTCTGCGTATTTTTGTCGCAATTAACCCCTCCATGATTATTCAGTTTTTGCTCATATATGCAGTACTGTGCAAAAGTTTTAGGCAGGTGGGTTTGGGGGCTGTAAAGTAAGAATGCTTTCAAAAGTAGAAATGTAATCAGTTTTGTTTCCATCAATTAACAGAACGCAAAGTGAATGAAAAGAAGAAAAATCTAAATCAAATCAATATTTCCTGTGACCACCCTTTGCCTTCAAAACACCTGCACCTGCCTAAAACTTGTGCACAGTACTGTGTGTCTGTCTGTGTGTGTGTGTGTGTGTGTGTGTGTGTGTGTGTGTGTGTGTGTGTGTGTGTGTGTGTGTGTGTGTGTGTGTGTGTATGTATGTATATACAGTGGGGCCAAAAAGTATTTAGTCAGCCACTGACTGTGCAAGTTCTCCTACTTAGAAAGATGAGAGAGGTCTGTAATTTTCATCATAGGTACACTTCAACTATGAGAGACAAAAATGAGAAAAAATATCCAGGAAATCACATTGTACTCCCATTAGTGAGAGCATTGAAGATGGAACGTGGCTGGGTCTTCCAGCATGACAATGATCCCAAACACACCGCTCGGGCAACGAAGGAGTGGCTCCGTAAAAAGCATTTCAAGGTCCTGGAGTGGCCTAGCCAGTCTCCAGACCTCAACCCCATAGAAAATTTGTGGAGGGAGTTGAAAGTCCGTGTTGCCCAGCGACAACCCCAAAACATGACTGCTCTAGAGGAGATCTGCATGGAGGAATGGGCCAAAATACCAGCTACAGTGTGTGCAAACCTGGTGAAGACTTACAGGAAACGTTTGACCTCTGTCATTGCCAACAAAGGTTATGTCACAAAGTATTGAGTTGAACTTTTGTTATTGACCAAATACTTATTTTCCACCATCATTTACAAATACATTCTTTGAAAATCCTACAATGTGATTTCCTGGATTTTGTTTCTCATTTTTGTCTCATAGTTGAAGTGTACCTATGATGAAAATTACAGACCTCTCATCTTTCTAAGTAGGAGAACTTGCACAATCAGTGGCTGACTAAATACTTTTTCGCCCCACTGTATGTATATATTTATTGATGGATTTAATGAAACATTATCGATATGTCACTTTCGGTCCTCTATATCCGTCGGCCTAATATTATTTATCATATTGACCCGTACCATACATCGCCCAGCACTAGGCACAGATCCAAATGCGTTTGTCAATCCAGAAATATGACATGAAGTGCCAATTGAACTTGATGCCAAATCATGCTAGTGTGTGACACCCGGAAAAGCCTAGGATGCCTGCTTTCTTTACTGAGGTATCTATTAACTTGTTTTTGTAAGGTATTCAGTCAGTCTCTGTGCAACTGCGCAAGACATTTTTTTTCCCCTCAACATTAGGCAAGAAAATTGGTCTGAACTCATTAATGTCACTAGAATCTTTCTCTTTTGGGAATAAGCACTCCACTGGCTTAACGCCACGATTAGCTAAACTCTTTTTTCCGTTCAAGGACACCTCATACTCTCTGTGGATAAGGACACTTACGAACAGCTGGGTCTCGAAGGAAAGCCATCACATTTCATTCACAGACGGCCAATGAGATACGGTGAGAAACTGTTTGAATAATCGACTTCCTACATTTTCAGTCAACAAGAACTAGTTTGAATGAAAGCACTAGACTTGCTAATGATTCTTGTGCCAATGTGCATTTATTAAAAATGGGAGGGGCAATGTTTGAGTTGTTTCTATTTTCATTTGATGTGCCACAATAGGTCAGGTTGGCATGTTAAATTAGCCTGCTCTTGCAATTGAATTTTAACTGCCAGTGTTTGGCAGAGGTGGGCTCAGCCCACCCAAATGTGCGTCGTTCCCACTCAATCAAAAGTTAAGATTTACATTTTTCTTTGTTCAGCCAATGGGAAAATAGCACACAAAATACCTGTACCGTTTCTAACTTCTGATTGGTTGGGCAGCCTACAGCCCGCCTCCTTTTCTCGTTGGGTTCAGGCACAAACACACTGAGCTCTCGGAGCGTGCCGAGGGGGTGGGGTGTTGCTCTGACAACAATGCACTCTGATGGCTCAGATTTCACACGCATGAAAAATCTCACCCTCAAATGCAGAATCTGCTGTAACTCGTGCATGAATTGGAACAAATTAGTGTTTGGAATACTAGTTTAAAGTTAGTTAAGTGATTGTCCATTTGCAACAAAAAGCTATTTGTATGCAGGTCGAACGTTCAAACGCCAATGTAGTCAATACAAGAGCTTCCACGTTCAGCGTATATAAACGAGTGCTTCCACGTTCAGCGCTGAAGAAAATTGCCCTGTGTAGCGTTTTAATGTTTAAATGAACAAAAATATAACGTTTTTGTTGGTCTGAATCACTTAATTTATTCAAAAGTAATACCTACTTTCACGATATACTAGTGTTGATATGCATACATCGCTTGCTAATTCATAGTTAGCTTCCAAAGAGCGTAGGTTTTGTTCTTACTTGAAAAAAGCCGTAAGTTTAAGCAGTTTAGTTAAAATATGTTTTATTTAATATCAAAGGATTGATGAACTGGTTTAAGCAAATATTCTTGAACCGCCGAATATTAAATCTTTCCATATGTCTACCGTTAATAAAGTAATTTTGCCACTGTAAAACTCACCACAGCGCGGAGGTCGAGAGCGGACTTAGTTAGAATCTCTCTTACAGTGCATCCGGAAAGTATTCATACCCCTTCACTTTTTCCACATTTTATTATGTCACAGCCTAATTCCAAAATGGATTAAATAAAAATTCTCAACATTCAACACACAATACCGCATAATGACAAAGTGAAAAAAGTTTTTCGAATTTTTTGCAAATGTATACAAAATGTACATTAGTATTCACACCCTCTACTCAATACTTTGTTGAAGCACCTTTAGCAGCAATTACAGCCGCAAGTCTTCTGGAGTATGATGCTATGAGCTTGGCACACCTATTTTGGGGCAGTTTCTCCCATTTGCGAATGATGGAGACCACTGTACTCGTTGGGACCTTCAATGCTGCAGATTTTTTTTTTTACCCTTCCCCATATCTGTGCCTCGATACCTCGATCCTGTCTCGGAGGTCTACAGACAATTCCTTGGACTTCATGGCTTGGTTTGTGCTCTGACATGCACTGTCAACTGTGGGACCTTATATAAACAGGTGTGTGCCTTTCCAAATCATGTCCAATCAATTTAATTTACCACAGGTGGACTCCAATCAAGTTGTAGAAACATATCAAGGACTATTAGTGGAAACGGGATGCCCCTGAGCTCAATTTTGAGTGTCACAGCAAAGGGTGTGAATACTTATGTACCAGTGATATAACAGTGTTATACATTTGCAAAAAATTCAAAAAAACATTTTTCACTTTGTCATTATGCGGTATTTTGTGAAGAATGTTGAGATTTTTTTTTATTTAATCCATTTTGGAATTAGGCTGTAACATAATGAAATGTGGAAAAAGTGAAGTGGTATGAATACTTTCCGGATGCGCACTGTAAGAGAGATTCTAACTAAGTCCGCTCTCGACCTCCGCGCTGTGGTGAGTTTTACAGTGGCTAAATGACTTTATTAACGGTAGACAAATGGGACCTGAAAAATTGTGCGCACCTAGTGTTTAAGCAAAAATGTAGGGCACTTCTCATAACTTTTAACAATCAAACGTGTTCACTTTGCAGACAACCCCTCTCGGGACCTGATACTGAGCGACAGCGCCGATCAGTCATAAATAACTTTGTAACGTGTTTCAAATACTTCAGTTGTGTTGCTACTACCCTAAATTACGGCCGTCGCATGAGAGCTTTTAACTCACCTTCGCTACATTCCTGTTTTCCTAATGACAGCTTACGGATCGATGCACTTGTGAAGGATTTTCCTCATTCGTTTCCTTGTTGGGTTTCGCCTTGCCGTTCTTGCAAGTGACAATTGTCTTTTATGCGAACGTCTTATTCTGAATTCTGTCGGCATTTTGAGACTTCAAAACTCCCACGCAAAGACAAACCAGGAGGTGTCAGAGTACATCACGTGATGCATCGGAACGAATCATGTTGTCGGAAATTGACACCAGCCAATGAGAATCGTGTGTCAAACTAAATCCCCTTTATACTTTCACAATTGGTTGCTGATCAAAGGAAATGACCAAAACCAGACCCGATAGCATTGTGTAGGAAAGAAAGAGCTTTTCAACGATACCTGGGATGACATTGTTCTGACAACGATCATTGTACTGCAGGTTGCGTTAGAACGCTAACTTTTGGTGAATTTAGGAGAAATCTACAGACACATATGTACAAAGTGTTGTAAAACAAATACCTAAATGTTTATTTTGGATGTTATATTTCCACAAGTATGAAAGAAGACGAGTTAACCTGTTAAGCCCGACTGCCCCGACAACGGGGCAAAAATTAGGTTGTGAGTGATTTACTGTTACACAACCGTACACCAACACGCCACATAGACATGCTATACCAGCTTGGAAAGCTACAAATCTGGAGATTTCATGACAAACAATCATTTTTCATATAAATAAATCATGAAAAAAATGTTTTTGCCGGCCGTGTCTGGCCTTAAGCCTGTGTGGATAACCCATTTGGACATTTGATTATTTAAAATCTGGGTCTGAGTATCTGTTGACTGTGATGTGCCACAGTCAAACTGTTATAGTTATGAGGAGACTATGTGTGGCCTCCCTTTTTGTCACATACTTTGGAGACAGGTTGTGACAGTTAGTGTCTCTGTATATAGGGTACAGTATGTCTTGTTAATCCCCTTTACCCCGCTGTATGACCTGTACGTGGTACAGTGGTTTTCTTTGCCTTATTCTGATTATTGGTTATTTCTTTCCCCACTAGTACACGGTACAGTGTTTTTCTTTTGTTTTAGAGCACACATTAGCATCCTTCCCTGCCCTAGACAGGCCTATATTCTGAAGGGTGGTAACACCTCTTTATTTCTGCTGTATAAGACAAATTAAACATGTCCATAAAATAGGCTTGTGTAGCCCTTATCTCAATAGGTTAGCTACAATTCTATGTGTAAGTTAATCAGACCAGGATGTAAACATTTTACATTATACTTAATAAATATATATATATATAATATATATATATATCATTTTGTATTTGAATACTCAGCTGTTATTAACAATACATTTGAATTGGCAAAATAAGAAAATAAAATATCTTGGATGACAATGATAAACAGACAATGCAATACACTCATATAAAAGTACCCAAACCAGTTTAACCTCTTAGTAATACTCAGATCATATCCAGGATGGCTCGCCAGCTCTACTGGCATAGAGGAAAAAAGAAATTCCGTGTCCAAGTTATTTCTGTCCGTTGATCCACGATCCTCTTGAAACAGAAAGATACAACAATACAAAAAAAAAACAGCCTGGCAATACCAGGCAAATGACCAGTTCTTTTACTTTTTAGTTTTCTTTCACTAATAAACTATCTTAAACATATTTTGGTATTTACATGAGTACAACACAATCCATTCAACTACACACATCTATTTGTCCAGCTAATATTAGCTGTAGCTAGCTAAATATTTCTCTTAGCTAACATTGTTAGCATTACGTATTACTCACCAACTATTTCTTCGGCACCAAACGTTAAGTTTGTAGTTTAATTGAATTTGAAAGATGGAATTTTGCAAATGGTCGTAATGACTCGATTTCTGTATTAATCTAATACCAAAATATACAAATTCAGCACAATATACAACACACTTCGACAACGTGCTCGTTGCTACGCAGCTACAGCTAAAAAGGTTATTTTCATTAAACAATTCCTTCTCCAAGATATTCGTAAAACTGATTTGATCAAGTAGACTAATACTTATAGGTCGTTTTCAACAAAAAGGTTAAATCATCAATCAACATTAAATTAGCAGAATCTCAACTTCTCAGCAGCTTAGTGTAGTAGCGTAGTGCTTCTTCACAAAAATAAAGTTTTTACTAGCAAGAGAACATTAATCTCATACCAAGGACGTGACCTCCAATCTGACAGGCTAGGTCAGACGTCATTTAATTCAAATCTCTTTCTCATTGGCAAATACAGAATACCATTGCTTACCAACATTGTTTGGTTAACCCTTGAGGTACAATTCTCCTCATAACATTGTGAAGGTTATGTGGTATTCATAAGGATCACTTCTCTTAATTTCCTAGTATATTACCATTTTGGTTATACTTATCACACAAGTTCATATTTATATTCTGATCACTCGATGAATCGAAATTCGTTTTTTCAATTATTACTATTTATTGTTGTGGGCAATCTTTGGAGTTTACTATAATTCTTAACATACACCTTAAACATTTTTTAAACCATACTATTTTGCGCTAGTTGTCTCTTACACTGGCTTCTATTTAATTAGAAAGTTAGGCATAATAATAATAAATACATCTTATTTTGTGAGGCAGGCTGTTATGTTTGCTAAATTTGAAATAATCATTGTTTTTCCCATCTTATTTTGCAGTGGTGACTATTGATTTGACTGATAAAACCATGGCTCCAGGAGAGAAAAGTTACCAGCGGGTTCTTACAAGCCTGAAGGGGAATGCCAAGCTTAAAAGTGATTTCCTGTTGGCACAACACAATTCAGGTATAATTGTGAAAATAACAAATGCAGATCTTTTTATAGGCAATAAGAAACTCACTATATAATGATATATTGTATTTGTTAAGTATTATATAAGGTTACATAGGGTCAGGTTAAAGGATAAACCTTTGACCTTAGGGTATTTACGCTATACTAGTTGCACTGTATGTAAATTGCAGCCTTTTGTATTCATACATACCCATAGTTTCCTCACTTAAAGCGACCAAATGTATTTGAACAAATCAAGTTAGTAATTTTATATACCTTGTAACCAAATGTAGTTGTACAACTGTTCTTAGTGTTTAAAATATTTTTTACTCAATCCTTCATTGGGAACGGTTTTGATAGTGTGTTGTCATTGCACAACATTTTAATAGATTTAAATTAGCTTTAGGGGATCTTCCTGATTTCCCTGTAGAATTTTCTGAAAGTGAAACAAATGTATAGTTTGGAGTAGGGAAAAATTACAAATGTGAAATATACATGTCATATTTAACAGGATCAGAGATGCAGGAAAATAAGTTTTTACCTTCAGACGATTTAGGCTTACCTACGTAGACTATTAGGATTTATTCTAACAACTAACATACGTTTCTAATGGGATATGGATTCAAATAGATAGGTCTTGAAAACTATCCTACATCCAACAATATCAGAGAAATGTAACTGTTCAAGACATAGTTATTTTTTTCCAGTGCAAAACCGAATAAAAACATGTTTGTGGAACACTCTTGCTCTGCAGGAGCACAAAAAGATGGAGCCCTGCTGTCTTTTCCCCCCCGCTACCAGTGGACAGAGCACAAGCCTGAGGTCAAAATCAGCTTCTTGAAGGACGTGCTATGTCCGGCCTTATACTCCTCTGACCTCAAGGGCTCTACGCAGTCATGTGATCCCCAGCCTGTCCTCGAATGGCTAGGAGCTGTAAACACTGGTGTCAGTTGGTATGTATAAATGAAAGGGGAATGTTGTATGTTGGTAATTACACATTTTAATTGTTTGAATCAAAGTACTCCTATTCTGTATTGTAGGTACAATATCCTTGAACATGAATTAAATTACTAAATGTCCTGAGTAGACTGTTTTGTGGTGTGGATGGAGGTAAGGGTAGATGAAGCAAAGAAGTGTGAGTTAAGGAGCATTGGTATGGTCATAGGAGATGGACAATTTAAGGGGATGGGTGGCAGATACGTCAGAGGGACCAGAAAATCTAAACCGTTCTTCCTTGTCATTAAATAATGTATATAAACGCATATTAGGCAGAGAAGAAAGGGCAACAAATCATTCCAACTTTGGAGCGAAGGGAATACAATTATTTCCTGAAACGTTCCGTATTGTTATGGTCACATTAACATAATAGGCTACCTATGGTTGCTGTGAATTGTTGTCCCACCTTTCTCATTCTAATTGATGGGTCGAGGTAAAAAAAATGTATTTCCTTAATGTGTGTGAACATTTTGTAATTTATACAATTACATTTAATTATATGAAATAAAATACAAACCAAACATTAATACCAAATATAAATACATTTCTCAATGCTTCTACTACATTTAGTGTCATCATCTTAGGAAAACTAGAGACTACCTATATAATTAGTTTTTTCCTCAAACCTTTTTGTTAGTTAGAATAATTAGAATACTATAAGATAGTGGAACTGAAACCCTTTCTTCACAAATTACATCTAGTGTACCAGAACTCTTTTAGAGAGGCTGGCAACCTTTTTGGGCGCTCAAGTAGGAAAATCAGCATTCCCTTTATAAACTGCACTTCTCCTCAATTGCTCTCATTAATAATGAATGGGAGGAAAATGAAATCTCACGAAAAAGTAGGTGTGTGAAATCTTGTGTTGAAAGTAGGGGTGTGGCCAAAGTCAAATAGGTTAGTCGAATAGTGCCTTTAAACAAACACAGATAGTCCCTGAAGCGGAACATGATCTTGAGTTAACAAACTACATTTATTACAGTACATGTTTTGGTGAGCATTCTATATATTTCTATATACTCTGCTACTCTATATGCTCTGCAAAATTGTCAGTTTATCTGGCTTTACTATTTATAGGTATTTGTGACCGTGTCTGAATGCTTCAAAGTTGGAGTTACCATTGCATAATCACGACAGATAAATTAATAGTTGCGTCTACGAAAACAAATGTAAGCATTTTAACATAACTTTTCTTTTGAGGAAGGGATTAGTTGGAAATAATTTGTGGGGCTCACTCTGATTGTGGCTTACTGAAAATCATAGTTTGCGAGGTGTTGAAGAGTGAACAGTGATATATTTAGGTTTTCATCATTTAATTTCCCCCCTGAGAAAGTCAAACTGTAGTATATCAGCATGTGATATGGTGGTATTCTATGATGAGAGGAATGGCAATTGATGAATGATGATGATGATGAGGCTCAAGTAAGGTTAATGCAGATAAGGTCTATTAGGCTTGATTCCAACGCATAGCAGTTCATACACAGAGTAGTGGTCAGAACACAGGGACACAAAGCAAGAAGAAGAAGACGTGAGTTCTTTGTCTCCTTCCCATGATATACTCAGAGAACAACAAGTTGACTTGCACATATGGTTCATATCACCTCTCTTAGGTGATCAACAACCCCCTATATGTCAACGATACCTATTGTTCTCTCTTGACCTATGACCTGTGTAACTCAATGCATGTGAAACTCAAGGCATATGTGACCTATCAAAATATTCATCCCAACATCATGTCAGTTCATTCATTTAATTGATAGGCTTGTCCAAATCTTTATTGTTAGGGTAATTGCCAAGTGGGGCTTGGTATACCTTCTGTGTGTTGGCATAATTTTCTGCTTCCTACATCTTGTAGATTACTAATGACGGAAATCATTTTTCAAAAATTGTTTACAACTTGACCTTTTCCTTTCAGTGACAATACAGCAAGCAGGTTCCTGTCCACATATGTTTGTCCAGAGCCAAATATTGCAGAAAGCCAAGCCTTGCAGTGCACAATCAGTGGCTTTCTAATGCCTCATGACATCTACACACTTGTCCAGGAACTCGGGTATGTCCTCATTTTAAGGTTTTTGATTCAATTTAAATGATTGCAGTACTTAGCACCTAATAGTTCAGTTTGCGTCGTCGGTTACATAAAAGCATAATGATATCAAATTAGGCACGTTTCGGCCTAAAGTACCCAGAACTTTTAGTCCCAGAACTACTTTTCAAGGAACTAAAAGGTTCCTTCAGCCCCTTGTGTTGTCTGTGTTTCCACTGCAGTCTAATAACCCGCAAAGATTATACAAAGTAGGTTTTTAAAAATGGCGGTTAAAATGAAATTATCAGAGTACTCGACCAATCAGAAATAGTCAGCACTTCCTGTACTTTCGAAAAGTATACCTCCCGAGGAGGGACTTTCTGGGGGTGAAATAATGTCCCCAGAACAAAATTTGATCCCTGGTCCCTGCGATCGAAATGCACTGGAGTTCCTCCAAAGGTTCGTAGTTCCTGGGGAAAGTTCCTGCGGTCGAAAGGTGGCTATTGTAAGCATAGAACTGAGATCTAGATTTCTATCATTTACTTTTAATAAATCATAGAAAGCTAATTTGAGATATTTCTATTAAGCCCTCTATACTGTAGATTCCCTACATAAATCAGTAGTAAATAACAGTAGTAAAACAGGGTTTCTACTCAGTTGTGGACATTTTGGAAAGGAAAATAAGACTGCATCTCCAGACCTAGAAAAGTATGGAAATGTATACAATTTCTATACAATACTCATACAAATGCAAGTCAAAATAAACCCACAACAAAGTCTTGATTAAAAAAATAATGATCAACCCCATTTGCACACTACGCAAAATCCTTGGACGTATCTCACATGGGCGAGGTAGCACTTGTTAGCCAAAAGGAAGGGAAATAAACTCTTTCGTCAAGTATCGTTGGCTATGGCTTTCTTTGTAACTTTTTTACTTACTTTACTTCCATTTTTTAAGTCATGTTCGGAACCACAATACTATCTACTCAATGAGTACACACTGCATACTGTTTACTGTAATTGAAATCTAGCATACTACTTTTTACAAAGATTTGCTATGCAACGTGTTGATATGCACAGCTGAAACGTGTGGCCAAAACCCTGGCATTGTTTTGTATTCTGTCAACGCCAGAAGGAAGTTCGCACATTGCACATTTTGGGGCGTGAAGCATAGTTTAGCAACATCTCTCGGGTACTAAAGATGTCCCCAAATATAGTATCTCATCCGGGAACTTTTTTCAATTCTCAATTTTCACACACATTGTGCCGTTGGCATGCAGCCTGTTGAAGAATGTAGTTATTCAACAATGTCCACAAACGATTTTATCGGTTAATTTACTTGGAATTCTCGTCTCTCTGTAAATCCAACCATTTCATTCAATTAGTCTCCCTTTCAATCAGAAGGTAGGCGTTTCATGCCTGTGGACCCTGCTGCTCCTGTGCCACTCTCAGCAGTGGCGAGAATCGCGCATTACAGTTGCTATCTCTGGTAAAACGCGATCCGGGAGCTGTCCACCAGCCCGGTGCTGAACTTTCATGCTCAAAACAAGATTAGTATTTCCAACAAACTCCGGCCCGATGAATCTTGTTTATCAAAACCTATTTGTTATCTCAAGATTATCCAACAGTTGTATTGGTCATCTTACCCTTTTCTTGCCTGGCAACTCCATATGTTACCATCACAACCATGGAATATGTCTTGTATCCGAGCCCCAAGAAAGACCCACATACAGACTTAACAAAAACGAATAAACTAGATAACACAAGACGAAATGATAAGCCTCGAGAAGAAAGCACAGGAAACAGAGATTGCTGTTGAGAAAGCAGCGTTTACTCACGGAACAAAGGTTTCACAAAGCACACAAGAGAAACAATGTCAGAACAAAAAACAGAACGGGGCAGGGACTTAATTACAGAACAAGGGCAAAACCTAATCCACTGAAATTCAGGGAAACCTAAACAGGTCTTGAGAACGTGGCAGCGTAAGGTCTTCCCCGAAGCTGTTGCTGGTGCTGGTCTGCCGCTTCCTGTGGTAGTGGAAGGGGCGGCCCGGACCCTAACACTCACATCTCCACTGATTCCAAAATCCGTTTATCAAACGTTTTCTATATCTCCATCTAGGGTTGGGCCAATAGACAATGGCATCGTCCATCGCCGATGCCGACACCCATCGACCACTGAGCCCTCTACCGTCGTAACATCATGATGCCACTGCTTTAAAATCTCGTTATTAAAGAAATGACAGTAAGACAGCTTATTTGATCAAGGGAAGTGCGTGATTACTCGATTAAACGTTGCTAACCTGCAGTAGTCGAGTCCAGAAATACTTGTCGCCAAAACGTAGGCCTATTATCAATGCATGTTTCAATTGGGTAGCCTATTGACAGAATTTGCACGGAAATGTTGTTTTCCATGTCAAATGTTGCTTCATAAAACAAGCATTGCATCCGTTACTAACGTTGACAATTCCATATTTAAAAAAACAAAAATTAAGTAAATTTTTTAACTTTTTGAGTAGTTGACGTTTAACTTTTCGTGTATAGCTTACGACAAGGAAATGAGTCGTTAGGAACATCCCTAATTTAATCAAACTATTTATCTGCCGCCGAGTGTGCGCAAACAAATTATTTTTAAATCTACCTGGTTTGCTCCTGCCTTAGTAAATCAGGGGGTGAGTTCATTAAAACTTACAGAGCGAACTCTCCCATTCCAGTCAGACTACTATGCAGCATGAAGCAAAGCATACCTGTCATATAATAAAGAATTCCTAATCGCCTATTAACTTTTTGTGTTAGTCTTGCCCTGCACATTTAACTGAGAATATTCCATGTTTATGAAAAATAATGAAGTTATCGATGTACAAAACACAGAACAAGTGCACACTTTATTACCAAAAACTCGAGATTTCCGTTTTACATTCAAAGAGTTAGATTGACACAAACAGTCAAGATTTTGCGGTGCAAAAGAAAAGCAAAACAAATTAAAAATGCAATTATCTCATACGAATTATACAAAATCTCAAAGCAAACAAAATACAAAAAAGTTTAAAAGGGCAATTCTGCCCGTTTTCTCCAAAAAAATGTTCCTCATGCTCTGATGTATGTAAGTACTACTGGAGTGGAGATTTCATGCTCAGACTTTCCAGTTTAATTCCTATCTATATTCTGAAGGCTTTTTACCAAAGGGTTTGTCCAGATATCATTCAGAACGTGATTTATATAACATTTTATTCATACAAACCTGGTGAAAATTGTTTGTATGGCTGTTGACAGTAGTTTGGGATTTTTGGAATGATAAAAAGAGATATCCAAAAGTTCCTCTGTTAAAACCTTTGACTCTAATATGTCAACAATTTAAAACAATAATTTTGGACCTGACTTTGCCCAAAGTTCAGATTTGTGTTCAGATATTTAACTAATGCATAATAATTGTTTATTATAATATATGCATAATTCACATATTTAAACATACAATCTAAGAAAACCTGTAATACAAAACATAATTGTCTTCATTTAAGTTACCAACTGGAGAAGTTTCTTGGTGATATGTATTTGTACATTTATTTTACCTTATTCACCTGTGGTGTCTCACATGTGAAGTGCCACATAATCCTCTTCTAGAAATAAACTAAAGAAAACTTAGGGTTGTCAAGTCTGATACTAATTCTAAATGCACTGCTCTTGCACATGTAAATATCGCCATGCATGCCTTTTTGTGATTTGGCTCAACATATAAAGGCCCTGCAAAATCAATCAAAGTAACTTCAAACGGGAATGATTCAGCGATCCTATCTGCTGGAAATGGCGCCATTACCTGTTGGCTAGCTTTTACCCTAAACCTTTTGCATATGAGCCAGCAATTCAAGATTTTCGTAGCTATTTGTCTACCTCTTTGACCCAAATATGGGAACAGTTCTGGATTCTAAGTGCCTTGAATGCCACAATGCAGTACACCTTTATGCAAACGTTTCCAGGCATGCAAACATGTCACCTTTTGGAGAAATTTGCCGTTTTTAATCTACAATAGGTCACTTACACGCAAGAGCCTGTATACTCAAAAATACTCCGTGACAATGACAACCATAGAAAGACAATAGAGCGTGAACATGCTGTGGATGCTTGTTTCGGATCCGCATGGATTGATCGACTGTCAACAAAAGTCAGTTTCTATGCGGACATTTGTATTCCAAATCACAGCGCGAGCCCAGACCATCGGTTTGTGACCTGCTGTGTGGTACAAGCTGAAACAAAGTTGTCACAGTGGCGCGTGCCAGTCACGAAACTACAAGGAGAGCCGTCAATTGGAAACGAACTATACCTGCCAGTCGGAAAGTCTGAGGTAAGAGATCAAGTTGGATGAAATAATTTTTTTACATACAGTGGGGCCAAAAAGTATTTAGTCAGCCACTGATTGTGCAAGTTCTCCTACTTAGAAAGATGAGAGAGGTCTGCAATTTTCATCATAGGTACACTTCAACTATGAGAGACAAAAATGAGAAAAAAAATCCAGGAAATCACATGGTAGGATTTTTAAAGAATTTATTTGTAAATGATGGTGGAAAATAAGTATTTGGTCACCCACAAACAAGCAAGATTTCTGGCTCTCACAGACCTGTAACTTCTTCTTTAAGAAGCTCTTCTGTCCTCCACTCGTTACCTGTATTAATGGAACCTGTTTGACCTCGTCATCTGTATAAAAGACACCTGTCCACAGCCTCAAACAGTCAGACTCCAAACTCAACCATGGCCAAGACCAAAGAGCTGTCGAAGGACACCAGGAAGAACATTGTAGACCTGCACCAGGCTGGGAAGAGTGAATCTGCAATAGGCAAGCAGGTTGGTGTGAATAGATCAACTGTGGGAGCAATCGTAAGGAAATGGAAGACATACAAGACCATTGATAATCTCCCTCGATCTGGGGCCCCACGCAAGATCTCATCCCGTGGGGTCAAAATGATCATGAGAACGGTGAGCAAAAATCCCAGAACTACACGGAGGGACCTGATGAATGACCTGCAGAGAGCTGGGACCAAAGTAACAAAGGCTGCCATCAGTAACACACTACGCCAAGAGGGACTCAAACCCTGCAGTGTCAGGCGTGTCCCCCTGCTTAAGCCAGTACATGTCCAGGCCCGTCTGAAGTTTGCCAGAGAGCATATGGATGATCCAGAAGAGGATTGGGAGAATATCATGTGGTCAGATGAAACCAAAGTAGAACTTTTTGGTAAAAACTCAACTCGTCGTGTTTGGAGGAAGACGAATACTGAGTTGCATCCCAAGAACACCATACCTACTGTGAAGCATGGGGGTGGAAACATCATGCTTTGGGGCTGTTTTAGTGCAAAGGGGACAGGACGACTGATCCGTGTTAAGGGAAGAATGAACGGGGCCATGTATCGTGAGATTTTAAGCCAAAACCTCCTTCCATCAGTGAGAGCATTGAAGATGGAACGTGGCTGGGTCTTCCAGCATGACAATTATCCCAAAAACACCGCTCGGGCAACGAAGGAGTGGCTCCGTAAAAAGCATTTCAAGGTCCTTGAGTGGCCTAGCCAGTCTCCAGACCTCAACCCCATAGAAAATTTGTGGAGGGAGTTGAAAGTCCGTGTTGCCCAGCGACAGCCCCAAAACATGACTGCTCTAGAGGAGATCTGCATGGAGGAATGGGCCAAAATACCAGCTACAGTGTACAGCTACAGGCCTCTGTCATTGCCAACAAAGGTTATGTTACAAAGTATTGAGTTTAACTTTTGTTATTGACGAAATACTTATTTTCCACCATCATTTACAAATAAATTCTTTAAAAATCCTACAATGTGATTTCCTGGATTTTTTTTCTCATTTTTGTCTCTCATAGTTGAAGTGTACCTTTGATGAAAATGACAGACCTCTCTCATCTTTCTAAGTAGGAGAACTTGCACAATCAGTGGCTGACTAAATACTTTTTGGCCCCACTTTATATATATATATATATATATTTATTATAGTATAACTTGATTGCTAGATAACTTATAGCGTTGTTGGCTAACGTTAGCTAGATTAATTGACCAAATAGCCTACTCACTCTGAATACTTAATTAGCATATCAAACATAATCAATAGACACAATGATGCTTGCTCTCTCGCTGAGGTAAGTAAAAACAAAAGGACAAGCATATGGTCCCTTTATCTGATGTTTTCAGGAAAATCTCAAAGGTCTTGCCAGGTGTATTCTCTATGGGGCGCCAAGTGTAAACTACAGTGCATCCGGAAAGTATTCATACCCCTTCACTTTTTCCACATTTTATTATGTCACAGCCTAATTCCAAAATGGATGAAATAAATAAAAAAATCTCAACATTCTACACACAATACCGCATAATGACAAAGTGAAAAAGGTTTGGGGGAATTTTTTGCAAATGTTAATAAAAATAAAAACATAAAATATCACATGTAAGTATAAGTATTCACACCCTTTACTCAATACTTTGTTGAAGCACCTTTGGCAGCAATTACAGCTTCAAGTCTTCTTGAGTATGATGCTACAAGCTTGGCACACCTATTTTGGGGCAGTTTCCCCCATTCTTCTTTGCAGATCGTCTCAAGCTCCATCAGGTTGACTTGTTTGATGTGTTGGTGCACAGCCATTTTCAGATCTCTCCAAAGATGTTCAATCGCGTTCAAGTCTGGGCTCTGGCTGGGCCATTCAAGGACATTCACAGACTTGTCCCGAAGCCACTCCTTTGTTATCTTGGCTGTGTGCTTAGGGTCGTTTTCCTGTTGGAAGGTGAACCTTCGCCCCAATCTGAGGTCCAGAGCGCTCTGGAGCAGGTTTTCATCAAGGATCTCTCTGTACATTGCTGCATTCATCTTTCCCTTGATCCTGACTAGTCTTCCAGCTCCTGCCACTGAGAAACACCCCCACAGCATGATTCTGCCACCACCATGCTTCACTGTAGGGATGGTATTGGCAGGGTGATAAGCTGTGCCTGGTTTCCTCCAAACATGACGCTTGGCTTTCAGGCCAAAGAGTTCAATCTTGGTTTCATCAAACCAGAGAATTTTGTTTCTCATGGTCTGAGAGTCCTTTAGGTGCCTTTTGGAAAACTCCATGCGGGCTGTCATGTGCCTTTTACTGAGGAGTGGCTTCCGTCTGGCCACTCTAGCATAAAGGCCTGATTGGTGGAGAGATGGTTGTCCTTCTGGAAGGTTCTCCCATCTCCACAGAGGAACACTTGAGCTCTGTCAGAGTGACCATCAGGTTCTTGGTCACCTCCCTGACCAAGGCCCTTCTCCCGATTGCTCAGTTTGGCCAGGCGGCCAGCTCTAGGAAGAGTCCTGTTGGTTCCAAACTTCTTCCATTTGCGAATGATGGAGACCACTGTACTCGTTGGGACCTTCAATGCTGCAGAAATGTTTTTGTACCTTCCCCAGATCTGTGCCTCGATACAATCCTGTCTCGGAGGTCTACAGACAACTCCTTGGATTTCATGGCCTGGTTTGTGCTCTGACATGCACTGTCAACTGTGGGACCTTATATAAACATATGTGTGCCTTTCCAAATCATGTCCAATCAATTGAATTTACCACAGGTGGACTCCTATCAAGTTGTACTAACATCTCAAGGATGATCAGTGGAAACGTGGATGCCCTTGAGCTCATTCTTGAGTGTCACAGCAAAGGGTGTGAATACTAATGTACAGATATTTAATGTTTTTATTTTGAATACATTTGCAAAAAATTCAAAAAAACTTTTATCACTTTGTCATTATGCAATATGCTATATCACTTGTATTGTGTGTAGAATGTTGAGCATTTTTTCGTATTTAATACATTTTGGAATTGGGCTGTGACAATAAAATGTGGAAAAAGTGAAGGGGTATGAATACTTGAATGAGAACAGTATGAATGCACTGTAAACTTAGTGCACTATTTGTTAGATTTAAGCTAAATCTGTAACTTTTTTCTCAGATTTACATTAAATTGTAGCCTTTGTCTCTTAGATATATAAATTTTTGGAAAACGAATTAATATATGAGTGGTGTGAAACAAATTTAATTTATATATCTCCAACTTTTTTTTTAATATTTAACTAAGTCAAGATTAAGTTAATATTTAAAAAAATTATGTATAATTTTTTCATCTTAAATCTGCGTTTTAAACTGAAATATTTAACAATAATTATATATTTAGTTTATATCTTAAATATTTGGTTTAAACTTAAATATTTCAAAAAAGTCAAATTTTTTAACTGTTAAATCTGGGGTTAAATATTTAATTATAAGTTAAATGTGAAACTTTAGCTCACATTTAACGAGCCCAAGCTAACTGTCCGCTTTACGACAGTCGTATTACGTGACTTCACTCCGGTATACCCAAATCCGATGGAGTTACTAGTATCAGGCTACTTGTGCCAGGGATTGATAATCGTAAAAACAAGTTTTGTAACCTAACTGAAGGTTGTGATTTTAGAATACATGTGTGTAATCACTAAAACATGCCCTGTAACTGAGGATTTGTAGGCCTAGATGTGAAAGTAGTCTAAAGTTGTGCATGAAAAAAATGACTAGCCAATAGTTACTATGAGTACAATTTATTTTATTATTCACGTACACATTAAACTACATCTGTAACCCCGTTCAATCACATGCATATAGCTCGCATATGTATATAAATATATTGTAGGCTAAACGTAATGGACAAGTACGCTTTAGTTATCATAGATGAATCAACACAACAATAAGCACATTACTAGCAGCTGCATGCTGAGGTTAGCTAGGCTACTTCCCTTTTCTAGCGAGCCAGTATGCCTACAATACGAACGTGAAGCCGTAGACGCTGCAATGTTCAAATGAAATGCTTAATTGGTGTATTTGTGCGGAGATCATTATCAAGAACCAGCCGAATACTGGCTGACGGGACTCACTCACTTACACCCTCCGGCATCCTGAGTCTGGAACGGATTTGGTAGGTTACTGACAACAACGCAATAGTGAAGTCACATAATACAGACAGTTAGCATGGGCTAGTTAAATGTGAGCTAAAGTTTCACATTTAACATATAATTAAATATTTAATATTTAACCCCAGATTTAACATTTAAAATAAATATTTAGACTTTTTTTAAACAACTAAGTTTAAACCAAATATTTAAGATATAAACTAAATATATGATTATTGTTA
>CM030180.1:10408709-10428878 GCA_017639675.1 Aplochiton taeniatus | reverse complement strand
AGAGTGGTGGAATATTCCTGATCAGAGCTTCGGTTCGGGACTTATGGCCCATTGTTCGGGCTATCTATGAGCGCATGTTAGTTTAATTCGATAATTTTTTGACCTGACACAGATTTTACACCTCATCTTCCCCAGCTCCTCAAAGCGAAACCAATTGATCAAAATCCATGCCTTTGGTCCCGTTGGATGCGGATGAACCGTGGCTTTCCAAGAGTGGTGGAATATTCCTGATCAGAGCTTCGGTTCGGGACTTATGGCCCATTGTTCGGGCTATCTATGAGCGCATGTTAGTTGAATTCGATAATTTTTTGACCTGACACAGATTTTACACCTCATCTTCCCCAGCTCCTCAAAGCGAAACCAATTGCTCAAAATCCATGCCTTTGGTCCCGTTGGATGCGGATGAACCGTGGCTTTCCACGAGTGGTGGAATATTCCTGATCAGAGCTTCGGTTCGGGACTTATGGCCCATTGTTCGGGCTATCTATGAGCGCATGTTAGTTTAATTCGATAATTTTTTGACCTGACACAGATTTACACCTCATCTTCCCCAGCTCCTCAAAGCGAAACCAATTGCTCAAAATCCATGCCTTTGGTCCCGTTGGATGCGGATGAACCGTGGCTTTCCAAGAGTGGTGGAATATTCCTGATCAGAGCTTCGGTTCGGGACTTATGGCCCATTGTTCGGGCTATCTATGAGCGCATGTTAGTTTAATTCGATAATTTTTTGACCTGACACAGATTTTACACCTCATCTTCCCCAGCTCCTCAAAGCGAAACCAATTGCTCAAAATCCATGCCTTTGGTCCCGTTGGATGCGGATGAACCGTGGCTTTCCAAGAGTGGTGGAATATTCCTGATCAGAGCTTCGGTTCGGGACTTATGGCCCATTTTTCGGGCTATCTATGAGCGCATGTTAGTTTAATTCGATAATTTTTTGACCTGACACAGATGTCACACCTCATCTTCCCCAGCTCCTCAAAAGCGAAACCAATTGCTCAAAATCCATGCCTTTGGTCCCGTTGGATGCGGATGAACCGTGGCTTTCCAAGAGTGGTGGAATATTCCTGATCAGAGCTTCGGTTCGGGACTTATGGCCCATTTTTCGGGCTTTCTATGAGCGCATGTTAGTTTAATTCGATAATTTTTTGACCTGACACAGATTTACACCTCATCTTCCCCAGCTCCTCAAAGCGAAACCAATTGCTCAAAATTCCATGCCTTTGGTCCCGTTGGATGCGGATGAACCGTGGCTTTCCAAGAGTGGTGGAATATTCCTGATCAGAGCTTCGGTTCGGGACTTATGGCCATTTTTTCGGCTATCTATGAGCGCATGTTAGTTTAATTCGATAATTTTTGACCTGACACAGATTTTACACTTCATCTTCCCCAGCTCTTCAAAACGAAACCAATTGATCAAAATCCATGCCTTTGGTCCCGTTGGATGCGGATGAACCGTGGCTTTCCAAGAGTGGTGGAATATTCCTGATCAGAGCTTCAGTTCGGGACTTATGGCCCATTGTTCGGGCTATCTATGAGCGCATGTTAGTTGAATTCGATAATTTTTTGACCTGACACAGATTTTACACCTCATCTTCCCCAGCTCCTCAAAACGAAACCAATTGCTCAAAATCCATGCCTTTGGTCCCGTTGGATGCGGATGAACCGTGGCTTTCCAAGAGTGGTGGAATATTCCTGATCAGAGCTTCGGTTCGGGACTTATGGCCCATTTTTCGGGCTATCTATGAGCGCATGTTAGTTGAATTCGATAATTTTTTGACCTGACACAGATTTACACCTCATCTTCCCCAGCTCCTCAAAGCGAAACCAATTGCTCAAAATCCATGCCTTTGGTCCCGTTGGATGCGGATGAACCGTGGCTTTCCAAGAGTGGTGGAATATTCCTGATCAGAGCTTCGGTTCGGGACTTATGGCCCATTTTTCGGGCTATCTATGAGCGCATGTTAGTTGAATTCGATAATTTTTTGACCTGACACAGATTTACACTTCATCTTCCCCAGCTCTTCAAAACGAAACCAATTGATCAAAATCCATGCCTTTGGTCCCGTTGGATGCGGATGAACCGTGGCTTTCCAAGAGTGGTGGAATATTCCTGATCAGAGCTTCGGTTCGGGACTTATGGCCCATTGTTCGGGCTATCTATGAGCGCATGTTAGTTTAATTCGATAATTTTTTGACCTGACACAGATTTTACACCTCATCTTCCCCAGCTCTTCAAAGTGAAACCAATTGATCAAAATCCATGCCTTTTGGTCCCGTTGGATGCGGATGAACCGTGGCTTTCCAAGAGTGGTGGAATATTCCTGATCAGAGCTTCGGTTCGGGACTTATGGCCCATTTTTCGGGCTTTCTATGAGCGCATGTTAGTTTAATTCGATAATTTTTTGACCTGACACAGATTTACACCTCATCTTCCCCAGCTCTTCAAAACGAAACCAATTGCTCAAAATCCATGCCTTTGGTCCCGTTGGATGCGGATGAACCGTGGCTTTCCAAGAGTGGTGGAATATTCCTGATCAGAGCTTCGGTTCGGGACTTATGGCCCATTTTTCGGGCTTTCTATGAGCGCATGTTAGTTTAATTCGATAATTTTTTGACCTGACACAGATGTCACACCTCATCTTCCCCAGCTCCTCAAAGTGAAACCAATTGCTCAAAATCCATGCCTTTGGTCCCGTTGGATGCGGATGAACCGTGGCTTTCCAAGAGTGGTGGAATATTCCTGATCAGAGCTTCGGTTCGGGACTTATGGCCCATTTTTCGGCCTTTCTATGAGCGCATGTTAGTTTAATTCGATAATTTTTGACCTGACACAGATATCACACCTCATCTTCCCCAGCTCCTCAAAATGAAGCCAATTGCTCAAAATCCATGCCTTTGGTCCTGTTGGATGCGGATGAACCGTGGCTTTCCAAGAGTGGTGGAATATTCCTGATCAGAGATTTAGTTTGGGACTTATGGCCCATTGTTCGGGCGATCTATGAGCGCATGTTAGTTTAATTCGCTAATTTGTTGACCTGACACAGATGTGACACCTCATCTTCCCCAGCTCCTCAAAGCGAAACCAATTTCTCAAAATCCATGCTTTTGGTCCCGTTGGATGCGGATGAACCGTGGCTTTCCAAGAGTGGTGGAATATTCCTGATCAGAGCTTCGGTTCGGGACTTATGGCCCATTTTTTGGCCTTTCAATGAGCGCATGTTAGTTTAATTCGATAATTTTTGGACCAGACACAGATATCAAACCTCATCTTTCCCAGCTCCTCAATACGAATCCAACTACTCAAAATCCATGCCTTTTGTCCTGTTGGATTTGGATGAACCGTGGCTTTCCAGGAGTGGTGGAATATTCCTGATCAGAGATTTAATTTGGGTCTTATGGCCCATTGTTCGGGCGATCTATGAGCGCATGCTAGTTTAATTCGATAATTTTTGGAACTGACAGATGTCACGCCTCATCTTCCCCAGCTCCTCAAGACGAAACCAACTGCTCAAAATCAATGCATTTTGTCCCATTGGATGCGGATGAACCGTGGCTTTCCAAGAGTGGTGGAATATTCTTGATAGGGACTTCGGTTCTGGACTTATGACCCATTTTTCGGGCTTTCTATGAGCGCATCTTAGTTTAATTCGATAATTTTTTGACCAGACACAGATGTCACACCTCATCTTCCCCAGCTCCTCAAAGCGAAACCAATTGCTCAAATTCCATGCCTTTGGTCCCGTCGGATGCGGATGAACAGTGGCTTTCCAATAGTGGTGGAATCTTCCTGATCAGAGCTTCTGTTCGGGACTGATAGCCCATTTTTCGGGCTTTCTATGAGCGCATGTTAGTTTAATTCGATAATTTTTTGACCTGACACAGATTTTACACCTCATCTTCCCCAGGTCCTCAAAGCGAAACCAATTGCTCAAAATCCATGCCCTTGGTCCCGTTGGATGCGGATGAACCGTGGCTTTCCAAGAGTGGTGGAATATTCCTGATCAGAGCTTCGGTTCGGGACTTATGGCCCATTGTTCAGGCTATCTATGAGCACATGTTAGTTGAATTCGATAATTTTTTGACCTGACACAGATTTTACACTTCATTTTCCCCAGCTCTTCAAAACGAAACCAATTGATCAACATCAATCCATGTCTTATGTCCCGTTGGATGCGGATGAACCGTGGCTTTCCAAGAGTGGTTGAATATTCCTGATCAGAGCTTCGGTTCGGGACTTATGGCCCATTGTTCGGGCTATCTATGAGCGCATGTTAGTTGAATTCGAGAATTTTTTGACCTGACACAGATTTTACACCTCATCTTCCCCAGCTCCTCAAAGCGAAACCAATTGCTAAAAATACATGCCTTTGGTCCCGTTGGATGCGGATGAACCGTGGCTTTCCAAGAGTGGTGGAATATTCCTGATCAGAGCTTCGGTTCGGGACTTATGGCCCATTTTTCGGGCTATCTATGAGCGCATGTTAGTTGAATTCGATAATTTTTTGACCTGACACAGATTTTACACTTCATCTTCCCCAGCTCTTCAAAACGAAACCAATTGATCAAAATCCATGCCTTTGGTCCCGTTGGATGCGGATGAACCGTGGCTTTCCAAGATTGGTGGAATATTCCTGATCAGAGCTTCGGTTCGGGACTTATGGCCCATTGTTCGGGCTATCTATGAGCACATGTTAGTTGAATTCGAGAATTTTTTGACCTGACACAGATTTTACACCTCATCTTCCCCAGCTCCTCAAAGCGAAACCAATTGCTAAAAATACATGCCTTTGGTCCCATTGGATGCGGATGAACCGTGGCTTTCCAAGAGTGGTGGAATATTCCTGATCAGAGCTTCGGTTCGGGACTTATGGCCAATTTTTCGGGCTATCTATGAGCGCATGTTAGTTGAATTCGATAATTTTTTGACCTGACACAGATTTTACACTTCATCTTCCCCAGCTCTTCAAAACGAAACCAATTGATCAAAATCCATGCCTTTGGTCCCGTTGGATGCGGATGAACCGTGGCTTTCCAAGATTGGTGAAATATTCCTGATCAGAGCTTCGGTTCGGGACTTAAGGCCCATTGTTCGGGCTTTCTATGAGCGCATGTTAGTTGAATTCGATAATTTTTTGACCTCACACAGATTTTACACTTCATCTTCCCCAGCTCTTCAAAACGAAACCAATTGATAAAAATCAATCCATGTCTTATGGCCCGTTGGATGCGGAGGAACCGTGGCTTTCCAAGAGTGGTTGAATATTCCTGATCAGAGCTTCGGTTCGGGACTTATGAACCATTTTTCGGGCTTTCTATGAGCGCATGTTAGTTTAATTCGATAATTTTTTGACCTGACACAGATGTCACACCTCATGTTCCCCAGCTCCTCAAAGTGAAACCAATTGCTCAAAATCCATGCCGTTGGTCCCGTTGGATGGGGATGAACCGTGGCTTTCCAAGGGTGGTGGAATATTCCTGATCAGAGCTTCGGTTCGGGACTTATGGGCCATTTTTCGGCCTTTCTATGAGCGCATGTTAGTTTAATTCGATAATTATTTGACCTGACACAGATATCACACTTCATCTTCCCCAGCTCCTCAAAACGAAACCAACCGCTCAAAATCCATGCCTTTGGTCCTGTTGGATTTCGATGAACCGTGGCTTTCCAAGAGAGGTGGAATATTCCTGATCAGAGATTTAGTTTGGGACTTATGGCCCATTGTTCGGGCGATCTATGAGTGCATGTTAGTTTAATTCGCTTTTTTTTTGACCTGACACAGATGTCACACCTCATTTTCCCCAGCTCCTAAAAGTGAAACCAATAGCTCAAAATGCATGCTTTTGGTCCCGTTGGATGCGGATGAACCGTGGCTTTCCAAGAGTGGTGGAATATTCCTGATCAGGACTTCGGTTCGGGACTTATAGCCCATTTTTCAGGCTTTTTTTGAGCGCATGTTAGTTTAATTCGATAATTTTTTGACCTGACACAGATTTTACACCTCATATTCCCCAGCTCTTCAAAATGAGACCAATTGATCAAAATCCATGACTTTAATCCCGTTGGATGCGGATGAACCGTGGCTTTCCAAGAGTGGTGGAATATTCCTGATCAGAGCTTCGGTTCAGGACTTATGGCCCATTTTTCGGGCTCTCTATGAGCGCATGTTAGTTTAATTCGGATATTTTTTGACCTGACACAGATGTCACACCTCATCTTCCCCAGCTCCTCAAAGCGAAACCAATTGCTCAAATTCCATGCCTTTGGTCCCGTCGGATGCGGATGAACCGTGGCTTTCCAATAGTGGTGGAATATTCCTGATCAGAGCTTCGGTTCGGGACTTATGGCCCATTTTTCGGCCTTTCTATGAGCGCATGTTAGTTTAATTCGATAATTTTTGACCAGACACAGATATCAAACCTCATCTTTCCCAGCTCCTCAAAACGAATCCAACTACTCAAAATCCATGCCTTTGGTCCTGTTGGATTTGGATGAACCGTGGCTTTCCAGGAGTGGTGGAATATTCCTGATCAGAGATTTAGTTTGGGTCTTATGGCCCATTGTTCGGGCGATCTATGAGCGCATGTTAGTTTAATTCGATAATTTTTGGAACTGACAGATGTCACGCCTCATCTTCCCCAGCTCCTCAAGACGAAACCAACTGCTCAAAATCAATGCATTTTGTCCCATTGGATGCGGATGAACCGTGGCTTTCCAAGAGTGGTGGAATATTCCTGATAGGGACTTCGGTTCTGGACTTATGACCCATTTTTCGGGCTTTCTATGAGCGCATGTTAGTTTAATTCAATAATTTTTTGACCAGACACAGATGTCACACCTCATCTTCCCCAGCTCCTCAAAGCGAAACCAATTGCTCAAATTCCATGCCTTTGGTCCCGTCGGATGCGGATGAACCGTGGCTTTCCAAGAGTGGTGGAATATTCCTGATCAGAGCTTCGGTTCGGGACTTATGGCCCATTTTTCGGCCTTTCTATGAGCGCATGTTAGTTGAATTCGATAATTTTTTGACCAGACACAGATATCAAACCTCATCTTTCCCAACTCCTCAAAACGAATCTGTAACCCTTTTTACTAGAAGGTACAAAATATAATAACGGTAGACCTACACTAGATACAATATTCACTGGGCTAAATGAATCAGAAGTTCTAGAAATCGACTACAGAGCCCAAACAATACACCAGACCAAACAATACACCAGAAACGACTCGTGACACAATATTTCCTTTTTGGAAGTGAAACACTTCCTTTTAGTAAATGGATATGTAGAAATAAGAAAATAAACATAGAAAAGCTATTACCCGGGTAAGTACAAAATAAACCTTATCGACATATAAAATCTACAAATTCAAGGTACCATACAGTTCAATACAATACAAATGTATACACAGAATCAGTCACTTTTATTAGTGACAATTAACTCAGTCCTTGTGTTAACCACACATCAACCAGAACAAGAGGACAGTCTGGTTTACACCGCTTTCAAGGTATGAGTCCTACCGCACTGTTGAGTGAGTTGGGGAATGTGGTAATACAAAGTCTGTTAGATCCAGGGTTCCAATCTTCTGCATGCGAATTTAGTTCGCTCCATTGGGTTGTGGCTCGCCATCTAATATTCAATGTGTTCCAAGTTCCAAATAGATCCCAAAAACCTGACCTATAGTGAATAAGGTCAGAACTCACATTCAAGCTTCTAATATGAAATAGTGGACCACAAAATAAAAGCTAGAATATATATTGTCAATCTCATTGTACTCTACATTACTTGAAGAATAATAATTATAACTTATAAACATCAGCAATTACAAATTCCATTACCTACAAGAACACAGTGGCATGAAAATGTAGTTACCAAAATAACTTCTAACTCAATTTAAGAGTAATCAAATATTATTTGATTCCTTCACAAGGCAACTGGCATGAAGTAGCCACACCGATACCAGAAAACACGTGCTTTGTGCCCTGCGCCATGTAATGGCAGCCTACAGTCACATGCACTAAACATCTCATTTAACAAAAGTACAGATTTAAGGTGCTTAAAACAACCAAATTAACCATTCGGTTTAACAGATAAAATATTGATTACTTTGCTAAATATATATACATATTACATTGCACAACATTACGTTTTCACTTAGCAGTAGCACAGCTAACACTTTTAGCATAAGCGAATGGCATTCGTTCATTATATTAGTTAGCATTAGCAGCTAGTGACGATTAACTTCAGCAATCAAAAAGTGTCTCACCAATGCGGGTATTTTCTCAACAACCAGCGACGATAATGTCCTCTGGTTGTCCTCACATGGGGGGGGGATTATGTTTTAAGAAATTATAAAACTTTAACCAACTTATTTTGTAAACTTATTTATCTCTCTCGGACTTAAGAGTTTTCTCGTCACAGCAGCTATGCTCTTTCGTGCTCGGCTCAAAAAGAAATCAAAACGCTTCGCGCATAGTGCTTGTCAGCTCACGTAATGTAACTGACGCCTGATTGGATAGCCGTTTCAGTTCACAGGTCAAACGTTTAAACCAACTGGAAATTAGTATTTTACACATTTTGTGTTATCTTTATCAAATATAATTGTCTGTTTATTTATCCTCAATATGCATCCATACAATATTGCAAATTCCTATTTTTTAATACTGACAGCTTATTGCTTATGTATAGCTTATTTAACCTGGGTTACACCCTCCCTCCTTGAAGGTAAGCACGTCCCTGTGCATGGGAGCGGCTGTTTAGTAACAGGCTTGGAGAATGGGCTCAGGTAAGAGTTTGAGTCTTTGGCCTCCAGCAAAGCATCAGTGAAAGCCATGCTCAAACCTTGGAACAGGGACTGAACGATTGATATCAGTGGGTTCCCATAGTCTGAGTACTGAAGTCTTTCAGGTTTTACTCTGTTTCTCATTGAACGTCGGAGAGCACTTTCTTCTCCGCCAAGTTCAGTGTCTTCATCTGGCACTGCATCATTAGTTTCTTCTGAAACATTCTCAATCTCTTTTTCCTTTTCTTTTGCAAGAACATCCATTTCAGGAGTTTGTGGGGTTCCCTCGGCAGAAGGTTCATCAGCAGACTCAGGGACTTCCAAAGGTAAGTATGCATCGGTTGATTCCACAGTCATTATTTCTTTTTCAGGCATCTCGTCAGCAATAGAAGGTGAGTATTGACTTTCAGCAGAAGTGAGTTAAATACCGGGTAGGCCTCTTACTTCTACACTGCGTGAATTATCAGAGAGGTTGTCAGGTAGGTATTCATCACACTCAGGAGCAACCACAGGTAGGTCATGTTCAGCTACTTTTTCCTCTACTCTCTTTTGAAAGGTTGACTCAGGGCAGTTGGCTGCTCTAGGGATTTCATAAACAAGTGTAAATCTAGAGTTTTCCATGGCAGGTTGTTCACTGACCCACTCGTATGGAAGATCATCCTCAGATTCCGAACACACATTTACATTCTCTGCTTCTTCCACGGACCGCCGTGTTCTTGGCTTATGTGGTTTTGGCAAAGCAGGCTCTTCAACTTGCAATGGTAGAGAGCCACAGGGGAGTAGGAGGTCTCTATGAAGAGTTCGCAGTGGACCACCTTTGTTCTCTGGTCTGAGAGTGTAGACCGGAAGAGCTCCAGCTTGCTTCACAACTACATAGACATCTGACTCCCATTTATCAGCAAGTTTATGCTTGCCACGCAAGCGAACAGCTCTCACCAATACTCTGTCACCCGCTTCTAACTTAGAGGCAGTTACATGTCTATCAAATCTTCCCTTGTTCTTGTCTGCTGTCTTTTGGGCATTTTGGGTGGCTATCTTATAGCTCTCTTCCAGATGAGATTTAAGATTTTGAACATACTGCGAGTGAGACTTGTATTCACCATCTTTCAAGGGTAATCCAAATGCCAGGTCAACAGGCAACCTTGGTTGGCGACCGAACATTAGTTCATAGGGCGTGAACCCTGTTACATCATTCTTTGTACAGTTGTATGCGTGCACTAGAGGTTTCACAAAGTTTCTCCATTGTGATTTGTCTTTATTTTCCAGTGTTCCTAGCATGTTTAGCAAGGTCCTATTAAAACGTTCGACTGGATTCCCTCTGGGATGGTACGGAGTAGTACGTATTTTATGGATACCGGCGACTTTGCACAGTTCCTTGATGGTGTGTGACTCAAAGTCAGGTCCTTGATCGCTGTGCAAGCGTTCTGGAAATCCATAATGAATTATATAATTGTCCCAAAGACATTTTGCGACAGTCTGGGCCTTCTGGTTTGGTGTTGGAATGGCAACAGCGTATTTCGTGAAGTGATCTGTGATCACGAGAATATCCTTGATATTACTTCTGTCAGGTTCTAGAGACAAGAAGTCCATGCAAACCAGCTCTAGTGGCCTGGTGGATCGTATATTCACCAGCGGTGCAGCTTTTTCTGGCTGTGCTTTTCTGCGAATGCACCGGTCACATGTCTTAACTTTTCTCTCCACATCAGCTGCCATCTTTGGCCAGTAGAATCTGGTTCTCACTAAATCTATGGTACGCTCAATACCTAGGTGACCCATATCATTGTGAAGGCTTTGGAGAACACCAGCTCGGAGCTCTTCAGGTAAGACAAGTTGATATGTGACTCTGCCACTGTCTTGGCGTCTTCGATATAGAACGTGATTGCGCAGTTCAAGACGATTCCATTCCCTTAGGAGGAAAGGGACATCAGGAAGCTCTTTTCTAACTGTTGGGGGTAGTCTTTCTCCACTCTCCATTTGGATTATAATCTCTCGGAGGCAAGGATCAGCTCGTTGTTTGTCTATGATATCTTTCTCAGACAGGTGGGGAAGGACAGGTGAACCACCATACTGCTCTTCATTCACAAAACTGTCAGGTAAGGCCTCAGGAGAGATTGCTAGTGACTGCACCAGAGTTATAACTCCATCACTATCTCTGCATTCTTCTGACGTGTTACAGACCAGGTGCTTCTCACAGATTGCCTGCACAACGTCTTGACTTACTCCACCTCCAGGGTCAGCCAGATGTGTTTGGGTGAACTGGCGTATACGCTCTTGTTCTTTCTGGGACAGCAGATCATTAGACAGTTCTCCGTGGGGTCTTCTGGAAAGACCATCTGCATCACAGTTCTGCTTGCCTGCTCGATATTGGAGCTCGAAATTGAACGTGGACAGGGCTGCTAACCATCGGTAGCTGGTAGCATCCAGTTTTGCAGTGGTAAGAAGGTATGTCAGGGGGTTATTGTCGGTTACAACAGTGAACTGGCTCCCGTACAAGTAGTCATTAAACTTTTCTGTTACCGCCCACTTTAGAGCCAAAAATTCAAGCTTGTGAGCTGGGTAACGCGATTCACTACGGGACAACCCCCTACTGGCATAGGCAATCACTCTCATACAACCTTCCTGCTCTTGGTATAGGGCTGCCCCAAGCCCCGTGGTGCTGGCATCAGTGTGAAGGACGTATGGCAACCTGGGATCAGCAAAACCGAGAACAGGAGCTGTAGTAAGTTTTTCTACGATGGCATTAAATGCAAGCTCGCAGGTGGAAGTCCAACGGTCGCCGAAGGGCTTCTTTGGATCATGGTACTCGTGAGTCTTCGTCTTGTGCTTGGCATTTTTGTGCAATGGCGGGTAACCAGAAGTCAAGTCGGTGAGGGGTTTAACTATGCTAGAGTAGCCCTTTATAAATCGTCTGTAGTACCCTGAAAAACCAAGGAAAGATCTCAGCTCTTTCAAACCTTGAGGTTTTGGCCATGTTTTCAGGGCTTCCACTTTTCCAGAGTCAGTCTCCACTCCGTTACGAGACACAACATGTCCCAGGTACTTAACTGACGTCTGAAAGAATTTGCATTTCTCTGGAGAGAGTTTTAGGCCGTATTCCTTCAGGCGGTTTAAGACTCTCATCAACCTTGTCTCATGTTCTTCCAAGGTCTTGGAAAAAACTATGATGTCATCGAGGAACACAAGGACTTCCTTCAAGTTCATGTCGCCCATACATTTTTCCATCAAACGTTGGAACGTACTGGGAGCATTTGTAACACCTTGTGGCATGCGATTGAACTCCCAGAATCCTAGGGGGCACACAAAGGCTGTTTTGGGTTTGTCAGACTCTTCAACCTCAATCTGATAGTATCCAGATTTCAAGTCAAGGACTGAAAACCATTTGGATCCAGTGAGGGTAGAGAAGGTCTCTTCCAGGTTTGGAAGTGCGTAGGCATCTTTTACAGTCTGGAGATTAAGCTTTCTGTAATCAATACATAGGCGGACATCTCCATTCTTTTTCTTTACTACTACTATGGGTGAAGAGAACGGGGACTCTGATTCGCGGATCACTCCAGCTTGAAGTAGCTCTTGCAGATGCTTACGGACAGCTTCCAGGTAATGAGGATGTATGGGACGAACCCTGTGCTTAAAGGGGGTTCCATCTGAGAGCTTGATTTGGTGCTTTACTTGATCAGTTCTTCCAAAATCGAGTTCATTCTGGGCGAAGACTTCAGGCATACTGTCCAGTTTGCGTGTAATGCGCTCCCTCCACTCAGTAGGGATTGGGGAGTCATCGAAGTTAAACATCAGATTTGACTTTTGAGCAGGATCAGATTTTGGTGTAATCACACTATGCTCTTGAGAAATAACTTTCTGAAAGGCACTGAGTTCACCAATAATACACCCTTGAGGGATGATTACTTCATGTTCTGACTCATTGGTAAGTACTACTGGTACCTTGTATGGCTGTTTAGTAGGCAGATCAATAAGGCAGGTATTCACCAGTAATCCACCTGGCAAGGAGGACACAGAAGGGTGCTCCAAGACAATAGACGTCTCGGTAGTGAACCTATTTACACTGACACAACCTTCCAGGACTACAGTTCGGCCTGCTGGCACTAACTGGGGACCTTTGCCGTGCATTTTCACTAGCCCAAGGTTACCATTCTTTGTTTGTTTCCGCCTTAATGCAAGGACCTTTAGTACTGCCTTATAGCCTTGTGCGGTCGGCTGCTGCATCTCAGAAGCGGTTTCAGAACAGGTCTCATACAATACATCAAGTGTGTTGGTACCCACCAGTACAAGTGGTTTAGAAGCAGCACGAATGTCTGGGACTACTAAAGCAAGTGTTGACACCTCAATGTCTATCCCAAGGAACTCTTTGGGAAAGGTGACGCTTAGCTCGATGTATCCCAAATAAGGCACAGACTGGCCGTTGGCTCCCTCAACTTCTAACAGGTTAAACAATGGCTCGATCTCATATCCAGACAGGTGTTGTTGAAAGAACGAGTGAGGGACCGTAGTGACTTGTGAGCCTGTATCAAGTAAACAGTTGACAGTGTTTCCTTCTATTTTCACTTGTGCTGTGCTCTTTGTACCTATTAAGCCTTTGGGTAGCTTGAAATGGCTATCTTTCGTGTGAGACAGTTTAAGTATGGCACGGTTTTTGGCAGTCACTTTAGGTTTGTTTTCATTGGGACGTGGTTGACCATCTACAGTTCTTGTCTGCCCCTCGACAGGAACTGACTTCAGTTTAAAGGAGATGCAAGAACGTTTTGCGTTTCCCATAACTGTTGTCGCTGTCTCAGTTCCTTTCTTTTTGCTGCTACTAGTGCAGGGTTAGCATCAGCCTCGCAGGTGGCAACAATATGCCCATCCTCACCACAGCGAAAACAGTACCATGGCTTTGGCTTGGAATGTGTGCTTTGATGCGAAGATAAGTTGGATTCTGTGTTTGCATGGTCAGGTTTTTGAGTTTCTGTCACTTTCAAGGGTTCCCTCTTAGAAGAGGTTGTATTTTTCTTTTTTATAAGTGATGTTAACTGACTTTTCAGGTCGGCAACTTGTTTTCTGAGCTCATTCATGCTATTTGCTTCACATCTAGCATGGGTTTCATCACAATCACACACACTTTGTTCATGCAGCACAGCTCTCTGCTTTGTGACACCTAAGTGCCGTTTCATTCTCGTAGCCTTGGCCTCTTGTCTATCTTCTTCCGTACGCAACAGCAACAGCAGTTCCGCAAATGATGGGGGATTCTGTTTTTTGCGTTCTAGATGGAGGTCAGCTAGCAGGTTGTTGTCCCAGCAACCTCTACAAAACTGTTTTAGAAGGTGCTTGTCTACCTCTTGCATTGTGACGCCTCCTCTGCGCACAGCATTATTCAGAGCCACTTGAAGGCGTTGCAGGTAGGTGGAAGGTTTTTCTCCAGAGTCTTGTAGCGTGTTCATAAACCGTACAAACAGTTCTTCCCCATCTTCGACTGTGGAGAATGCAGAGTCTAACATTTGCAGATATGCTGAAGGTGGAGCTTCTGGACCAAGATGTCGGATGATATCAGATGCTGGAACAAGAAGGCTCTCAAGAATCTTACGAGATTTTTCAAGGTCAGAGACAGACGTGTCTTTCATCATCAAGTCAACATGGGAACGCCATGTATCATAATCTGCTTCAGAGTAAGGTCTGGGAATCTTCCCAGAAAAAGTTCTTAATCTCAAGGTAGGATGTGAGTGTGAGGGTTTGTCCTCACTTCGAACTATGTGCTCCACCACTATCTTTTGTACTTCAGGTGGGTAAAGCTCACTGGGACTAAGAGTAAGAGGTGTCTGTGATCTGGGTAAAGAAGCAGACGTCGCACTCTGGTCAACATCTGATAGGTCGGGTTTACTGGAAGGAGGAGTATCAACAGCCAGCTGTGGTGGAATCCCCTGTGGACTGGGCTCAGGGTTCTTTGTGTGTTGAGGAGGAGTGTAATGTTCACTGGTTGCAACACCCTCAATAGACTTCTCTATTTGTGACATCACCTCTTTTAGTACCTCTTCAAAATTCTTTCCACTCAACTTGGCTATTCCTTTCAGCTCATCCAGATATGTCTGAGTGACATTACACCCTATTTTTTGTGTGTAGACACCAGACAGAGTTTGTACGTGGTATGTGACATCTGGATTATCTAACAGTGGGTGACTATAGGGTAAAATAGTATCTAATGCTTTTAAGGCGGTGCCATAGTTATACTCTACTATCAGGTTTGTATGCAACTCAGATGCTGGGTTATCTATGCTAACAATCCTATGTATTGAACCATATTTTTTCAAAAAGTCTATAATCTGTTCATCTTTCTCTGATCCTGTTAACCCACTCACTAGAACAGCATTTGGAACTTTAACACTTAATTTATCAACAAGATCCATCTTGTTTCAATACAAGCGTTGCTAGAAAATCTATGACAATATGGTGGATATTCCGGATATATTGTTTGGTAACAATCAGGCTCCTGGCTGGCTCGCCAAGTTTTATGTAACCCTTTTTACTAGAAGGTACAAAATATAATAACGGTAGACCTACACTAGATACAATATTCACTGGGCTAAATGAATCAGAAGTTCTAGAAATCGACTACAGAGCCCAGATTGACCAAACAATACACCAGAAACGACTCGTGACACAATATTTCCTTTTTGGAAGTGAAACACTTCCTTTTAGTAAATGGATATGTAGAAATAAGAAAATAAACATAGAAAAGCTATTACCCGGGTAAGTACAAAATAAACCTTATCGACATATAAAATCTACAAATTCAAGGTACCATACAGTTCAATACAATACAAATGTATACACAGAATCAGTCACTTTTATTAGTGACAATTAACTCAGTCCTTGTGTTAACCACACATCAACCAGAACAAGAGGACAGTCTGGTTTACACCGCTTTCAAGGTATGAGTCCTACCGCACTGTTGAGTGAGTTGGGGAATGTGGTAATACAAAGTCTGTTAGATCCAGGGTTCCAATCTTCTGCATGCGAATTTAGTTCGCTCCATTGGGTTGTGGCTCGCCATCTAATATTCAATGTGTTCCAAGTTCCAAATAGATCCCAAAAACCTGACCTATAGTGAATAAGGTCAGAACTCACATTCAAGCTTCTAATATGAAATAGTGGACCACAAAATAAAAGCTAGAATATATATTGTCAATCTCATTGTACTCTACATTACTTGAAGAATAATAATTATAACTTATAAACATCAGCAATTACAAATTCCATTACCTACAAGAACACAGTGGCATGAAAATGTAGTTACCAAAATAACTTCTAACTCAATTTAAGAGTAATCAAATATTATTTGATTCCTTCACAAGGCAACTGGCATGAAGTAGCCACACCGATACCAGAAAACACGTGCTTTGTGCCCTGCGCCATGTAATGGCAGCCTACAGTCACATGCACTAAACATCTCATTTAACAAAAGTACAGATTTAAGGTGCTTAAAACAACCAAATTAACCATTCGGTTTAACAGATAAAATATTGATTACTTTGCTAAATATATATACATATTACATTGCACAACATTACGTTTTCACTTAGCAGTAGCACAGCTAACACTTTTAGCATAAGCGAATGGCATTCGTTCATTATATTAGTTAGCATTAGCAGCTAGTGACGATTAACTTCAGCAATCAAAAAGTGTCTCACCAATGCGGGTATTTTCTCAACAACCAGCGACGATAATGTCCTCTGGTTGTCCTCACATGGGGGGGGGATTATGTTTTAAGAAATTATAAAACTTTAACCAACTTATTTTGTAAACTTATTTATCTCTCTCGGACTTAAGAGTTTTCTCGTCACAGCAGCTATGCTCTTTCGTGCTCGGCTCAAAAAGAAATCAAAACGCTTCGCGCGTAGTGCTTGTCAGCTCACGTGATGTAACTGACGCCTGATTGGATAGCCGTTTCATTTCACAGGTCAAACGTTTAAACCAACTGGAAATTAGTATTTTACACATTTTGTGTTATCTTTATCAAATATAATTGTCTGTTTATTTATCCTCAATATGCATCCATACAATATTGCAAATTCCTATTTTTTAATACTGACAGCTTATTGCTTATGTATAGCTTATTTAACCTGGGTTACAAATCCAACTACTCAAAATCCATGCCTTTGGTCCTGTTGGATTTGGATGAACCGTGGCTTTCCAAGAGTGGTGGAATATTCCTGATCAGAGATTTAGTTTGGGTCTTATGGCCCATTGTTCCGGCGATCTATGAGCATATGTTAGTTTAATTCGATAATTTTTGGCCCTGACAGATGTCACGCCTCAACTTCCCCAGCTCCTCAAGACGAAGCCAACTGCTCAAAATCAATGCCTTTTGTCCCATTGGATGCGGATGAACCGTGGCTTTCCAAGAGTGGTGGAATATTCCTGATCAGAGCTTCGGTTCGGGACTTATGGCCAATTTTTCGGGCTTTCTATGAGCGCATGTTAGTTTAATTCGGAAATTTTTTGACCTGGCACAGATGTCTCACCTCATCTTCCCCAGCTCCTCAAAGTGAAACCAATTGCTCAAAATCCATGCCGTTAGTCCCGTTGGATGGGGATGAATAATGGCTTTCCATGAGTGGTTGAATCTTCCTGATCAGAGCTTCTGTTCGGGACTGATAGCCCATTTTTCGGGCTTTCTATGAGCGCATGTTAGTTTAATTCGATAATTTTTTGACCTGACACAGATTTTACACCTCATCTTCCCCAGGTCCTCAAAGCGAAACCAATTGCTCAAAATCCATGCCCTTGGTCCCGTTGGATGCGGATGAACCGTGGCTTTCCAAGAGTGGTGGAATATTCCTGTTCAGAGCTTCGGTTCGGGACTTAAGGCCCATTGTTCAGGCTATCTATGAGCACATGTTAGTTGAATTCGATAATTTTTTGACCTGAGATAGATTTTACACCTCATCTTCCCCAGCTCCTCAAATCGAAACTAATTCATCTAATTCCATGCCTTTGGTCCAGTTGGATGCGGTTGAACCGTGGCTTTCCAAGAGTGGTGGAATATTCCGGATCAGAGCTTTGGTTCTGGATTAAAGGCCCCCTTTTTCGGGCTTTCTATGAGCGCATGTTAGTTTAATTCGATAATTTTTTGACCTGACACAGATTTTACACATCATCTTCCCCAGCTCCTCAAAGCGAAACCAATTGATCAAAATCTATTGCCTTTGGTCCCATTGGATGCCGATGAACCGTGGCTTTCCAAGAGTGGTGGAATCTTCCTGATCAGAGCTTCGGTTCGGGACTTATAGCCCATTTTTCGGGCTTTCTATGAGCGCATGTTAGTTTAATTCGATAATTTCCTGACCTGAGACAGATTTTACACCTCATTTTCCCCAGCTCCGCAAAACTAAACTAATATATCTAATTCCATGCCATTGGTCCCGTTGGATGCGGATGAACAGTGGCTTTCCAAGAGTGGTGGAATAATCCTAATCAGACTTTCGGTTCGGGACTTATGATCCCTTTTTCGGGCTTTCTATGAGTGCATGTTAGTTTAAGTCAATAATTTTTTGACCTGACACAGATTTTAAACCAAATATTCCCCAGCTCCTCAAAGCGAAACCAATTTCTCAAAATCCATGCCGTTGGTGCCGTTGGATGGGGACTAACCCTGGCTTTCCAAGGGTGGTGGAATATTCCTGATCAGAGCTTCGGATCGGGAGTAATGGCCCATTTTTCGGGCTATCTATGAGCACATGTTAGTTTAGTTCGATAATTTTTTGACCTGGGACAGATTTTGAACCTCATCTTCCCCAGCTCCTCAAAACGAAACTAATTGATCTAATTCCATGCCTTTGGACCCATTGGATGCGGATGAACCGTGGCTTTCCAAGAGTGGTGGAATATTCCTGATCAGAGCTTTGGTTCGGGACTTATGGCAAATTTTTCGGCCTTTCTATGAGCGCATGTTAGTTTAATTAGATTATTATTAGACCTGACACAGATGTCACGCCTCATCTTCCCCAGCTCCTCAAAGCGAAACCAATTGCTCAAAATCCATGCCGTTGGTCCCGTTGGATGGGGATTAACCGTGGCTTTCCAAGGGTGGTGGAATATTCCTGATCAGAGCTTCGGATCGGGAGTAATGGCCCATTGTTCGGTCTATCTATGAGCGCATGTTAGTTTAAGTCGATAATTTTTTGACCTGACACAGATTTTACAACTCATCTTCCCCAGCTCCTCAAAACGAAACCAATTGCTAAAAATCCATGCCTTTGGTCCCGTTGGATGCGGATGAACCGTGGCTTTTCAAGAGTGGTGGAATATTCCTGATCAGAGCTTCGGTTCGGGACTTATGGCCCATTGTTCGGGCTATCTATGAGCGCATGTTAGTTTAATTCGATAATTTTTTGACCTGACAAAGATTTTACACTTCATCTTCCCCAGCTCTTCAAAACGAAAGCAATTGATCAAAATCCATGCCTTTGGTCCCATTGGATGCGGATGAACCGTGTCTTTCCAAGAGTGGTGGAATCTTCCTGATCAGAGCTTCGGTTCGGGACTTATAGCCAATTTTTCGGGCTTTCTATGAGCGCATGTTAGTTTAATTCGATAATTTTTTGACCTGACATAGATTTTACACCTCATATTCCCCAGCTCCCTTAAAACGAAACTAATTGATCTAATTCCATGCCGTTAGTCCTGTTGGATGGGGATGAACCGTGGATTTCCAAGGGTGGTGGAATATTCCTGATCAGAGCTTCGGATCGGGAATAATGGCCGATTGTTCGGGCTATCTATGAGCGCATGTTAGTTTAAGTCGATAATTTTTTGACCTGACACAGATTTGACACCTCATCTTCCCCAGCTCTTCAAAACGAAACCAATTGATCAGAATCCATGCCTTTGGTCCCGTTGGATGCGGATGAACCATGGCTTTCCAAGAGTGGTGGAATCTTCCTGATCAGAGCTTCGGTTCGGGACTTATAGCCCATTTTTCGGGCTTTCTATGAGCGCATGTTAGTTTAATTCGATAATTTTTTGACCTGACACAGATTTTACACCTCATCCTCCCCAGCTCCTCAAAGCGAAACCAATTGCTAAAAATCCATGCCTTTGGTTCCGTTGGATGCGGATGAACTGTGGCTTTCCAAGAGTGGTGGAATATTCCTGATCAGAGCTTCGGCTCGGGACTTATGGCCCATTGTTCGGGATATCAAGGAGCGCATGTTAGTTTAATTCGATGATTTTTTGACCTGACAAAGATTTTACACTTCATCTTCCCCAGCTCTTCAAAGTGAAACCAATTGATCAAAATCCATGCCTTTGGTCCCATTGGATGCGGATGAACCGTAGCTTTCCAAGAGTGGTGGAATCTTCCTGATCAGACCTTTGGTTAGGGACTTATAGCCCATTTTTCG
>CM030180.1:10377049-10408509 GCA_017639675.1 Aplochiton taeniatus | reverse complement strand
AACGCTGTGAGAACACAAACCGGATCAAACTATAAACGCAACAAAGGGACTTCACTCTTGAACAGAATTAAACTTATGAACTTTCAGGTTCAATCTATTTGCGATTGTTTCCTATTTTGAATGGTCTGCAGACATGCTGCATGGATTAACTCTACGTTTTGCAAATGGTCGTTTTTAAACTATGTACCCCTCTTCCCCCAGTTGTACTCTGCTTATGTGGAGAGCCAGGAGCAACTGCAGCTGGAGCGTCTGGAGAACAAGCGGATCAATAAGTACCTGGACGACATTGTTCAGGAGGTGGAGGCGAAGGCACCCACCCTCAAGCGCCAGCGCGACGAGCACGAGCGCATGCAGAAGTCTGTTTCCAGCCTCTCAGCCAAGCTGGAGCAGACCATCAAGGTAAGACTGGGAAAAATAAATCTGTCATTTTTCATACTGTTGTGCGTCTCGATTATGTTCTGTGTGTTTTGTTTTAGGAAGTTGAACGTCTGCAGAAGCATAGCGATGAGGCCAGCAAACGCTTCTCTATGCTGGAGAGGGAAAACCAGAGGTGTGAGCTGCAGTTGGCTGACATGGCCCAACAGGTGGGGCTCTCAGGATTTGTCTCATCCACAATAGCCATACCTAACTCAATCAATACAGCACATTTTCAATCACTATACAGAATAAGTTAATCATAAATAACACTATTGTTGGCAAGAAAAACGATTTACTGAAATTAAACAGCAAGAGCTATTTCACCCAGTGCTTTGTGTAGAATTTGGTATCGATGCCACCTAAAATATTGTTGTGCAGTTGATTTGTAAGTGACACTTAAGCGGGCTCCCCCTGTCCAGGTCCGCGTGCTGCTGATTGAGCTGGAAGAGGCGCGAGGCAACCACATCGCCAGCGACGAGGAGGTGAGCTCGGCGGACATCAGCAGCACATCGGAGGTAATCACACGCCACCTGGTGACATTCCGCAGCGTAGAGGAGCTGCAGCAGCAGAACCAGCGGCTGCTGGCCGCTCTGCGGGACCTTAGCGAGGCCCAGGAGCAGCAGGAGGCCGAGGCCACCGACACCAAGTAAGGCTGTCCTGTCTGTGTGGGGAGTCATTTGTTCAATGAGGGATCCTCTCCTTATTGAACATAAAGCTGTAGATGAACCCCCAAAAGTGAGTGACTCTGTTGTCCATATGCCAGAAGCCACGAGATCGATCTGGGTCTGGAGAAGGCCCTGGTGGAGCTGGAGTCCTTGAAGGAGCAGCGCACCCACCATATGCAGCTTGCAGAGTCCATCGTGAGGCAGAGAGACATGTACCGCGTGCTATTGGCTCAGGCCACCGGAGGCAGCTTTCCTCAGCACCAAGGTCAGGCTTCCCTTCATGACAAACTCTAGCCAGCCAGTTGGACTGTATATGCACATGAATCAATTGCAACCTATGACCTTTGTGGCTTAGGTGCGGCTGCACCCGATGAGTTCTCTCTGACCTCCACCCCTCGCTGCTCCCCAGCCACCACCCCCACACCCACTGCGTTGGTCAGCATGACAACCGAGTCGACTGAGGCAGTGGAGGCCAAGGCAGCTCTCCGTCAAGTAAGCCCCTGCTAGGGACTATCCTACCTGTTTATCACCAGATATGGCAGTGTGGTCCTGCGTTACTCTTTATGCTGGGGATAGAGAGACACAGATAACACATCCATACCACAATGTGATATAACAATTCAAATGTGGAAGTGACTTGTGATCAACAAAATCATATAGCAGTCTTTATTTTAAAGGAACTTTTTGATGTGTGCAGTTGCAGGAGGTGTTCTCCAACCACAAGCGAGAGCAAGCTGAGAGCACCAAGGTCCTAATGGAGCAGAATGACAAACTGCAGGAGCAGGTAGCTGTTCTCCGCTCGCAGAATGCCAAGACATCCACCCAGCTGGAGTTTGCCTCCAAGAGGTACTTTAGTAGCTGACCACTGGTCAACTTTGCTTGGTCTTAACTAAGGTTGTAGACTTCTCGCATTGTGTGGGGTTAATGAAGAACAGCGGGAAAAGAGATCCAATAGGAACTCACTGGGATCAGATCCCTGTGACGAGGGTTCTCTTCCATCCTTCTTTCCTACTAGTGATGGTTGACCACAACACAACTGTTCAGGTCTTTCCCCGTTAGTAGATTCGATTTTTTTATTTACTGGTTGTATCCTCTTTGAAAAGGTAGGAGAAGGTTTGTAGGATTCAATTATGTCAATCTTGATCCTCTACAGGTATGAGATGTTGCAGGACAATGTGGAGGGCTACCGGCGGGAGATTACTTCTCTCCGAGACAAGGGCCAAAAGATGACTGCCGCTGCCCAGAAACACGAGCAGACCATCCACACCCTGACCCAGGACCTCCAGGCGGCGCAGGAGAGACTCTCCATGACCGAGGTGTGTGTTTGTCTTATTTATTTGTGTTCTGCTGTACCCCGTTCACTGAACCAGATAGCTGTATCCTTCCCATTAAGTTAGTGTTTGCGGGGGGGGGGGGGGTGCCATCTGCTTTATTCGCTCCAGGGTCATGTGGAGAGCCTCCGGAAGGAACAGGACGTGCTAAAACTGTCTGAATGTAGACTAACCCAGGAGAAGGACAACATCCAGCGCCAGCAGTGCAGCCAGAACCTACTGCTCACCAACCTGCAGGCCATCCAGGTTAGGCAGTTTAAATTTAATTCAAATAGTTAAAAAATCTGTACAGTTAGGAAGTGATAACTGTGTGGCACAACAATGTGGCTAATATTTCGTTTTTCTTGGATGTATTATTTTTGCGGGACATTTCTTATGTTTTTATTTGAAATGGGTAGCTTAATTTTAACGTTTAATTCTTCAAGTAATTTTTCTTTGGAAGTTTTCAGTCAGTCAAGCCGTTTTTGTTCGAATTAACGTAGCAAGCTTGCTAGTAAGCTGGCTAACAGTATTCTCCTCTACTGGAGACACTGGACTCCCCGGACCTCCTAAGATGCCAAGAGCATTCATTTGGAGTGTGCTTCTGGTGAGGGGAACTCATCCGGGAAGGCATTGGCACCTGCCCAAAAGCTTGCCGCCAAACATGGCATCCACCGATGCTGGGTTAATAGACCTGAAATGACGTCCTGCTCCTCTGCGGCCGTCGCCTGCCGCTACTACTCCTAAGCATCCCAAAACCTAAAGGGGTCTCCTCCATCCACTAACATTGCTTGACAGTCGATATGCAAATTGTGTCGTGCTGACACTGCTAAGCCATTCTGTTGAGGACCAGCTATAGGGTTTGAAATCGGACTGTAATCAGTCTTACTATTTGTCTATTTGAAATGTTTTATTTTCTTTGTTTTGTTTTATTATTCATTTTGTGCTTTAACAGAGCACTGCTTCAAAAGAGACGTAGTCTCAGTCAATCGACACTGTATAATAATAATAATAAACTTGTAGGCCTAGAACACAATGGTTAATCTATCATGAGGGATTACAAATGTTATGGCCATGCACTTTTCCTTGAAGTAGTCTAATCTTTTTAGTCACTGCAATACACCTCTTACTAGAGTTGTTTAATCTGCACCTGGCAAGTGCAATGCTAGGCAAGATATCAAATAGATAAACCCACCAGCACTTCTCTCAAGTTTTGCTGTTTGTGTAGAAACAGGGGATTACACAACTTCAATGCCAAGTACAATTCATTGCATTATTTAGGTATGCAAATTTGCATACAAATTTGAATCTTTTATAATTTCATTGTCTTAAGGAATTCGTAAATGTATAGACATGCATGTAACACATACACACATTATTGTCTCAAAGCTTCTTTGAATTGGCCTAAAAAATGGTTACAATATTGAAATGTCCTGCAAACTTTTAAAGTGGGAACGTCCTTTGCTTTCCCAGGTCACCTTGGAGCGTTCGGAGACAGACACCCGGCAACGTCTGAATGCCCAGGTTGAAAAGCAGGAGAGGGAGATTTCCCAGCTGCAGAAAAGGCTGGAACACGAGGTGGAGCAACGTCACCTGCTAAGCAGGAACCAAGATGTAAGACCATCAACCACCTTCTCAATGTTGATTAAGATTCAATCAGCATTCACCCTCTTCCTTTATTTCCAGTCTTTCCTGCATTCTCAAGCTTTCATCTTCCTTTTATGCCTACTTGCACCAGTTCTTTCTCACTTATACCTGTCCTAATCTTCCGCTCTTCTTCCATTTCCTGTTCTGTAGCACCAGCTGATGGATGTAAAGAGACAGCTGGAAACACAGGTGGCCCAGAACCAGAAGACCACGGAGCTGCTGAGCACTGCCCAGCTGGAGGTCAGTAACTACCGCATGCAGCAGAGCAGCGGGGATGGACGCCTGTTCCTGAGCTCTCCTGTCAGCACGCCCACCAGGGCCTTCAGAGGTCAGCGCTATGAACACACACGTACAGTCGTACACCTTTATTCAGTATGATCCTCTTTGTAAAACATGCATGTCCTCAAAAGTCCTTACCCCAGGGGAATTGTCAGCTGTGGCATACATTTCGAGTCAGACTTCCTGATAACCTATTTGTTTATTGCTCCATGATTTATCATCTCAAATAATGCAGTGTTACAAAATATTACCAGGGAATAAAACATTGTCCAGTTTGTCACATTTTTTAAATAGCAGGATTTTACTAAAACTCTAGGCAGTGTCTTTCCACGGAGGGGTTTTTATATTTCTCTTTAATTTTCCTGCTGGTACATAGATTTCTACAGCCTCGCTCTCTTTCTGTCACTTTGTAGGTAAATGCTTAAATAAAATATATAAACAGATCTTAGTGAGGGTTGTGTGGCTTAGAGGTATACATTATACCTGATACATGAAGTATTGGGGTTTTCCGGTCCTTTCTCTTTCTCTCCCTCTATACCATGCTAACTGTGATTACCTCTGTGCCACACACTCAACTCCCCTTCCCCACCTCTCCAGCCTTCCAGGGTTCAGAGCAGGACAGCGAAGAACTGCGAGGCCGCCTGAGGGAGTCAGAGATGCGGGTAGAAGAGTTGGACGAGCGCCTTAAGGCAAACACGGCCGGCATGGAGCAGTACAGGGCCATGGCTCTGTGTTTGGAGGAGTCCCTTGACAAGGAGAAGCAGGTGAGACATTACCACAACCCCCCTTGACTGCTATATTTAATCTGTGGACCCTGATAATGTATTGGGTCATGAGTACTTTCACCAGCTCATACACCCCCCCATCTTTTCTTCAATGCCTGTGTGTAGGTGACAGATCAGGTCCGCACCGCTGTTCAGGAGCGCATGAAGGAGGCTAAGGAGCAGCACAGGCAGCTGGAGGTCAAAGTCCTAGAGGCTGAGAAAGAGATGCAGGAATTACAGGAGGAGAAAAGGAGAGCTCTGGCCTCTGTGGAGGAACAGGTACACAATATAAATGGAGGCATAAATACACTTTGAAACCTTCATCATAGTAATGTTGTAAGGCTGTCACTCATATTTATGCCCATGTTGTAAGGCTGTCACTCATTTTTATGCCCATGTTGTGTGTGGCAGATGAGCGAGCTGAGGAGGAGTCTGAGCACCGTCCAGGCCGAGCACCAGGAGGCTCTACAGAAGCTGGCCGTGGCCACAGCCCAGCAGCAGCAGGCCATACTGGACAGCCAGGAGCAGGTGAGCAAACACAGAGGTTGGAGATGTTAAAGCTTTGCCAAACAACTTTTTTTTTATAAATTACTGAACATACAGTGAAGGAAATAATTATTTGATCCCTTGCAGATTTTGTAAGTTTGTCCACTGACAAAGAAATGAAAGGTCTATAATTTTAATGGTAGGTTTATTTTAACATTCAGAGATAGAATAAAAAAAAAAGAAATCCAGAAAATCACATTGTATAAAATATATACATTGATTTGCATTTGATTTAGTGAAATAAGTATTTGATCCCCTACCAACTAGCAAGAATTCTGGCTCCCACAGGCCGGGTATATTAGTCCCCCTCACTCTAAGAAAGTGCTCCTAATTTCAACTCGTTACCAGTATAAGAGACACCTGCCTCAACTCTTTACCTGTATGAAAGACACCTGTCCACAGGATCAATCAATCAGATTGCAACCTCTCCACCATGGGCAAGACCAAAGAGCTGTCTAAGGACCTCAGGGACAAGATTGTAGACCTGCACAAGGCTGGAATGGGCTACAAGACCATCGGCAAGCAGCTCGGTGAGAAGGAGACAGCTGTTGGTGCAATTATTCGAAAGTGGAAGAAACACAAAATGACCATCAATCGCCCTCGGTCTGGGGCTCCATGCAAGATCTCTCCTCGTGGGGTATCGAGGATCATGAGAAAGGTGAGGGATCAGCCCAGAACTACATGGGAGGAGCTTGTTAATGATCTCAAGGCCGCTGGGACCACAGTCACCAAGAAAACCATTAGCAATACACTACGCAGGAATGGATTAAAATCCTGCAGCACCCGACAGGTCCCCCTGCTCAAGAAGGTTACATGTACAGGCCCGTCTGAAGTTTACCAATGAACACCTGAATGATTCAAAGGAGGCTTGGGAGAAGGTGCTGTGGTCAGATGAGACCAAAATCGAGCTCTTTGGCATCAACTCGACTCGCCGTGTTTGGAGGAAGAGAAATGCTGACTATGACCCCAAGAACACCATCCCCACCGTCAAGCATGGGGGTGGAAACATGATGTTTTGGGGGTGTTTCTCTGCTAAGGGGACAGGACAACTTCACCGCATCGAGGGGAGGATGGACGGGGCGACGCACAGTGAAATCTTGGGCGACAACCTCCTTCCCTCAGCCAGGACACTGAAAATGGGTCGTGGGTGGGTCTTCCAGCTCGACGATGACCCAAAACACACTGCCATGGCAACAAAGGAGTGGCTCAGGAAGAAGCACATTAAGGTCATGGAGTGGCCTAGCCTTCCAGACCTTAATCCCATAGAAAATCTATGGAGGGAGCTGAAGCTTCGAGTTGCCAAACGACAGCCTCGAAACCTTAAGGATTTGGAGAGGATATGCAAAGCGGAGTGGACCAAAATCCCCCCTGAGATGTGCGCAAACCTGGTAACCAACTACAAGAGACGTCTGACCTCCGTGCTCGCCAACAAGGGTTTCTCCACCAAGTACTAAGTCATGTTGTGCTAGGGGATCAAATACTTATTTCACTCAATCAAATGCAAATCAATGTATATATTTTATATAATGTGATTTTCTGGATTTCTTTTTTTTTATTCTATCTCTGAATGTTAAAATAAACCTAACATTGAAATTATAGACCTTTCATTTCTTTGTCAGTGGACAAACTTACAAAATGTATGTGGGTAATACCAGAGCCTGCTATGTAGAAATGAATGGTGCTAAAGGTCACCCCAATCTCACTCTTCTCTCGGTTTTCCATCAGCTCAAGGTGGCGTCGGAGGCCCAGGACAAATACGAGCGGGAAATGATGCTGCACGCGGCCGACGTAGAGAATCTCCAGGCGGCCAAGGCTCAGGCCCTGCAGGCAGACCATCTCCACCAGCAGCTGGAGGAGGAGGCCCAGAGGGCCAGTACACAACTCCTGGAGGCCCGTATCTCCTGGGAAGAGCAGGAGAGGCTGCTCAGGGTAGGGTTATACAAGATAGAATAAAAAAAAGTTAATTGATATTAGGGCTGCTCAAGATATCATTTTTTTTTATCGTCATCGCGATGTCAACTTGTGCAATAAACACGTCGTGAAAGACTGCAATATTTTATTTGGCTCTATATTTAACAAAGTACATGATGATTCTATTAATGTTTTTATTGGTGCTAGGGCTGAGAGATTTTACGATTAAATCGATCAAATTTGGAGTTAGCTTGATGTGTAAAAAGTCTAAATCAAGAATCACGATTTAAGAAAGGTGGGGGCACAACTGATCTTGTAGCGTTTAATTTGTAAAAATGAGTTCATTCTATGAATGCCAACGGAGCTCATTGCTTTAGTAAAGAGAATACTCGTCTGCTGCTCACAGGGGAGGGGGGTAGTCCTATTGCTGTCATTTTGGCGCTGCACGCTATCAAACACTGATGTGTATCAGGCTATATACTCTGCGCCCCCCTAATGTAACAAGCTACCACTGGCATTGGGTCTAACTAGCGTGCAATGCTAGTCTCATTCATGATAGTAGGTAGGCTACTAAATTACGCCACGTCGGCTGCTTAAAGTCAAACGGATATGTTGGTTCCATTCGGTATTCAAATTAGGTATACAACGATCGCTGCACGAGCGATTGAAAGCGAGGGAGAGTCGTGTTAGAGGAATAGTTCATTTGTTTTAAAGTGCTTATTTCCACGTCTCGCGAAAATGTTCCAACTCGTCCAGATACGTCCATTGTATTTCCAATGTTTTTGAGTAATTACTTTTTCCATTTAGCTACTATTTTGAATAGAAATCTATGATTGATAGTAGGGCTGGGGCGGTTACCGCAGTAAAATAAAGCACACCGCAGTTGAGCTCATAACCGTCCTCACTAGGATGGGCACAAACCTAACTTCGCCAATATTTTTTTCAATATCAAAAAAATGTATTTATTTTAAACATAACTTTAAGTTTGACTAAATCAGATATAAATTTGCCGAAAAGCTGTATCTCGCTGTTCAGTTCTGTGTGCCGCTCAAGAGAGTTTCCATGGTTACGAAGACGCTAACTGGCTTTTCTCCTGTCTAGTTAGCTAATTCGTTACCGGCATACTCGATCGAAGAAGCAAAGGTTTATATCTTATTATAAATTATTTATAAATCTCCCGTTGGGTGGTACAGCCACAGGTATGCGACAGTTGGGTGTCAACAACAAAGTTAATATGCTGGTTTTCTTAGCAAGAAATACAAAAAATGTATGAACATTTCGATTAGGTCTATTTTGACTTTTGGCATATGGTTAAAATGTATTGTTCTTCGATTGTTCATTGTGATCATTTAATGTGATTTAAAAAAAACAACAATTGAAACAATCAATTATTTGGGTTTGCTTTCACACGTTTAGCAACCAATCCCGCATGGTAAACGTATCGGGCCAGAGAATAATCCCATAGCAAAACAGAAGCCTATGATCACTCAACAATAGTCCATTTATTAAATATATTTAAAATCTTGCGTCAGCATTTTATGTTAATGATCCATAAATAAATCTGCTTAAGGCCCCAATCTGATCCTTATGCGAAACAGCCGTTGCTATTTAACATACTGCAATAATAGTAAATGAAACTTCTGATCGCTTGGGTTTTTCGATTTAGCGCCAACTACTAGGTCAAATTGTTGTTCTCCGTTTTGATCTTTTCACATGGATAATACTACCAGTATAAACGGAAAATATAATATTGATTTATCCTATGAAATATGGCAGCATTTGGGGTTGTTAAAAAATATAGAATTATTGGAGCTAAATAGCAGTTAACCGCCTAACCGTGGGGATGCGCTGTCCTATCACCGCGGTGAGAAAATCATAACCGCCCCAGCTCTAATTGATAGCTTAGCAGGAGTGTCGTTTTCAGTGCACATGAACATGCTTAGACTAGTTGTTAGCACAAACTATTTCATAAATAAAGAAAATACTAATTTAAAACACTTCTTGCTATTTTTAAGTTTGTTCACAGAATAAACCAGAAAGACTCAAGATTATAATCGAAATCGTGCATGATCTCTCTTTGGCCAAATCGCCCAGCCCTAATTGGTGCTGTATTTTGAGGTACATGTTCAATTTGTCCAATAAACTAAAAATAATTCAATGGCAATTTTTTTTCTCAGCAGTATACTGAATTTAGGCAGCAAAAAGGCAGTGCTTTGTACACTTCAGTACCTTTTTATTATCGCAAGAAATATAGTTTTCGCAATATTCAACAACGTGATCGCATATCGCATACTTTTCTCCTATCATGCAACCTTAATTGATATGTAAAGGGTGATATTTTGGCTAGATGGCTTAGCTGGCTAGAAACGTTACTTTAAGTGTGGTGATGATTTTGCGTACGTACACGAAGATGTAGCCCCACATGTCTTGATTGCCTTGTCTTCTGCCGCTTGTCTCAGGAGGAAAAGGCAAATGTGGAGTCACACTCAGAGGACCTGCAGAGGCAGAACATGCTGCTCCACAAGCAGATCCAGACCATGAGCGCCAAGATGGCATCCAGCCTGCAGCGTGTCACTAACGAGAGCCCCCTTAACATATCACTCACAGAGGAAGGCAAATCACAGGATCAGGTCCTGGAGATCCTCAGGTAAATACTTGGAATGCTATAATGCTAACCAAAACACATGAAACAAATAGGTGGGGGGAGATGAACTTGCCTCTGAGAAGTGAGAAAAGTGAGGTTGTCTATGGGCTAAGTTGAAGGCTCGGTTCCCAAAATTCAGTGTAGCACCTAAACGCTTTCTAAGACACAAAAGCTGTTTAAGTCGGTGATGTCACACTATTGTTGGCGACACTGGCTACAAAATGAAACCCCATATCTTCAGGTTTGTTCGTCGGGAGAAGGAGATAGCAGAGTCTCGCTTCGAGGTGGCACAAGGCGAGAGCCTGCGCCACAGGCTGAGGGTGGAACACCTTGAGAGGGAGCTGAGGGAGCTGCAGGACAACCAGAGTGCAGAGAGGGAGAGAATGCAGGTAAGAGTTTACGGGCTGCTTTTGTGCTCCAAATCCATCAGTGTTGCTGACTACACATGCTTAAAGGGAGTCAATGAAATAGTAAGTCTGGCTGGATGGGTGTAAGGTTCGGGAATAAAGCTGCCATTGGCACCGACTGTGCCAGTCGACACCAATCAGATTCAAGTCAGATCCCTCCCCTTCCGCTATCTGCATGTTACCATTTTTAAAACCTAGCCGCTGAGTGAAACGACAACTAATTCCGATCAAGCAACCTACACGCTGAAAATGGCCATTTTTGAACAATTTTCATTGTGCTGTAAAGCCCAGTTCAGACCAACGATTAGATTAAGGCAAGCAAGCAGGCATGCATGGTTCTTTCAGAGAATTTGCTGTCTAACAGGCATGTATTTGGCCACCGGTTATGGATATTTTTTTATTTTCAAGTGAGCTCCTCCAGAGCTGAAGTTAAGACAAGTTTCACCTTTAGGGGACAAATGATTAAGCTGTTTTTTGTTTTAATCACTACAAGTCACATCACAGACTCAGCATAATTAATTGTATTGTTTTATGTGCTGCTTCTTAAGCAGGGGTTTAGCCATTTTATTACTAGGCCTCACCTCCCCACATGCAAATGTTCAACCAAAAGAAGTTCCCACCCGACAGTATTTTGCAAGGGCACTACCACCTTGTAACCCTGTTTTGAAGGGTGCTATATAAATAAAAACTGTCTCAATTCAGGGACTGCATCCTTCGAAGGATGCAGTCCCTGAAGGCACGCCTTTGTAGACGGCAAAGGCCAAACCAAGCGTTGTTAAATAACATTAAAAGAGACAGTGTCGGTGAGCATTTCCTATTCGCGTCACCAGCTGTTCCCACCCATACCCTTGCGTCACGACACTTGCATCCGATCATCACCGCCGTGCAATGAACCGTGCAAAGGCCGTGAAGGATCCAGCAGTTGCATCCTCCAAATTTGTGGAGAGAAGAATGCATCTCTCGGCCACATTTGAATGAGCCTTTGACATGGGACAGCCGTGGTGCGCCACTGCGATGTATTTGGTCTTCAAATGCAGCCTTCGAGGGATGCGGTCCCTGAATTGAGACACAGCAAGTTTATTATTCTCCTTACTAGGGATGGGCATTTGAAGGCATTTCACTATTTGAATATTCTACAAAAAATATTCGGGTAATCAATTAACACATTAAAAAAAAAAACATAGTATAACGCACTTATAATGTAGCCTGAAGGACTTCCGGGATCTGCAGTTACTAAACAAATGTTTGTTTACTTTGTTTTTCGTTTATCTATTAGTCAAATAAACAAGGAAATCCAATTAGTTTAATTCAGTGAGTATTTTCGATCTAAGAAACTTTGGCACAACACCAAAAGGTGTAACTAGCCGACTGGTTGGCTTGGATATCATAAACAGATCTCCGCTCGCAGCGCAGGGGCCTGCCTTTCATTACGCATGATGCGCATATATTAGTGGTGGCCAATTTGTGGATCTCGGGACAAATCAGACAACATGACAGGGTTTTTCCTGGCTCAAAATGAGGCGGAGATGGTACCCATGTTCTATCCATCACTATGGTGGTACCATCCTTGTCACATGCAGATGTGTGCACGTGTATCGTGCCTGGCAACCTTAGTTATTAATTATTTAGGTACACTTTATGCCTTGGGTTTTAAACAAAATGTGTAAAATAAACCTGTGCTAATTTTGGCTGATCATCAGCTAAGATAGTTAGCTAGCTTGTTTTACACTGATTTTGTAGCTAGCAAACTTGTGCATATGTGAGATTCATAAGCTTAATTACTATCTACAACACAATTGTCAATCAATTTGTACAATTTAAATAATCAGCAATTTCACATGGGCTAAATTAGTTACATCTCCAAATGAACCCATTCCACTTTCATTGCTTGAGAATAGCCACGTCTCTGAAAATCCATACCAGGTTTTAATCGTTATCTTGCAGTGAAAGAAACTTGGCTCACGTCAAGGCAACATGCAGGCTAAGTCTGACTCGACTAAGCTTTTGAGATTTAGGCCTAGACGTTGTTTAGTTAGCCGATGTGCACGCAAAAGTAGCCTATATTGATTTTCTGACACGCTATTTTGTGTGGAATGCTCGTGTGCAAGGACTCTGGCATCAAACACAACGCGACTTTTACATTAACACGCCAACTACACTTTCTTGGGGCATGCCATCATAATCTTTAGCTTGATCGTTTGGTGATCAAAGTTTTTTTTTTTTTCCTCCAAATAACAAGTCTAAAAAGCAAGCGAACTAAGGGGGACATTTCATTTCACCCTAAGCTCTACCACAACCGCAATGCTGCAGTTGCAAATGACAGAAATCCACCAAGTTTAACCCTTGTAAGAAATGAGCGTTTTCTGTTATGACACTCAGAGTTTTGTCAAGAGCTGGAGGTGGCACAAAATTTGTCGGAGGCGGCCAGCTCGTAATTCTCTATGCAGGGAAAACCCTGCATTAACATACGCATTAGCGAGAAAATAAAAATACGCGACAAGAATGAATTGATCCACACATTCAAAACAAACCGTCTTCCAACAGGCTAGATGGCGCTACTTTAAGTGCTTATAATCCCCAGATAAAATTCTGAAACCTGCTAAAGGTTTTCAGGAGTTTAAGCCTGCACCCGTGCGTGGTTTGTGGTGAGTTTCTAAAGATGGGGGCAGGGTTGTATGAAGATAAATCTGAGGTGTTAAAGCTGTTCAACTGTTAAGATGTGTTGAGATTTTTTAATTTTGTATTTGTTGAAACTGTTCAGATGTGAAAAGATGCTGGGGAAAGAAACTCACACTGCACTTTTTATTTCCTTTTTCATTGCACCTTTTAAGATGCAAAGTTCTTATTATTTTAGTTTTAAATGCAGCCTGTGTTTGACTTAGGGAATAACTTGTATTTAATATGAGTACTTATTATTATTAATATTATTATTATTATCATTATTATTATTTACAATTCCTCCAGTTCAATGTGAAAACTGATAATACATTTTATTGAATTTACTTTATTTCAGTTGTTGACTCTACACATTGACGTTGATGCTACTTTGTATATTACTGGGCTGTTTCAATATAGATGTCTGAGTCATAACTCAAGTTAGACATTATGATTTTCCGGACCTTCCAAACTGTAGTGAGTGATGCAACAGAGGATAGGCGATATCTTTACTAAAGCACTTGCCGGCCCTGGTGTGTGTGTGTGTGTGGCTGAGCTGTTGTTGCTCCTAGACGCTTCCACTTCACAATAATAGCACTTACAGTTGACCGGGGTAGATCTAGCAGGGCAGAAATTTCACAAACTGACTTGTGGCAAAGGTGGCATCCTATGACAGTGCCACGTTTAAAGTGACTGAGCTCTTCAGTACGACCCCTTATACTGCCAATGTTTGTCTATGGAGATTGCATGGTTATGTGCTTGATTTTATGCACCTGTTAGCAATGGGTGTGGCTGAAACACCTGAACTCAATGATTTGGAGAGGTGTCCACATACTTTTGGCCATATAGTCTATATTATGTGTAAGGAATGTGAATTTCGACTAGTATACTAGTCTAATCGAAAAAGTAAACTTCAAGCGTCCTATTGCGCTTGAAAATTGTAGAGGTCGAGCTGAGAGTTAGCGAGACACTCCAACTTATAAAACTCATTATTAATTATATAAATATACTAGCTCAAACTAGTATCTCGGAACTAAAATGTAAAAATGTGTGGAAATATTTATTATTAATGTAGTTTTTCGCTTTTCCCAGCTGTGTTAAGTCAGTTTAGAATCCGCACGTGACCCCTGCTATTGCTGTTTCTAAAGAAAGTAAGTTTGATAGGCTGATATTATATTCACGCTTGTAACACAAGAATTGATTAAACAATCTAAAACATTTAACTACAGTACTCTGCAAGAGTTTTAGGCAGGTGATGTTTTGAAGGCAAAGGGTGGTCACACGAAATATTGATTTGATTTAGATGTGGCTGAAACACCTGATGTTTACAAAGTGAGAAGTGGGGCCATTTTCTCAGACTCCCATTCAATCGTAGTTGCTTCTGCAACCAGTGGAGTCGCCCCCTGCAGGTTATTAGAAAGACCGCAGGTTAAAGGCACTTCCGCATAGGCTTTACTTTTCAGAGCCGGAACTACACCCTCTGATTTATTTTACAATTCAAAAACAATTTGTAAATACTGAGCTAAGCTTCGCATTTAGACTCATCGACAAGCATTTTCCCACTCTACTAGCGTATCCTCACTCGACTCCCTCATAGTCAAAATATTTCTATGATTCGATTTGAGCTGCTTGGAAGTTAAAACTATGATGCGGGAAAAGCATAAAAATGTATCAAATGTAGGCCTATTGCCATTGCTTTTTTTATTCTACTTATTACATATTTAAAATGGTATCGGTTTAGACATTTTAAAATAACGTAGCCTAAGTAACTGATACAGCCAACAAATCATATTTGGTAATCTAATACACCACAGCTATAGTCGAATACCCAGGTCATTTTGAATATTCGAATAACCGTGCCCATCCCTAATTATTACTAGGCTTGGGCAGTAGCAGAATTTTCAAAGCGTTTTCCTCTTCTTTAGAGACACTGGGGTAAACGGTATAACCATCATACTTGCTTTTGCCACAAGAACTAAACGTAATTGAGGAAATGATAGGCTTATTTGGACATCAAATTATTGTCAAAAAAAAATTGCGCTAGTTCTGCACAGATTAAACAAAACTAAAATCTCAGAAATGACTGTATTTTGATGGAACATTTATTTACCTTAATTTTCCTTGAAAAAAAAAAAACATTCCGTCTCATCAGTGCAACATGTGTAAATAACAAAATCAGGCCGTGTCCCCCCCCCATTCCAGAATGTTAACCCATGTTGCCAGACCCTGCTTCAGCGCTGCCACAGCGCAACAAAGTGTGTAGATGAGTCTGGCATCGCGAGACTAATGAAATGGTGATGAAAAGTGGTTCTTATAGCTTAGTGTAAAGACATAACGAGTTGATTTGAAGGGCCAGCTCATCACTTCTCTTCTGGTGGACTCAGGTGACGGCAAGGACTCTGTCCCAGCACGACGAGCTGATGAAGAAGACAGAGACAATGAGCGTCCTGATGGAGACCAACAAGATGCTGCGGGAGGACAAGGAGCGCATGGAGCAGGAGCTTCAGCAGACCCAGGCCAAAGTAAGAGGCGTGGCTCTCCTCTTGTTGCTTCTTTAGGCCGAAGTTCTGACTGCTGTATATGACTTTCACTTAACTTGTTTGTTTGACATGCTCCATCTCCTCCCACTTGTGCCACCAGATCCGTAAGCTGGAGTCTGACATCTTGCCCATGCAGCAAGCCAACAGCGAACTGAGTGAGAAGAGCGGTATGCTGCAGGCCGAGAAGAAGATAGTGGAAGAGGAGGTCCGACGTTGGAAGGCCAGGACTCAGGTCAGTGAGAATAATGAACCCCTTTCATATACTTTAATTTATTTCTTACTTATTTTACTGTATAAACTGTTTTAAGTTGACCTAAAGTGTCCAGAACGACGGCCACAAATAAAATGCATTATTATTATTATTATTATTATTATTATTATTATTATTAATACAGATGATACACTGTGAGATAAGTTACAGATAAGATACACACTAAGAGATATGTTTACATCTCGCCTCTATGGTCCTATCAGTATTCCGGTTCTAACCCCCTAGAACCTGGTGAGCCAGCAGAAGGACACCGACCCAGAGGAGTATAAGCGTCTGAATTCGGAGAAGGAGGCCCACCTCAAGCGCATCCAGCAGCTTAGTGAGGAGATAGGCAGGCTCAGAGCAGAGGTTGCCAGGTGAGAACACACTGGAGGATATTGTTTACATCAGGATAGTTTCATTATGTTTTCTCTTTCATGGTCACCATTCTTATCATCCCCACGTTGTTTTTGTCTTTTTCTCTGCCTTTTTTAGTGTGAAAAAAGAGTCCAAAGAGATTAACTATTTTCCTTTTCTACCCTTCAGGAGTGGTGGTGCATTGACTTCACTGCAAAGCCAGGTGCAGACCCTGCGTGAAAACCTTGGTAAGCTGGCGGGAGAGAAGGACTTCTTGAAGAAAGAAGTGGAGGCGAAGAGCCTGGAAATCCAGGAGAAGGGGCGCACCATCACCCAGGTCAAGAAGATCGGTCGCCGCTACAAGACTCAATACGATGAGCTGAAGGTGGAGCATGACCAAGTAAGAAGAGGGTCAACAATCTCTCTTCTGGTTTGATAGGTTTCATTGTGTTCCCTCAAATTTTATGGCACGTTTTAAAATTCAGCATTGTTTTCCAACTCCCGCAGTTGCTCCAGTGGTTGTTGCTTACTGTTCCCCTGTGTTGTGTAGAAAATGGCTGAGACGGTGTTTGTCCCGGCCCAGGATCATGAGGCCCGGCAGGCTTCGGCCCAGGAGCTGCAAGGCCTAAGGGACTCCCTCAGCCAGTCTGAAACCAGGACCAAGGAGCTCGAGAGCCAGCTTGAGAACCTCAACAAGGTCTGACTCCTCAGAGACACGGTGGGGACGGGTGGAGGTGGAGAGGGCCAGATAGAAGAAGTAGCAACTTTGTGTCTTCATCTAAAAGAAATAAGCTGTGCTGCATGATATTTTGGTATATTTAGTCATTTAGAATTGTCTTTCTGAACATCTAATTTTTAAGTTAATTATGAATGTAATGTAGGACTCTATTTCCCAATTTTGACCCATATAGCTGCATGAATTTTTATTACAATCAATCCACAGATCAATTCTCTTGTCTCTGCTTTTTTGTAATCTTTCTGCTTGACTCTGTACCACGTTCTCCCATATCAGGTAGTATCCCAGCACGAGACAGAGGTGTGCGGCACCCAGGAGCAGACCTCTCGTCTGCAGGCTGAGGTGATGCGCCTGAGGCAGGAGCTACAGGATAAGGCCTCCCAGGAGGACATGCTGCGCCAGCAGATGGCTGACAAGGAGGAGAAGACCCGGAAAGCCTTCTTAGGAGCCAAGCAGAAGATCAACCAGCTCATGGGTGAGAAACCATATAGCTTTTGTTAAGATACTTGTAGATGTGCACTTTATAATTTCTATAATAAAATTACTTGTGGAATGGTCACTATAGGTTCCAAAGACCAGTTGCAGAAGGAGAACGAGGAGCTGAAGCAGCAGAGGGAGGAGCTGGAGGTGCGTGTGAGTGCACTCAAGTCGCAGTACGAGGGCCGCCTCAGCCGTCAGGAGAGGGAGCTAAGGGACCTGAGGGGGCAGCAGGAGAGACAGGAGCAGAGGGACGAGACTCCGGAAACCGGACACAGCAAGGTACAGCCCATTTGGCTATCAGCAACCTTGAGAAAGGAAGTTCTTGTCAACACTTACTTCTCTTTTCAATTGAAAGCCTACAGTGAATCCGGAAAGTATTCATACCCCTTCACTTTTCCACATTTTATGTCACAGCCTAATTCCAAAATGGATTAAATAAAATAAAAATCTCAACATTCCACACACAATACCGCATAATGACAAAGTGAATCCTTTTTTAGAATTTTTTGCAAATGTATTAAGAATGAAATATCACATGTACATAAGTATTCACACCCTTTGCTGTGACACTCAAAAATGAGCTCAGGGGCATCCTGTTTCCACTGATCATCCTTGAGATGTTTCTACAACTTGATTGGAGTCCACCTGTGGTAAATGCAATTGATTGGACATGATTTGGAAAGGCGCACACACCTGTTTATATAAGGTCCCACAGTTGACAGTGCATGTCAGAGCACAAACCAAGCCATGAAGTCCAAGGAATTGTCTGTAGACCTCAGACAGGATTGTATCAAGGCACAGATCTGGGGAAGGGTACAAAAAAAATTCTGCAGCATTGAAGGTCCCAACGAGTACAGTGATCTCCATTATTCGCAAATGTAAGAAGTTTGGAATCACCAGGACTCTTCCTAGAGCTGCCCGACCGGCCAAACTGAGCAATCGGGGGAGAAGGGCATTGGTCAGGGAGGTGACCAAGAACCCGATGGTCACTCTGACAGAGCACCAGTATTCCTCTGAGATGGGAGAACCTTCCAGAAGGACAACCATCTCGGCAGCAGTCCACCAATCAGTCCTTTATGGTAGCGTGGCCAGACGGAAGCCACTCCTCAGTAAAAGGCACATGACAGCCCGCATGGAGTTTGCTAAAAGGCACCTAAAGGACTCTCAGACCATGAGAAACCAAAGTCTCTGGTCTGATGAAACCAAGATTGAACTCTTTGGCCTGAATGCCAAGTGTCATGTCTGGAGGGAACCAGGCACCGCTCATCACCTGGCCAATCCCTACAGTGAAGCATGGTGGTGGCAGCATCATGCTGTGGGGGTGTTTTTTCAGCGGCAGGGACTGGAAGACTAGTCAGGATCAAGGGAAAGATGAATGCAGCAATGTACAGAGAGATCCTTGATAACCTGCTCCAGAGCGCTCTGGACCACAGACTGGGGCGAAGGTTCACCTTCCAACAGGACAACGACCCTAAGCACACAGCCAAGATAACAAAGGAGTGGCTTTGGGACAAGTCTGTGAATGTCCTTGAGTGGCCCAGCCAGAGCCCAGACTTGAACCCGATTGAACATCTTTGGAGAGATCTGTAAATGGCTGTGCACCGACGCTCCCCATCCAACCTGATGGAGCTTGAGACAATCGGCAAAGATGAATGGGAGAAACTGCCCCAAAATAGGTGTGCCAAGCTTGTAGCATCATACTCAAGAAGACTTTAGGCTGTAATTGCTGCCAAAGGTGCGCCAACAAAGTATTGAATAAAGGGTGTGAACACTTATGTACATGTGATATCTTTTTTTTTTTTTTTTTTTTTTTTTTATACATTTGCAAAAAATTCTAACATTTTTCACTTTGTCATTATGCGGTATTGTGTGTAGAATGTAGATTTTTTTTGTGTGTATTTAATCCATTTGGGAATTAGGCTGTGACAATAAAATGTGGAAAAAGTGAAGGGGCATGACTACTTTCCCGATGCACTATGTTGTCATTCCAAGGTTGTGCACCTAGTCTGCAGTGCATGTCAAGACTTTTGAAGACCAACAGTCTTTACTCAACATCGGGGGGGCACATTATCTTTAGATTAACTAAATCGGCCACAGTGCACTCTACGTAGTAGCCTCAATTAAAATTAAAAATCACAGCACGCTTTGTCCTCATGCTTATATACTTGCATTATTACGGTATTGACATTTTTACTGTGAAGGGAATAATCCTTCGACAGAACGCGGTTTGCTGCTCAGAAATGTATTGTAAGATAACTGTCTGTTTCCACAAACGAATTCCACTTTCAGACACATTCTGTAGGACCCCAGGTAGCTACACAAAAAATCCAGAGCAGTTATCGTGGAATTATTGAATAAAGGCTTTTAGAAATGATTGTGCACTTACAAGAGACGTTCTATTTAAAAACATAATTGAAGAAAACTCTGTGTCCCATCACTAATTCAATTTCAAACGCATTCAGACCCCAGGTAGCTGCACAAAAGTTTTCAGAACAATTCACTCTGGAATTTCCGAATGAAAGCCCTTTGAATGTATACACTTAAACAACATGTTTTACTCCACTCAAAACATTATTAAAATAAAACTTGTCAGTTTCCCATCCCTTATTCCACTTCAAACACATTCTAGAGGACCTCAGGAAGCTGCAAAAAAAATGTCCAGAGCAATTCACTGAATTTTACAATAAAGGCCATTTGAATGTATGCACTTAAACAACATGTTCTACTCAACTCGAAACATTATTAGGGGTCTATGCAGTGTTACTGCTTAGAACCCTATTGTATTTGCTCTCGGTCATTCTTATTGTTATTATTATTATTCCTAACAAGTGCAAATTCCCGTGAGATGGATTATTACACAAAGATGTAACTTTGCATGAGCATAGACAGCCATATGCGATACTGCCATACAAGTGCCATACCAATTGGCCCAAAGGGGTTGCTATACAAGGAAACCAAAGTTATATTTGTCATTTTTATGTGAAATTTGGTACAAAGGTGCATGTCATCATGAAGAAAAAATTTGCCGCTAAAACCCATAAAGTCCGCCATGATGGATTTTCGATCCTCACGAACATTTGTACACGACATCTTTGTTAAAAGGGCTTTCATAGTATGAAAGGCAAGTCTGTACCTCAAACGAGATGGCCGCCAGGGACCAGTGAAATTGCAAGTGTTTTTGTCTTCAAACTAAAGCTAATAAAGCTGTCAAAGTTCCAGTTATGAAGAAAAAAATGAATATGATCATTCATAACACTACAAAGGGTCAGCTTGTCAACCTGTAATCGCATAGCCCTAAAGGGGCACTACAAATCACATTTATCTCATAAGGCGTTTGAGTCAGTCATGAAACTTGATATACATGACTACATGGGTAAAGGTAACATCTGGAAAATGGTTCAAAAGGGTGCACTGTATCCCACACAAAACTAAAGTTCTATGTTCAATGGCTTATGGCAGCCATCTTGTTTGACACAAACTTTTCCTATACAAGTTTAGAAGCTCTATATCTGCAGATGCTGCTTACCAATTTGCATGAAGATTGGTTGAATGATCTAGGACAAGAAGACTTAAGTGTTTGTTTATACGTGGTAACACCAGAAGCTGCCATGGGGGTAATTTCAAAAATTGCTGCAATATGTTTCTTTCTAAGACCAATTACACCAAAACCAATTCCAGAATAAAGGCCTTTTGAAATTGTCATGCCCTGAAAAAACGTGTTATATCAAAACACATTGAAAGAACTGTCGGTTTCCCATTAGTAATTCCACTTCAGACACATTCTATTGAACCTCAGGTAGCTGCACAACAAATCCAGAAAGTTTCACAGTGGAATTATTTAATGAAGCCCTTTAGAAATTATGCACTTAAACATGTTCATCACTAATTCCACTTTAGACACATTCTGCAAGACCCTAGGTAGCTGCACAAAAGTGTCCTGAACAATTCACTGTGGAATTTCAGAATAAAGGTAATTTGATTGAATGCACCTAAACAACACGTTCTATTCAACTCACAACAGAATTATAAGAAAATTATCTGTTTCCCATCCCTTATTATAGAGGACCTAACTCATAGTAGCTGCACAAAATAATCCAGAACAATTCACTTTGGAGTATTCCATAATTTCCCTGTGAAACAGTGTTGTTAGCTGTTATTATTGAAGTTATTGGTGGTAAGAGGTTTTTAATGAGACACGGTTTGGCCTTTTAGGGGCATGGTCATCGAAAAGGGATCGAAGTAATCAATTTAATGTGGTAGTCAAGACAATCAGACGGGCCATGCTTGTCTTGCCGTTTATCAAATGGATGGGGACAGATAAGATAAGATGGACTTTCTTGTCCAGAAGGAAATTTTTCTTGGACACATACAGTATCTGCTGTTGACAGAATAACATGTGCCCACAGTGCATACATACAGTACATACACAGACTGTCACCAGTCCACATGTACACACTGTAATGTCATGGGATGTCCCTAGGACAGGGCAGTGCAGGCAGACTGGAAATAACAGGCAAAAGACCAGGTTCAAACTATAAGAAGTTGAACGTTTTATTGCCCAACAGCCGCTCTTTATCAATAATCCTTTTGATCCTTTTTCAATAAACACAACCCAAACAATGGTGGTGTTCAGAACAACAGAATTTACAAAAAACAACTCAGTCTTCAGGCATCAACTCCAATAACTGGTAACACAAACGGTTTCCTTTCATACAGGCGTTCTGTCCCTCAGAGAGGTTCTTCTCTGCCTCCCCAGGTCCAGCCTCAATTAGGTGGCTTAAGCATTCACACCTGTGTGAATCGTGCAGCCTCCTGGGAGCTGTAGTTTGGGCAGCGGCGGCCATTTGGGGATGTGGCAGCTGGTCCTGTATGGGAATGTAGCACCCTTCCACTATATGACCCCTTGTGATGCCACCACACACACACACAGACTGCCAATCAACAAATTGCACACTGCCTGTCGTACAACACACCAGTCATCATAATAGTGTACATAATATGTGCGGTAAGAATAAAGGTGCCTCATTCACCATAGAATCATCATAAAATGTGTACAGTTAAGATAAAATAAAAGCGGGGTTAGCTTCTGGCTAGCTTGCCATTTAGGGCTTTGATGGACAGGATGTCAGGTGCTGAGCAGGTAGTCCCTGTGCCTATGCGATGTTGACTTTGATATGGTGGTGCGCAAGGAGTTTATTTGGTTCTATTAGACGTCAATAAGGGGTGAAAATCTTGCCAAGATTATCTTGGATATACTGTTGAGGCTGATTTTGCCCATATCAGGCCTTAGAGGGTCAGGCCTACGATGGTGCAGCAAATATGGTTGGGAAATGCTCGGGTGCACAGGCAGTCATTCGCCAAACACAGCCACTAGCACCATACTACACATAGTGTAAACTTAGTAACATGGTCGTGATTTCCTACAATAGAAATCCCACTCTCCAACAGAGGTGGTAGATGGGGTATATTGTATATTATATATATATATATATATATATATATATATATATATATATATATATATATATATATATATATATATATATATATATATATATATATATATACATACACACACACAGTGGGGCCAAAAAGTATTTAGTCAGCCACTGATTGTGCAAGTTCTCCTACTTAGAAAGATGAGAGAGGTCTGTAATTTTTATCATAGGTACACTTCAACTATGAGACAAAAAATCCAGGAAATCACATTGTAGGATTTTTAAAGAATTTATTTGTAAATGATGGTGGAAAATAAGTATTTGGTCACCCACAAACAAGCAAGATTTCTGGCTCTCACAGACCTGTAACTTCTTCTTTAAGAAGCTCTTCTGTCCTCCACTTGTTACCTGTATTAATGGAACCTGTTTGACCTCGTACATACACACACACACACACTGCTCAAAAAAATTGAAGGAACACTTTGAAACCACATCAGATCTCAATGGGGGGAAAAAATCATGCTGGATATCTATACTGATATGGACTGGGTAGTGAGTGAGGAGCGAAAGGATGCCACATCGTTAGATGAAAATGATCAACCTATAGAGGGCTGAATTCAAAGACACCCCGAAAATCAAAGTGAAAAAATGATGCGGCAGGCTAGTCCATTTAGCTGAAATTCCATTGCAGCAACTCAAAATGGTACTCAGTGCTGTGTATTGCCCCCACATGCTTGTATGCATGCCTGACAATGTCGGGGCATGTTCCTAATGAGACGACGGATGGTGTCCTGGGGTATCTCCTCCCAGATCTGGAACAGGGCATCACTGAGCTCCTAGACAGTCTGAGGTACAACCTGGCGGCGTCGGATGGACCGAAACATGTCCCAGAGGTGTTCTATTGGATTTAGGTCAGGCGAGCGTGGGGGCCAGTCAATGGCATCAATTCCTTCATCCTCCAGGAACTGCCTGCATACTTTCGCCACGAGGCCGGGCATTGTCGTGCACCAGGAGGAACCCAGGGCCCACTGCACCAGCGTAGGGGTCCAAGGATTTCATCCCGATACCTAATGGCAGTCCGGGTGCCGTTGTCTAGCCTGTAGAGGTCTGTGTGTCCCTCCATGGATATGCCTCCCCAGACCATCACGGACCCACCACCAAACCGGTCATGCTGAACGATGTTACAGGCAGAGTAACGTTTTCCACAGCTTCTCCAGACTCTTTCACGTCTGTCACATGCTCAGAGTGAACCTGCCCTCATCTGTGAAAAGCACAGGGTGCCAGTGGCGAACCTGCCAAATCTAGTGTTCTGTGGCAAATGCCAATCGAGCTCCACGGTGCCGGGCAGTGAGCACAGGGGCCCACTAGAGGACGTCGGGCCCTCAGGCCACCCTCATGAAGTCTGTTTCTGATTGTTTGGTCAGAGACATTCACACCAGTGGCCTGCAGGCGGTCATTTTGTAGGGCTCATCCTGTTCCTCCATGCACAAAGGAGCAGATACCGGTCCTGCTGATGGGTTAAGGACCTTCTACGGCTCTGTCCAGCTCTCCTAGAGTAACTGCCGGTCTCCTGGAATCTCCTCCATACTCTTGAGACTGTGCTGGGAGACACAGCAAACCTTCTGGCAATGGCACGTATTGATGTGCCATCCTGGAGGAGTTGGACTGCCTGTGCAGCCTCTGTGGGGTCCAGGTATCGCCTCATGCTACCAGTAGTGACACTGACCCTAGCCAAATGCAAAACTAGTGGAAAAACAGTCCGAAAAGATGAGGAGGGAAACAATTTCAGTGGCCTCTACCTGGAAAACCATTCCTGTTTTGGGGGTCATCTCATTGTTGCCCCTCTAGTGCACCTGTTGTCAATTTCATTAACACCAAAGCAGCTGAAACTGATTAACAACCCCCTCTGCTACTTAACTGACCAGATCAATAGCCCAGAAGATTAATTGACTTCATGCAATACTCTGATTAAAACGTGTTCCTTAAATTTTTTGGAGGTGTGTGTGTGTGTGTGTGTGTGTGTGTGTGTGTGTATATATATAAAACATGGACCAGTTAACTGAAGAGCTTTCCATACGTTTCGGCTGCCAACCAATCAGCCAACAACTAATTTAGTCCAGCTGGGTACTTTATTGAAGATTAAGTTTTGATTGACAATTTGCAATTCGCTGTGCGTGAACATTTACAACCACTAACCCCCGCTTCAAAACAGTTTGCATAATGAGACAATCGTGTCTATCAACAAACTTTAGCATTCGTAACTCAGGGGAGCTTGCTCAACTGTTTGCCCGTGGCCTTGACGAGAGCCAAGATTCTGTCACTGCAAGGTAACGAGCAAAACCTGGTATGGATTTTCAGTGGTGTCTATTCCCACGCAAGAAAAGTTTGGAGATTCATTTGGAGATGTGACTGTTCTGTGTCCTGAGGTGATTGCTCCATTTAGGGCAGTTATAGACAGACTTCTCATAACCTTGATTTTTTACCACTTTGCCTTGAGGAAGGAGATATAACTCATTCAGCCCATGAATTTGATTGTATACTGGTTTCCGGATTGATCGAGTAATATAGACACACACACACACACACACACACACATATACACACACACACGACGTAGCCTATATATATACAGTTCTGTTATATTCAGTAGAATGGAAATAAATTCATTTACTTTGCAAGTAATTTCTGGGAGTCCGATTTCCTTTAAAATCCAAGTATTTGTTTTGCCAATATGACGGGTCATAAATTGCATTTATAATTGTCCAAGACTTAAATTTAACTTGTTGAACTGTTTGAAACCCTGTGTGAAATATATATATATAAATATATCTCTGATATATTAAACTTATTTTGGAAATAAATAGGATGCGGTTAAGTGTTCAACATAAAAGTAGATTTTATGTTGTCTCATTATTATGTCTCTGAAATTCAAATTTGTCTACTGGAGGAGATAACCTCTGCCCCCGCAACTGGAACCTCATGCCACCCTTTTGCCAACCCAGATAAAATGTCCTAAATCCGCCACTGCCGTAAGTATCCCGAACTGATGAAGAAAACTTGAAAGTACAATTAACCATGTTTAAAAACAAGCCCAATATCAAGACTCCTGCCGATGCTGTGCAAAGATTAAAATAAATGGTCCCTGGTGTTTGTGGTCTATTTGATCAGGTAGAGACACTAGTTAGACTGTTGATGGTGGTGCCCACATCATCTGCTCAGGCAGAGCGCAGCTTACCCGAATAGGAGATTGAAAACATGGTTGCAATCTACCATGAGTCAAAAAAGGCTCAATAGAGTTGCTGTGCAATATTCAAAAAGAAAGGCTTGACAGACTGGACAACAGACAAATTGCTCCGCAGTTTTTGCAGGGTAATGAAAGGAGGAGAACAGTTTTGGGGTACTTTAAAGGGGCCTACTTCTGGATAGTGAATTTGCTTGTCTGCACTATGTATACAGTGTAATATGTATAGGGAGAACTGGCAGGCCTGTGTGGGTTAGTGTTTAAGTTAGAGCTGTCCCACACCGCAGCCATTAGTTGTATTTTTGTTTTGTTATAAGGTAGTGGCTGCATCATGTGTAGAAGAAATGTGCGTGTACGCCTGGCAGGTCTGTGTGGGGCAACGTTTAATACTATTGTATTGTAAGACATCTTGTGTTAGTGCATGACATTTAAAGGACGTTTTGTCATCAATACCACAGATACCTTTTGGTTCAGCTACCCAAGGTCCTATAGAATGTGTCTGAAATGGAATTACTGATGGGAAACAGTTTTCTCTCTGTTTTTAATATAACAACTTTTCAGTGCATGATCATTTGAAACGGCCATTTTCTGAAATTCCACAGTGAATTGTTATGGATTTATTTGTTGCAGCTACTTGACTTCCTATAGAATGTGTCTGAGGTGGAATAAGTGATGGAAAAGAGTTTTTGTTTTGAGTTGAGTAGAACATGTTGTGTTCATAAATTCAAATGGCCTTTAATCCGAAATTTCCAAGTTAATTGTTATGGATTTTGTTCTGCTGGTACCCGGGGTCTGGCAGAATGTGTCTGGCATGGAAATGTTGACTGGAAACAGACAGCTTTCTTTTAATAATATGGAGTAGAACATAATGTTTTAAGTGTATACGTTCTAAGGGCATTTATTCTGAAATTCCAGAGGGAATTGAGCTGGATTGTTTTTTGTGCAGCTACCTGAGGTCCGGAGTAGACTAAGTGATGGGAAACTACTTTGCTAGTCCTCCGTTCATACACTAAATAAATGTGTGTGTGTGTGTGTGTGTGTGTGTGTGTAAGCAAGTGTGTAAGCACACACTTCCACTGCTCAAAAGTTTGGGGTCACCCAGAAAATATGATGTTTTCCATGAAAAATCACACTTATTCATCAAATGAATTGTAAAATGAATAGAAAAGATAGTCAAGACATTGACAAGGTTAGAAATAATGATTTTCACGTGAAATAATAATTTTGTCCTTCATGCTTTGCTTTCGTCAAAGAATCCTCCGTTTGCAGCAATTACAGCTTTGCAGACCCATGGCACTCTAGCTGTGAATTTGTTGAGGTAATCTGAGGAGATTTCACCCCATGCTTCTTGAAGTACCTCCCATAAGTTGGATTGGCTTGCCTTGATGGGCACTTCTTACGTATCATACGACCAAGCTGCTCCCACAACAGCTCAATAGGGTTGAGATCTGGGGACTGCGCTGGCCACTCCACTATAGACAGAATACCAGCTGACTGCTTCTTCTCTAAATGGTTCTTGCATAGTTTGGAGCTGTGCTTTGGGGTCATTGTCCTGTTGTAGGACGAAATTGGCTCCTATCAAGTGACGTCCACAGGATATGGCATGGCGCTAAATGGAGTGATAGCCTCCCTTATTCAAGATCCCTTTTACCATATACAATTCTACCATCACCAAAGTGTACCCCCAGACCATCACATTTCCTCCACCATGTATAATTTGTATTAAAATGTCTTAAATCAATCTTTCAAAAGTCTTAAAAATGACATTGCATTTTAATATCTTAAAATATTGGTAAAATTTTTTTTTTTTATGATTTTCCAAAATGCCTCTTGCATTAATGTTAAGATCAGGATAATGGAACTAATTTTGATTGTATCCGCAATAGAGGCCTGTCACCAAACATTTAATTCGCTGTTGCTAGTCCTCACAGAGACCAATGTTGGCGGACCAAATTTGTAGACCTCGGCACGCTAGGTAACCTATACGTTATAATGTATGTGATGAAATCAATTAATTCAAATTTTTTGAGTTAGTGTCTAAATCGAGAATCACAATTTAAAAAAGGTGCGGGGCACAACTGATCTTGTAACATTTCATTTTTCAAAACGAGTTAATTCTATGAACGCCATTGCTTTAGTAAAGAGAATACTCGTCTGCTGCTCACAGGGGAGGGATGGAGGCCTATTGTGTAACAAATAAGCAGCATTTTTGTGATCAGTGTTGCTGTGCTTTTAGCGCCGCACGCTATCAAACACTGATGTGTATGAAGCTATACCCTTCACCCTCTCCAATTTACAAGCTACCACGGGCATTGGGTCTAACGAGCGTGCAACGAAAGTCTGTCATGATGCATAATATTAGGTAGGCTACTAAAATTTCACTCGTCGGCTGCTTAAAGTCAAACGGATATGTTGGTGCCATTCGGTTTCAAATAAGGTATACAACTATCGCTGCACGAGCGATTGAAAGCAGAGAGGGAGACGCGTAACAACAGTTAAAGGAATAGTTACATTTTTTCATAGTTTGCTTATTTCCACGTCTCGCGAAAATGTTCCAACTCGTCCAGATACGTCCATTGTATTTCCAACGTTTTTAACATAATGTAATTACATTTTCCCATTTAGCTGCAATTTTAAATCGAAATCTATGATTGATAGCTTAGCAGGGGTGTCAGTCTCAGTGCACATGAATATGCTTGAACTGGTTATTAGCACAATCACATTTTTCATTTCATAAATAAAGAAAATACTTATTTAAAACACTTCTTGCTATCTAAGTTTGTTTACAGAATAAACAAAAAAGACTTGATTGTAATCTCAATTGCCCAGCCCTAATTGGTGTTTTATTTTTAAGGTACGTGTTCAATTTGTCCAATAAAAAAATCTATTGGCAATTTGTTGGTTCTGAGCAGTATACTGAATTTAAGCAGAAGAAAGGCTTAAGGCTTAAGCTTTTTATTATCGCAAGAAATATCGTTATCGCAATATTCAACAACGTTATCGCATATCGCCTACTTTTCTCATCGTGCAGCCTTAGCTTTGACATACTGTATCATCCTAATCGCTACATATTTAGCGGCCAAACTATGACACCATGCACATGTCATGGGATATCGCAACGTTGCTGCTAGTCAGAAAGAGGAGATATGAAAGAGAACTCAAACTGAAAATAAATGTTTGGTTACGGGCTAAGTTACATGCAGCTATTGTAACCTGTGTACTGTTTGGAAGGCTACAGGCTACCCTTACAACAATATACAATTCTGTAGGCCACAATCTACTAGGAAACATTTACTTTCTTTGTTGGTATTGTCACCTGTTTGATTTTAAATACATGAAATATAGTTCTGTGGACTTTGATTAACTGTATGCTCTGTTGTTCTCTGTTGAAAGTGCAGTGGTAGAAGATGGTAGGCTCAGGGCAGTCAGGGTACTTTAAGTTAAAGTTTAATGGTTGAAGAGGAAGCTACTAAAGAAAGTGGTTTTTGCACCCAGATGACAGGAGAGGACAGGGTAGACAAGAAGCAGGACAGCATAAAAAGCCAAACCGAGCACTTAAGTAATGATATTATAGCAATGACTGACCAGCTTTTAAAATATTGTAATAGAAAATATACCATCGTATCATCCTGGCGAGGTGGTTATTGTAAAATTGGTCTTAAAATTCATTCCGAGTTGCATTAAAAAAGTCTTCGTCTTAAATCTAACTTGCCTTTAACTGTAGGAACCCTGAATCTAAATGATTCAACCCCCATTGCAAATTAGGTTTATTAGCAAAATCTACAAACTTTCAGCTGTTTGCAAAAAAGAAACCAATCAAACAAGAGCAATAGTTTAACACAACTAATATAACAAGTGGTTTCTACAAATTAAACACAAAATGACACTTTTGATGACTCCGGCAGTCTCAGAATTATTCAACCCCCGGAATGGAATGGAATGAATAAGAGGTCGCATTTGCAAATCAGGTGTTGTCTCGAGCTTCTTTAGATGCATCAGGTGTGCTTGAGATAAAACACATCAAATACCTGGACTGGCTAGGGTTTTGTTGACTGTGACGTTTGATTGCATATTAGAAATATGTTGAGTGGTTCAAAACGTTAGTAAAAGAGATTATTGCCTTTCACAAACAAGGAAAAGGATACCAAAAGATAGCAAAGGCACTGGATGTTCCTAGAGATATAATTGGAAGCGTAGTGTGCAAGTTCAAAGCTAAAGGAACCCTGGCTACACTACTTGGACGTGGCAGAAACAGGAACCTATCACCGGCTGCCACCAGATTCCTGAGGAGGCAGGTGGTCAAAAACCATTGACTGCAAAAGACCTGCAGCAAGATTTGCTAGCAGCAGGCACTTAGGTTTCAGTTTGCATAGTAAGGCGCATACTAAACGCAGAAGGTCTCCATGCCTAAACTCACACCTCTGCTGACCCGAAAACAAAAGCAAAGTCGGCTCCAATATGCTCAAAACCACATACATAAGCCACAGAAGTGTTGGGGCTTCTGTTCTGTGGAGCGATGAAATAAAACCGGAACTTTTCATTTCATTTTCACTATGGATCAGCAGTATATCTGAAGAAGGAAAAATGAAGCGTACACTGAAAAGAAGACCCTCCCTATAGTGAAGCATGGCGGTGACTCAGTGATGCTCTGGGGCTGCTTTGCCTCCTCTCAGGGATGTAATGGTTAACGGCGGAAAAAATCCCAGACGGTTAGTATTACCGTGAAAATGTGTGTTATCAACCGTCACGGTTTGATTACCCCAGTTTGACTGTCCAGCGTCAACCAACGTTGGCAAGCCTCAGACGTAGGCGCGCAGGCGCAGCATGTAACATGGGTTTGTTTTCAGGTGTTTTTCAATGGAAACATGGCTGAAGGCAGTGACAGCGTTCAGGAGACTTTTCAGCCTTCTAAGGGCCTTTTCACACCTGAAGGTCCGCACCAAAGTCCAAACCAAGGTTCATGTTTTTGTTCAATTGTATGCATTTGATCCCGTCCGTTTTGGTTTCACATTGCAATTATAGTATTGCACTAAAGAACTTTACATGACATACTTAAGTCCCGTTGTCATCACCAACGGGGGCTGCGTCTCCCTATACTTTACAGTGATTTGTTGTAATTGGACGTGCGTCTGACATCAGTGTGCTGTCAATTTGGTTGAAAATGGGGGAAAAT